>VWYH01010580.1:297382-371533 GCA_013399365.1 Pampusana beccarii
CGCCGCCGCGCACTCACCGCCCGCTCCGCTACATCCCCGCGGCGCAGCCGCCGTCCCGGGCCGCCCGTCCTTCCTCGCCGGGCGGGTGCGGCGCCGCCGCCGTGATCTGGGTCACCCGGCGAAGGTGAGGAGGAGGAGGAGGAAGGCGGGTGGCGGTGCCGCCTACCGGCGAGCGCGGGGGGAGGCTGCGGCGGGGCCCGAGCCCGCCCCGCGGGGAGGGGAAGGGGTCAGCGGTCCCCGGCCCAGGACACCTGCCTGGGCTTGAGGCGGGGACAGCCACGGGGGTGCGGTTCAGGCCCCGGCTAGGTGGGGTAGCATCCAGCATCCTGCCTCCATGTCCCATCCCACCCACCTGCCAAGGAGATCGGTGTCCCTTCCCCCGCCGTATATCCTGAAGGCTTTTGATCTTCAGAGTTTAAAATCTGCTTACCAGGATCACAAGCATGCCAAGCGATTTTTACGGCTCTCCCCTCCAAGAGAATAGTGAGTATTGTCTGAAGCATCCACAGAATCGTTTAAAGTTGCCCAGTGCTATAACTACTGCCAGTAGGCAAATAATCTGTATTTCTGTTCATCCTTACTGCTGCACGCATCTGCCCAGATGTTCCTTTGAAGCTGTAAGCAGGCTGTCAGGCCACACTGGCAGCCCTACATTGTCCAATGATCTTGGGTTTCAGATGAAAATGCTAATTAACCTCCTTTTCAAAGTGTTTTCTATGCCTAACCTGAAAATAGCTTTCTGCATGCCTGTTAAAGGGACACGGTTTAATTTCTTCTGCTCCTACTTTTCCAGTCATTTTGATCCCATAATCAACTGTCACATACAGTAGTATGGCGAAAACACTAGGGTCACTAAGTAAAACATTTAATGACTAGGAAATGCTGTTCATGTTTAACGCTCAAGGCAAAGCAGACTGCTACTGCAGCCTCCTCCCAGCTAAAGCTACCTTGCCCCTTTGCCACTTGGTGCCACCAAGGCCTGATGTGCCTGCCTGGCAGATGCTGTGACCTGCAGAGCTGACTGAATGGCAGGGACAGCTCTGAGCAGCCTCTGCTACAGCCGTGCCATCCATCAGCAAACAAGGTCCAACGCTCAAAGGAACCCACTAAATGACGGGCATCAGACTGTAGCTTTACTACCTCATATTTGCCTTGTGTTTTGCCCATTGAAGTTCCCAGTTTAATTCCACACATCAATGCAAGTAGAAAAGTAGTTCTTTCTCCTGTCTCCTGCATTACAGTGTTGTTTTTTTTTAATTACTACTTTCTCCTGTCTCCCGCATTACAGTGTTTTTTTAAATTACTCTATCGCCATGATTCCCCATCCTTGCTGTCAGGGACTGCTGTAGTATGAGGCTGGAGGAGCCACTGCAGGCCAGTACATCTCTGAATAGAGTAAACCCAGTATTGGGGAACTTTTCAGGGGCTTCAGTAGCAGAGTTCGGTTATGTTTCCCAAAATAAGTTTTGGAACAGATCTTTGTGAGATAATTCATTCATAATTATGCAAGACATATCATGAGCATGAAAAGCCAGATCCATGCTACAGAGGTAGGCTTATCTTCCCAGATGCCGTACTCTTGTCCACAAATGTGGAGGAATTTAGAACGTAAGCTGGTAAGGCTCATTGATTTTAGTCCCTTACTACTATAGCAAATTTAGGGGATCAGACCGACAGACGGCCTCCTGCCTGTTCTCTGGAACAGAGCAGTAGTACATGGTCATGCTGTAGCCATGCAGTGCCACTTCAGATCTGACTGGATTTTTTACAAGACCCTCATTATCAAGTTGCAGTTTGACATACCCATTTCTTCAGCGTCTTGGGTGGAAGTTACCCAGATTACTATGCCTCCGATATTCAGCATCATTGTTCTCATGAAAAGTTGAGGCAAAACAGCATTTTAAAGCTAACAGGGCCCTGGGTTAAAAAGCCTAAATCTCTTGTGATTATAAGCAGTTAGAGAGCATTTTACTATGTTATACTTTCCTTTTAACAGCATAATTATTTTTAATTTATGGCAAATGAAAGAAACTGTGCATGACAGCAGAAACATAACCTGTATTTATAAGTGGCAGTGAAAAACATTAGAAAAAAGAGATACAGGACCCCACTAGTTGAGCAATGTCACACTTTTCCAGCAATAGCTCATACAGCCTGCTGCGCGTAATAAAAACCAGCAAGGTCACCTGCATGATTAATTTAGCGCTGGAAAGAAGGTGACAGAAACAGAAAAAAAAAAAAAAAAAACCAAAAAAAACAAACACAAAACCAAAACAAACCAAAACCAAAAAGACAACAAACAGTTAACAACACACCTAGCTCAGATACTGGTGAAAAATCAAAAGCTCAAGTCTCCCATTATTCTGGATAAAAGCTCTTGTTGTTGCACAATTTACTGATAAAGACAAGATTGATAAAGAGTACACATGCTGTGCCCTTGTGAAGAAACAAATGTGTTTTGACACCATCCAGCACTTTTCTCAGAAGACATGCCACCCAAGCATTATTAAATGCACCATAAGCAGTTAAACTTTAGTTAATGCTATTACAGTATTATTTTGTTTTCTTTTCAACAAATAACATTTTTCATTTTGTGACAATACAGATAGTGGCAGAAATAATTTAGCTATACTTGTATTCTTTTACTTAGACAAGAGAAAGCCTACATTTTACCTAACAATCCTAGTATTCCCCGAATAATCTTACAAGTTGTAGCAAAGAAAGATAAGAAATGAATAAAACCAACCTCCCCCACCATTTAGATAAGGAACTTTCTTACCTCAGTTTTTAAAACCTATAGTGCAGGTTATTGATCTGTTTAGGTTTTACTCAGGATGAGACAAGCTACCCTCAGCATAAATTGAAACCTTATCAGGCTGCTTTCAACCCTCCTCACCTGCCCTGGGCATCAGGGGACCCTTTTGCCAGCTGGGCATTACCAAGGTGTGATAAACCACACCCTTGTCTTTAGTCTGCTAGCATTTGTCCTGAGACCAGTGGATCAGCTCAAGTTGTTATTTTTTGCTCTTTAATGTTTGATCTTCTGGCTTTATCAGACCAGGTGTGATTTAACGGATACAGAAGAGAACTGGTGACAGTGGTGTGCATTTAACAGAAAATGGCTGTAATGGAAGCATACTGCTAAGTATAATGATACTTGTGGAATGATAGTGGATTAAGTATTGCAAAAACAGCTGCTGTGTTTCTTTATTACCTCGACTGAGCTGATCAAACTTTTTTGCTTGTGGGGAAAAGCTTTACATTAAAAAGGCTATACTTTTCTCCTAGTACTGGAGACGCGTCTGGAACACACGTCTCCTAGTGCCAGAACACACGAAGGGTGACTTCAGTTTAAACAGCTATTTGCCCTCACTCCATAGGAAATGGCATCACACCTCTTGTCAGTTGAAAACCTATAAGTTTATATGAAACTGTATGGGATCTTGATGTTAGACCGCTGTAAGAAATGACCATACTGGTATGTGGTGAAATGGAGCCTTTTCAAAGCTGGTAGCTAACAGGTGACAAAAGAACGGTGTAATTAGTGAGTCTGATGCTAACTGCAGCTTTTGTCAAGATGTTCAGAGAAGAATCAAGCTCAGATTACCTTAGGTGTAGGATGTCATCCAGCAAACATCCGGCTGTGTCTTCTGGGAAGTGTAATATGGTCCAGGTGAACAGGACTCTTGGGTAAAAATGCAGATGGTAGGAAACATTTGTCTCAGCACAGCTTGTCACTGTTCTGCACACATGCATTTGGGGGGTAAGTTGCTTGCTGAAAAAAATTTTCAGTAAGGATCATTGCAGGGGAGGAATTTGGAGTTTTGAGGGCTGCCAGTGGGAGCAGGAATCATGTGAGAGGTAGGCTAACTGTTGTGAGCTCTGTAGTGAAAGGTGTCTATAGTAAATCCATTTTCAGTACTATGTATGCAGGGGGACAGGAGCTCCCAATACAGTTCTTACTCCTATGTCAACATAGCTAGAAACTATATCTGCCTGGAGCTTTACAGTTTACATCTACTAAATAAATTAAAAATACACATATATATATACAAAATAAATGGAAGCAGGCTCTCTTGGGGATCCATGAGAATCTAGAAACAGAGTACTAAACATCTGTAGATTTGCTTATGTGTAAGAATTATCACACTTTTGGAGCCTTTCATCTGAGGGTGTTCATGTGCTAGCATGAGTTTTATGTTTGATACTGCACAACTTATGTAGAGGTCATTTGTTTTTACTCTATACAATCATATATATCCACGCTGGGATTTACTGGGTGGGATGTGGGGTTTGCAGTTCATTCTTCCTCATTCCAAGCAGTGCTCAGGTAGTGAGCATGATCCTGAATTATGTGAGGTAGCCACGGCTTCCCTCTTTGGTCTCCATGTACATTCAAGCAGGTGCTGACTCTGCTCCTAGGACAGTGTCCTGTGTAACTGATGGGTGTAGGGGACTTTTCTGTAGAAATCCTCTCCCCTAAAATGCATTCCTACAACTGAGCTGCACAACACTATAGACATGTATGATAAAGAACCATCCTGCTGCAGGGATGGGGTGACAAAATAGATTTCCAATCTCTAACTTCTTTAATTTAGTTTGCTTAAGAAATCTGCTCCCCCAAATTAAAAACTACCTTCTTACTCTGAGTATCCATTTCAAGTATCACAATGATCTCATAATCATTGTGATGCTTCAAATCTGTGTCAACACTCTACTTTGAAATATTGAACAGCTGGCAACTCTTTGTGCCTAGCTCGGGACAAACGTCAAATACAGAATTGTCCTGAGATTGTGTATTACATGGCTCTCGTGCACTGATATCACAGCAACTAAAGCAGTTTGCACACAACCTTTATGATATTTTCTTGAACCTCTCTCTTAGTTATTTTGTTTATTTACAGTGCCACACTTTGTTTCACTCGTATTCCTTTGACTGAAGGTGCTGTAAAGTTTAACACAGGAGACAATAACAAAAGCATGCAGATGATGCTAACATGAGAGATGAAGTGTGTCAGGCTTGCTCATATAGCCGTTGGAGAGATGACAGCACATTGAAGCAGCCAGTATGCTCATTTAGTTTACCCATCTCTCGAAGCAAATAATTTTGCCAGAAAGGACTTTGGCGGTATGAATTAAGAGCATTTAATATTATAATGTTTGAATTTAAATAATTATGTCTGATATTTCTATATAGAAAGAGTAAAAGAAAGTGATGTAGACAGGAATTTCAAATACCATATGCTAACAACACCTGCTTTTTTATGTTAATAAAAGTGAACAAAGTTGAATACGCTGGTTAACATCAGACTGTGTCCTAATCTTCTTCACTAAGATGTGTACCAAACATATTATGTCTGTCTGTAAAAGAAAAATCTGCATTTGTAACAGAGAATTTATTTGAAACTAATTTCAAACAAGGGAAAACCAAAGTGATGTGATCATTTTTATCTGTTCTTTTCATTTATCCTCTGCCATTAATCAGATCCATACTCTGAATGCATATGCTACATTTCATTCAAGGATTACAAAGTGTTACATAAACAATGATTCATGAAGATTCACAACCCTTGGTGAATTGGGTAAATATTTGTGTAAATGTCATACAGATTGGCAAACTGAGTCACAGAGAAGTGGTGTTTGTGAAAAAAAATGCCACTAAGGTGCATGCATCTTTTTTTTTAGCCCATTCAGTTGAAAAACTTAAAACTTCTATTTTTCAGATGTGTTTAGTATGCACGCAGATCCAGAGAAGTCCAGGAAAACTGGATTACAAGAGCAGCAAGTGGGGTGACTCAAGAAACTGGCCACGTTTTTGTGTAGAAAATTTTAACTTATGGTTGCACAGCTATTCTTCTTCCAAATAAAGTGAATCTATTGCACGAGCAACAGCTAATGAGACCTCCTGAGATGATACCTGAAAGGACAGAGTCCCAGTCTAGGGAATATGTGGGAGTATTCTCTCCAGTCTCACTGGAGGCACTGAGTATCTCACTTACATGGAAATGTAATATTTAGTTCTCTGCATGTAAACAATACCATGCCTTTAAAAATTAACTTTGCAGATTGTGTCTGGACTGCAAGCGCTATATCCTTAAAAATGTATTGATTGATGAAGCAGACAAATTCACTGCCTGATATTCCGTGATTGTTGTTAATGATACATTTATGCCCTGAAGGATAACTGTGAGAAACGATGGTTTCCAAGGATATAAGAAAGCAGACTGCTTGCCTAGGATAGATATCAGGGAGGATCCCTGTGCAGGGTCGCATTGCTTTCTGAATGCCTACCGAATCCTAATTGCTTGTGACAGAACTGGGTTTTGCCAGGTTAGTGTAAGATTTTGACTGTAGGGCCAGAAGAGAATAACATAATTCAATCAGTAATTCCAAAAAACAATATCTCCTGTCTCATCATGGAAAACGGGCATAAAGAGCAAGAAGATAATGTAAAGTATATGCAGACTTTGAAGGAGGCATTATACTTTTCATCCTTTGTGCCAGAGAAAACAGAAATATTCTGTTTGAGACTTTCTAACTGTTGCTTTCAAGGCTAAACTAAAACATATGTTGATGGGTTTGGTGATTTGGAGGGAAATCAATATTTTGTATGGTTCTTTCAGTACTTCATATTACTTTTCTGGCAGCCTGAAAGTGTACTAGACTGGCACAGGAAGATCTTCTCTTGACTTTGCCCAAATTGCAGAGAAAGAGTCACCTTAGAAGTGGAAGCAGCAGTTTCTGTTCAGCAGAGCCAACAGAGGATTTGGGAAATTGTTGAAGAAGTCTCCATTAGTCATTTACAGATTTAATAATCTCCAAGCCTCTAGTAGATGGTCCATGAACTTGTTATGTAGCATGGTAGTTTTCTAGTATTTTAAAACAACACTGTGATGATGAAGGTACATAATGTCTGATGAGAAGCTGATGGTTGCTCATTGCTCCAAACTGTACAAGGTTCCCTGTGCTAGTGAGTGGAAATGTCAGTAGTATTCTTACAGCAGAGAAGGCACAGCTTGGGAAGACTTAAAGCATAAGTGTCCAAGGTTGCTTACGGCCAGAGGAAATTTAGAAAATTAAAACTGAGGGCAAAATAATTGCCTGCAATGTATGATTTGCTTAGTATTGGCAAATGAAGGACTTTGAGAGCTAAAGACCATTCACTGAGAGGTTTTATGTGAGCAGAAAAAGCTGCCAGGAGACAGTATATCAGGAGCATTGGGAGCTTTTAGTTGCTCTTCATGGATATTACACTTTGCCACTAATTGTGCTTAGGGAATTTACATCTCTTAGATTCTTCCTGAATGAAATGAGGAAACTCTCTGTTAGTTGGTATCTGTGTGCACGTATGCAGGAACCTTGCAGGAGCTGGAGCTTTGGACTGGCAGTACTGATAATGAAAGGTCTTCAGATGTGCGCAATGCACATCGTAACTACAGTGATTTCTGCCTTGTGCCTGAAAATTCACAGGAGTTTTCTGAGTACTCTCCAGGAAGGGATCAAAGATTTTCTATTTAGTGAAGCCTACAGAATTGTGCTCCAAGTTCTAGCGAGATACTACTGGTGACCCAGCAATGTAGGCAAACCTTGGCATTGTGTCTGACAACACAAATTAGAACTGTTCCTCCGCCCTCTGATAGCACATGGTTACACTGCAGACACGGCGTAGCAGAAGCGCTCAATTCAGCTGACCTCTGCCCAGTCCTGAACATCCACTGACCAGTTCAGTTCTCTGGATGACAAGATCTGTAGCTGTCCCAATACAGAACTAAAATCTGTGTGTTCAGAAAAAAGTTTGCTGTTGTGCCAAGGAAACTTGCTTTACAAGAGGGTGGTACCTCATAACAGTGGAAGTGAACAATAATCATGCAATTGTGCCACAAAACCAGTGTTGCAAAAATTTGCGATTTTATCATAAGATTTATGCTATTTAATTTATTTCTTAAAATTCCAGTACCTTGAGTCTAGAGATTTCATGAAAATTTCAGCTTTTATTAAAGGAAAAAAAAATATATACTCCAAAGTCTTATGTTTGTGGAAAACAGCTTGGAGGTATGAAGAGAGTATAGCCTAAGGCTTAGAAATCACAAAGCATATTGATATTACTTGATGTTTTAAGTCTCTTGAGAACAAAAGATCTTCGTTTGCTAGTATTTGAAAATAAGGTTAAAACCTGCCTTTATTGTAACAACTGGCACAACTCCCATTGATTTTAGCAGAGCCTAGATTTCTCCTGTCTCTTTTTGGTCTTATGCGATTACTAAAAAATTCTTAACGTTGTTTTTTGGCTGTTTTTCGTTTTTAGAAAGAAATATGAAATCTAGCATTGAACAGCACAAATGCCGAATTGAAATGACACACAGCACAGAGCCAGCCTTGCCATCTTCCTGAAAAATATAAGCCTTTGGCATTGCAGAGATTTGTTGTGCAGAATGCTACTATCACAAGCAGCAGCAGTAGCACATTTTGAATTTAGGTCAACAGATATTTGTCAAAGTCCTTAACTAATACATGAATGCTATCCTAAACCAATTCATCTTGTGGCTCACCCTTTACTGTGGTACTCCTCTACAGTACTAGTTGTGGGTGATTTTGAGCTGGATTTTGTGCTAAGAGGTTTCTTCTTATTTCTGTAACAAACTGCTATCCTGAAGCATATCCTATTTGTCACGATTCTTAAACTGCAGCTTCTTAAATCAAGAGATTTGATACAGCAAATCCTACTATCTTCCTGTGATTTTCTTTCAATTGGGTTTGAAAGTGATGGAAATCCAGTTTCATCACATTAGGCTAAAGCATTGCTTGGCTTGCACTGGTATAAAAGGCAGTAAGATTGTCCATCCATGTGTGGACCAGTAACCTGTATTTTGTTGAAGGAAAAAGAAGTGGTGGTATCTGTTTGTTCACTATCATATGAAGTGGATGATGAATTAGAAGTGCTAGCCAAGTGCCTTGACTCTCCCTGGGAATGTGGCAAAGATAAAATAGCGAAGAGCATAGTGAGTATTATAATTTGCTCCTGGAAAAAGTCAGCAGCTTTTTATTTCTCACTCATGATGAAGTGAGAACATGACATTCTGCTTTAGAAGACATGGTTCCTGGTTATCAATTAAAAAAAAAAAGTAGAGCCAGAACCAAGATTTTCTGTTATAAACATATTTTTTTTTGCTTAAGAAAACTATGAAAACTTAATTTCAAACTAGAATATTTGCTGAATATTAAAACCAAAATATTACCATTACAAAAATGATTTATTCTTTTAAAATATTCTGGGTTCTCCTAAAGAACTTTTTATTGGATATTATATTAACATCAAATGTAACTGTATTTAAATCCCCTCTTCTGTGAACTATTTTGTGGGTTAGTCAGTGACAATGTTGTTAACAATATGTAGATGTATTTTCACTCATGGTCAATAAGCACTGTGGTATCTACAAGAGTCTATACCCATGTTATCTGGCATGACAAGGGACTGCACAATGCCTCGGGGCTTAAATTATAAAGGCAATAACAGTTCTGGTTTGACCATAATACGCTTGTATTAAAAACCTCATAACCAGACTTTAACTGTTCTCCTTTTAATTGGTGGAATTTTCATATGTGAGAATGTTGTTTATAGAAATAAAATCTTGATGTGTTTACAAAGGAAATGTTACTGCAACATGCATCACAAATTCTTGACCAATTCTAATTGTACAGAGACATTTTAAGAAAAAAATGCAGTGAGTCTGTTCTCCCCAGGAAAGGAGTTTTCAAAATAATAAGGCAGAATAAGCCAAAACAACGACTGGCAAACACAGAGTCAGGCAGCTGCCAGAACCTCTGTGTTTGTGCTCTGACATGTAACATTCCACTAACCCTACATTCTACTTCCTACCTACCAGCAATTCATCCTAGTGGGTAAACCACATGTGGACAGCCAAACAGAAGAATGGAGAGCCCGCATAATCGGGACTTCGAACTGGAAAATAGGCCCTTGGCAGCAACAAACTTTGGGCAGGTATTTTCCACTTGTCAGAACAAATTGGTAATGAATTACAAACTCATTTCATTAGGATCATCCTTTCAAGCAGCTTCCATGTTTAGTGGTTTCCAGGGCTGAGGACCTCAGATAATATTTTAATAGACACAGCAGCTTTTGATGTTGCTTGGTTTTTCTTTTCCCTCCATTCATTCTGGCTTATAAAAAGACCAGACGATGCTGGTGTTTAGTGTTTGCAGAGGTTAACAAGCTCCCTGCTATACTCTTACTAGGCAGGCAGTTAATATTCACACTTTACATACAAGAAAACTTAAGTAAATGATCTGTGCTATCACAATACCTTGCTACCCACTGCATGGGTCAAAGATGGAGAGTGATGTAATGCCACAGACTGTGTTGGAAGGAGAGAAGTGGGACAACCTTTCTGACCAAATACTACCTTCACAGGCTGGTGGATGTGCCCCACCTGCCTCATATCCTTAGCGTGCTTGTACCCCCTGTACACGGGATAGCTGCATCCCTGGCGCAGACCATGGTATATGCTCCAAGGGAAAGAAGATATTTTTTTTCTTTTCTGGGTAAGCACAGCCCTACCTAACAGCATGGCTAGGCTCCTCCAGAGCACGGATCTGGGACAAAGCTGAGGAGCTGCTTTCTGACTACAGGTTTACAGGCTCATGAGTCACCTTACACACTACCCACCTGGGAATCCCATGTCTAATTGATCTTGAGAAAGGTTAAAGACTCACAGGAGATTGAGGGAAGAAAAAAAAATCTGCTTGCTATTTAAATAGAGAGACAAAGAAAGACAGCTTTTTAGATAATAAGCTACAGTGAGAAGTAGAAAATTTTTCAGGTAAAGACAGAAAAAGTGGGTAATGCTGTATTTTGGATAAAAGAGGAGGAAAGGGCTATGTCAAAGGACACAGGATTGAAACTTGATTAGCCTATGATGGCAGAGAAAAATAAAAGGAAGAGAAGACTTACACACTAGCTGTGATTTAAGGGATTACTTTCACGTGCAGGAAGCCAGTGAGCTGTGGAGACGCTTCCTTTCAGGGAGGCAGGTCGCTCAGTAGCGTGGGGTTACTAAGCAGCCTTACTGGGGTTGTCAGTGAGCTACGAGTGGTGCGGGGAAATATGTGCATATAACCAAAGGCTCGTTCTTCACGTGGCCTTGTCTGCATTGGCATGGTTTTGTCTTCCTCTGTCCCTCGCGTGGGATGTGCCAAAAGTAATGTGGCCAGTGCTGGAGGCCTGTCTGGGTGATGGTCCCTTCGGGTGAGAGACTCGGCCTGAGGGAAGACTTCTTCTACCTGCTGTGTGCGTGTGGCTGTTCTGGGATCCCGTGTGCTGGAGGAGGCTCTGCCCCAAACTGCCCCCAGCGAAGAAGCAGATCTGGCCATGGGGCTGATCTGGGGGCTCAAACGTTGCTTTTCTTCTGCTGCAGACTTGGAAGATGACTTTAGCGACAGGAAGGGGGGTGACAAGGAGCAGGCTCCACTCTGAGAGAAAAGGTGAAGGGCCCGCAGGGAAGTGAGGCCGGCTGGCATTTGGAAGAGCAGAAATGAGAACATGGAACAGGCACAATAAGCATGTGTCCAAGGCAGGAAGCTGAAGAAGGCCGCTTTCTCCCCCTCCCCTCCGTTACACGCTCGGTTTCCTCAGCGCTTTAGCGCAGGCCCGGGACCCCCCGGATGCGGACGGGCCTCCCTGCGGAACCGCCTGACCGCGGCCCCGGGGCGCAGAACACCGGCTCGTGTGAGGCGGCTTCCCTTCCCGCACCCTGCGATAACGAGGCAGATGTTTTGTCTCGGAGAAGACCCTCAAGACACAACACTTGCCGGCCGGCAGAGCGGACCCACCCGCCGGGGGCGGGGCGCCGCCATGACGGAGCGGCGGCGGAAGGCGGGGTGCCCGCCCCAGCATGGCCGCCTGCAGCCAGGTAACGTGCCGCGCCGCTGCGGCCGGGTCCGGGGCTGCAGCGTCCGCCCGCCCGGTTCCCGGCTCGGCGCTGGGCGGCGGGAGCGCGGGCGGCCCCTCGGCGGGCGGGGTTCCCCCTTTCCCCCCCGCGGCGGCCCGGCCTGTCAGGGCAGGGTGGTGTGAGGGGGGACAGGGCCAAGTCAGCCCCTGTGTCTGCCTCACGGCTTTTACAGCCCCCGCCCGCCGTGTTCTCTCGGGGCAGAACAGTGTGCGCATGTTCCTGTTGTTGTTCCTGTTACCATTATTATTTTTAGCGAGTGCCCAGAGCCCCTGAATCTGAGGGGTGTCAGTGGAGGTTCAGGCGCTGCGGGGGTGGCAGAGCCGCTGGGATGCGCTGGCGCCCTCAGGCGCGTTTGGTCAATGCTGGGACTCCTAAATCTCTCCATCAGGGCTCCTCAATTTACTTTTTTTCCCACGGGTTTTGATGTCTGTGTGTATACAGAGTCTGTATACATTTATGTTTACCTGTCTGCGGCACAAAAACAAGCCAAACCTGAGTAATAAGCTGCTAAAGTTAATATCTGAGCGTGGCGCTCCCTCTGCTGGCAGCTGCACTCCCGTAGCGATGCACTTTCGTTTTCAGAAGTGGCTCCTGCAGCAAATAAGGTTCCCGCATTACTTAAAGCTTTACATTAACCTTTGTAGTCGTTTCAAGCCAATTTTGTGACCTGCTATAACCTGAACTAGCATCGGAAAGGGGGGACTGTTTCAGTGTATTTTCAGGACCTACTTATTTTAATACTTGTGAAAGGAGGTGGTAACAGTCATTAATAATCCACTACTGTGTGCTTTTTCTTCTGTAGTCATGTTGGTCTTTGTAAGGGGGGTGTAAGATGTTACCAAATAAAGTTTTGCACTTCTCTACAGTTGAGTGTGATTCCTCAACTCAGCTTCTTGAGCAGCAAGTGAAAGGCCAGGCATCTCTGCCAGTTTTAGATGCTGTTGTTTAGGCAGCGGAGTCACACCTCATCTGTCCTGTACTCTGTTTAGTTCAGAGGCTTTGCAAGGATGGAAAGCAGTCTTTCAGTTTCAGTTGGCCAAATATTGGGCCGTGACTTTTTGGCTTTTGCCTGGAAATGTGGTAGTTTGTGAGGACCTTACCTGACTAAACTCAGAGCCGCTTTCCCCTGAGATCAGGTGGAGTCTTCCAGTGTGCAGAGGTGTAGATGTTATTAGAGAGGCCTTAGCGTTTCAGTTCGATATCCTTCTGGTGAGGTCTGTTGCACAGATGCTGCCTGACAGTGGTCTGACTGGTATGGGTGATGTGCAGAGCCTCCATGATTTCCTTCTGAACCAGGTTTGTGTGATTCCAAAAAGTAAACCCATCCCATATTTTTATTTTTACTGTAACCTTATCTCACCAAATCGAAGATGTGTCTCTCCTGTACTTCCCTGTAAAGTAGTTTTAAACTGCTTATTCCCCTGCCCAAAAGATAAGAACTTGCACGTGGGTGATCTGTAAAGCTATTGGCCTCTGTTCACTTGTATATGGCAAATAAAGTTGGGCAGGCCAAGCCTTTTGGAGTGAATCTGTTAACTGAACAGCTTAGTCATGGTAAGCTTGCTGAACAAGCCTGCAAATCCAATGAATCCTGGTAAGGGTAACCCATTAGATGTACCTAGGGGAATGTACTTGATGTAAACTTTTCATGACAGGAATAGAAAAACTGGAAAATGAAATCTAACAATCTGTCATCATGGCAGTCTTTATGAAGTTTTATTTTGGGAAGGGATCCTCTTAATAAAAGGGAATTTAGTAATAACCTTCAGAGATGGGGAAAACGGTGCCATTGACTGAGGAACAACCTACTTTTCAGACTCAGTTTTTGCCAGCCCCAAATAATCCATGAAATCTGGAATTATTGAAAATAGTTTCTATCCTAGAGATGGCATGTGGGATGGGAAGGCTGTCTCTCTACAACAGACTGAAGTATTTAATTTTTCAAGCAGGACACTTACTGTATGCTATCTCTTCTGCTTCCCAGATCACCAGCACGGAAGTTAAAACCAGCGAAAATCATTTAAAGGTCTATAAAATGAAGAAGAAGGTATTGAGGAAGCAGGTCAGAGCTCAGCATACATTGATGAGACACGAAGGCATTGAGTGCGTCTCCCACGGCACACAGGTGACGGGCAGTTCTGATATTGATGGTAGCGTGAAAATGCTGCTTATTGGTGTTTGACTCTTACATATGCTATGTCTAAAATGCCATCCTCCAAAATGTACTTCCTAAGATTGAGGGTTTTCTGTGCCTCTTTGATTTCAAAGCAGAGCTGTACTTCAACAATTTAATGTCTGTGGAGAGATTTGATGGCCTTTGGATAAGCTTTTTTCTTTATTCTGAAACAGTAGTTCCTTGCGTTGAGGAGGAGAAGGAAGCATGGGAAATTATACCTTGTTCAAGTAGATAAACTTTTCCTTGTGTGATTTCTTCTCTGGCTTTTAGCTTTTATATCTTTCTTTCCTCTGTACTTGTCTATAAAGTATGATTTATCTCATTTAAACTCCCAGTTGAAAACATGTTCTCTCTTAGAAATCTTTTCCACATTGTTTTCTTCACGTAAATTGATTTAGGCTGTGGTTCTGTGGGAGTTGAACTGATTGACTGACTTGCAGCTGTTGAAAAGGGGACTACTTTGTCTTCCCTTGCACAAAAGGAGACAACATAGGAGGGAATTCTGCTTTATTATGATACTCAATGAACTGTATCATAAGTCATTTTAACCTAAGAGAAAACGACTCAGCTTTTTGATCCGTAGTTTTCTGCCACAGTAGTGAGTTACAGCAGATCGGAGGATGACCTCATAGATACTGTTGCACCAAAAAGCAAGTGACAGGAACTTGCAGACAGAAATGTTGCTCAGACGTGATCAGTTGCTGTACACGCTGCTGTTGTGTAGTGACGGTCTTTATAGATGAAGTGCCTACAGCCAGTGAAGGCACTGGTTTGAGTCTCTGCATTTCTTCTAAAGACACGGGCCTCCCTGTTAATAACATGCTGCAAAATAACAGTAAATCATAATGGGGTCACCTTTGAAAAATGTGATCAGTAATGGACAGCTGGATGCAGTGCTAAGAACAAGTGTTAACAGCATAGTCGCAGTGGTACCTCAGACATGCTCAGTATATAAATTTTTAAAATAATCCTTCTTTTCAGTTTTAAACCTGTTTTTCTGTCTTTTGGAGACGTGAAATGCTATCATTTGAAACAATTGAACACTTTATCAGCTGCTTTCAGAAAAGGTCATGGAACATTCATAGACTGTAAGGAAAGGATTGTCTGAAAGCTTTCTGGAGAGGTATTACATGGAGTCAATCTGAGTAAATTGTTCCTAGCTGTTTGGAGTCACTGTAGCTCAATCAAAACTTCAGGACTGCATCCTCATTTGGCCTTAAAAAGGCACTTAATCTTCTTTCAACCACCATGACTAGATTGAACATCCAGTTATGGCATATAGCTATTTAGATGTCAAAAGAACTTGTTAATTTATTTTGAAAAGGCCTATGTATTTTCAAAGGATGTTTCTTGAATAATAGTCCTGTGAAAAGTTCTATTTTGTTGTTTCTTCTAATGTTTGGCAAACCAGAAACTGTCCTTGCAAACTGCGTGCTCCTTGATAATTTTGGGCATAAATCACTATGAAAGCATAGAATTAAGCAATTAGGCATTGTGCATGAAGTAATCTGTGTTAACTAAGGATGGGATATAAATCCCTTTGTTTATAAAAACAGGAGGGAGAATTTTCAGATGAGAGTGCTGGAGCAGAACTAGATGCTCTGTTGCTGGAGGCTGCTGCTTTTTTGGTGAAACTGATGTATGGGGGCTATGAGGTGGGACTGGGAATATCAATCACTCTATGCTTGGAGAGACTCCTTGGCAAAGATGAGAAAAACATTCTTAAAAAAAAAGTTTTGAAAGGTTTTTAATCTTTGTTTTTGTTGGTGGTAGCAGGTCTTGGGAAAAATTCTGTTTTAGAAACCTCCAAAATTATGTGTGTCAGTGTCATTGTTTGCCTGCAGTACACTTGATGCACATGTGCTAGTTTGAAGCTTAAGAGCTCTTGTAAGAGTAACTACATGCATTAATTGAGGAGGTATCTCTGATAGAGGTTGCAAGCCTTTCTGCCCAAATATGTACTAGGCAAACAAGGGTTTGCCTTTGCCTCATATACCAAGCTCATTGAAATGTGGAATACATAAAAGAGTACTCACAGGCTTACTTAATTTTTCTTTACAGAGCTGCTCTCCTGGCAGAGTGTTAGTTTTAAGTGAAACGATAGTAATCACCAATTGGAATGGGCTGCCCAGGGAAGTGGTTGAGTCACCATCCCTGCAGGTGTTTAAAAGGCATTTAGACGAGGTTCTTAGGGNCAATTAGAGCCTGGTTATTGCCAATGCTGGTCTTGGTAATGGGATGAGTAGACACCAGCTGCTGAGGATAGTAGAAGAATATGGATTGGTGGAAACACTCTTAATGCCACCGAATAAACCATATTCATTTGTGAAATATGGGACAACAGAAGAAGCCAAGAAAGCCTTTGACGCCCTTAATGGAAAAGAAGTAATGCTGGAAGACTTCGACCAAAACATTGTTCTATATATTAATTTTGTGGAAAAAGGTATAATTTTTCTGCTCTCCTATATAGCCATCTTCTTGCATACTGCTTCCCTTTGTTTTTTCTTTCTAGGTGTAAATATAGGTAAAAACACACTGGTCTTTGCAAGTAGATACAGACAATGAAAGCCAGAATCAAAGATTCAGGACATAAAACAGGCATTCCTCATTGTGTTTCATGATAGGATACTCTAATTTGAACTCTTTTACTTTGAGACAAAATCAGAAAAGGACTTCAGGTAGTTCCCTGACCATTCAATACTGCACTTGAAGGTTTGTGATTAAGGAGCTAAATTGGGACCCAGGAGTTCTCTGGAGAGGTCACTGGATTTTTTTGTATGACCTTGGTCTTGTGGTCTCCATCTCAGCTCCAGGAAAGAGAATAAGCACAATAAGATTTCTGGTTTTTTGTCCCTTTCTCTCCAGGCTTTTTTTTTTTTATGGCTGACTGTAAACTATTCAGGACAACTGTCGCTCTTTCTGTGACCTTTTATAGTGGGTCTAGTGGGACCTAGTGGGAAGGGTTCCTGGTGTTGGTCTGTACATTAGGCCAGTGAATAGCTTTTTTTAAAGCTATTGGGATATCAAGCTGAATGTCTATGCATTGCCAACATTTTATGTTTGCCTATGTATTGCATTATATGCCTCCATATTTGATTACAGTTTGCTTCTCTGGACCAAGTAATCTGGTGATCTGGTAAATCACCAAAATGAAATGCAAGTAGAATCCTGAAGTGACTGGGAAATTCTTTCTACTGTTATTTTGACATGAAAATCACTAGCGGTATTGCTTTTAGATAGCGTGGAGTCTTGTTGATCTTACGCCGTAAAAATCAGAGAGTGCTTTGCAGGATGCAAAATTTGAGTCTACCCTGTTTTGTCATGCCAAAAAGTGATAATTTATTCACTAAATAATACCCTAATGAAGGGTCCATTGTATAATTAAAGTAAATACTTCTACACCTATACTGTGTTCCCATACATAGTAAATATCCCTGTAGGGAACACATGGTTTTATTTTCTCTAAACAGTGACAATATTTTCTTTTTCCATACACCCTAGTTTTCTGCAAGAATGCTGTCCCTTCCAGCTTGCCTCCAGGCCTAATGGTCGTTGAGAATATTATTTCTCCAGAGGAAGAAAGGAGGATGTTGGAAAGTATTGACTGGGTCGGAGATGAAGATACTCAAAATGGTAGGTAAAACGATAGAAATCCAGACATTCAGTACTTTTATGCTGTTGTTACCTACATTTCAGTTTACAAGAAGTCTACGTCTTGGTAAATGTATTGTTTCAAATCATTGTGTATTTGTTCTTAGTAGTTTAGAAATTGGATCTTGTATTGCAAGTGATAAACTCCTGGGGGCAAGTGATCTGAATTGATATTCTGGTACGGATTTACTTGAATAATATTTCTGCATCCAGAAACAACTGAAGTGTGTTTTTAGATGTCTTTATGTCAAGCACAAGCCTGTTCTGTGAAGGTTACCATTTTAATTTGATGTCCAACTGAGGAATTGTGTCACGTTAAATCAAAAAGAAGCCAGTGAGACGCACATTCCAGATGCTTTTGTGCTTTCACTTGAGCTCTGTGGGGTTAGATCTTGCAAAAAGTGAATTGCTCTTGGAATTCACTTCAAGGTTTCTGTATAAATTTTGTTCTTTGGGACAACACAAAGGTTTATATTGGTATTAGCTAACATGGAAATGGTGACTGGTGAAAGGGAAGGATCCTGCTCTATCTGCAGGATATTAATCAAGTGCAGGTTCAGGGATCAGGGCAAGAATAAAGGTGCATTACATGTGGCTCAGGAAAACTGGTGCTTTCTACTTCTTGCATGTACAAAAACACCATCAGTTTGACTTCAAACAGCTGTGAACGTGATGTGTGCTGAAAATACAAAAGGCAGTAAGGCAGAAGTGTGTGCCATGAAGAACAAGGGCCAAACACAGTTTCAACTGTTAATTAAAGAATGTGTAGATTTAGCAGGTCAGATGGAATAGGGAAGCACAGAAAATTGCCTATACTGGTTTACGTAGTCTAATCTTACTTTAAACTTGTGTGTTTTTACAGCCCGGAAGACTTTAAGACATAGAAGAGTGAAACATTTTGGATATGAGTTTCGCTATGATAACAACAATGTTGATAAAGACAAACCTTTACCTGGAGGTGAGAATTTCCCTATTAAGTCATACTTATTTTGCACTGATGTTTGAACCATTATATAAAACCTTTAAGCCTCACTGAGGTATGGATGTGAGATTCTAATAAAAGCAGAGCTTTCGCTGAATCTTAAGCACACACTGAACAGTGCTTTTGAGTGGGATCCATTCCAAATTACTGTGGGTGCTTGAAGCTTGTTTTCCAATTGTTGCTGCCTTTTGAGGTCCAGTCAAATAGGTATTTGGGGATTGTAATTGTTATTCTTTTTTTAGCTTTTGTTTCATAAAACAACTGTGCGTTACAAATTGCGTACTTGTTTGGGGGTTGTGACATATATTGCTGTGTATATTTATCTTGACTATCTGGAAGGTTGCTGGATGCAAACCAAAATAAAATTTCCTTTGGACTGAAAGCAGGTTTGAAAAGGTTTCAGTAACTCTTATTTGGTGTTGAGAGTTGTGAGTCAGAGCAAAGCGAGTGAGTCATCTTACAGTCTTAAATTTAAAACCAGTAAAATAGGGGAGTTAAGTTCCTATAAAACTTGAAGGTGTTTAAGGTGATGCATGTGTACTGGGGTGAGTGTAGCTTCCAACAGAAGGATTCTGGTTACATTGTGGTTTTAACAGTGAAGCTATGTAATCATAAAAGCATTGATATTTGAGCTGTTTTCTAGTCTCACAGCTAAAATATTTTGTGTGAGAAAAGCTTCATTGAGAAACACTTCATTGCGGAAGAACAACTGAAAAATAAAAGTCAACAGATTGATGAAAGGAGTGTTACTAACATGTTTGTGGGTGTTACCTTGAGCAGAAGTTTACAATGAAGTCTTCAGGTAAAACAGCAAACCTAAGATTCAGTGAAGGACTGTAAATTTCATTCGCATTTCAAAACCAGTTTAATTTCAGCAGATTTCTTGGTGATACTTAATCTAATTCAGTAATAGATTTTTAGGGGATAAATTTTTTAGAGAGCTCTCTGTACAACTTCTGACTTTCTGTAAAATAGTTTTGCTTCTTGACTGCAACGTTTTTACCATAGTTGCTGGAAGTAGTTTGCATTTGTGAAGAGTTAGGCCTGAACCGCTTCTGAACGCAGAGGCCTTGGAGGAATGGCCTTTCTAATTGTGAGATGTTGTAAATATATCAGACTTGCAGAATGGAACCCCATTTCTGATGTGTGTGTGTTACAGCAAATGCAGAGTGATCATTATTAAAGATGGACTTATGTATCTTTGGAGCTGTTTCTTTGTATTTTGTCCAGTTATTGTATTTATTGTAAAAAGAAAGGATAAAAATGTAAAAAAGCTTTCTTGCCTTGCTTACAGTTTTGTTTCTATAACTAGGTCTTCCTGAAATTTGTAACCTATTCTTGGAGAAGTGCTTGAAACAGGGATATATCAAACATAAGCCTGATCAACTGACTGTAAATCAGTATGAACCTGGACAAGGTAGGTTTATTTATCCTTCAAAAATTTTGAGCTCTTTACCTTACATTGTGGTTTAACACCGGTAGGCAACTAAGCACCACACAGCCACTTGCTGACTCCCCCTCATTGAGATAGGGAGTAGAAATGGAAGGATAAAAGTGAGAAAACTCATGGGTTGAGGTTGAATGTCATGGTAGAGGCAGTTATCAACACTGTTTTTATCACAAATCCAAAACATAACCCCATACAAGCTACAGTGAAGAAAATTAACTCTGCCCCAGCCAAACCAGTACAACTTAACTGAAGACTGGAAGAGAATGGCATCTAAATGTGACATGGTGTAGGGACAGGATTTAAGGACCTGCTTAGTTTCTTTCCTCTGGGACCAGAGATGCTTTGAATCAAAAATAAAGTCTTCATGCTGTTTTCTGAACCTGGGAGTTTGTGTTTAGAAGTACATTTTTTTTATGCCACTGCTACGGAAATTGATGCTGTTTAAGTCTGAGGCCATAACAGGGAAACCAGATATAAAAAGCTGTAGGAATAAATAGTAATATTTGGTTTTGTACTCAAGTGCGCTTTTCACTCCAAACTCTTCTTGCTCCATGTATGTACTGTGCATGGTCTCCAGGCAACGGCTCTTCCTGTTAGTACATATAATAGAATGTTAGTGTATATGGACTCGTAAGTGATACAAGCAGTATTCTCTTATCTGATGAATAAGAAATTACTCTGTTTCTGTAATCTTTCCCAAACTGGAGACATCTGAAGAGACATTTGCTTCTAATCACACCTCTAAGGAATAAATCATGTGCTGTGCTTTTTGTGAAGGTCAGTCATCAGGGCTAAATATCTGGCTTCCTTTCTAGAGTGGGTATTTCATTCGTCCTTAGGAAGAAAGGACAACAGCTTTTCCTTCAGAATTAACGTCTGACAGCTAATATGGTGTCTGCCAAACAGGGGTCTGGAAAGCTGATCCTATTGGTTTATGTATATGACAATCTGTTAAATTGATACAGTCATGTATTTCTGGCTGGGACATCAGAGGAGATTAGTTAGAGTTACAGATTTCTGTCAAGAAAAGAAGCAGTTTAAAAAACAAAACCAAAGAAACAAACCCAAAACGAAACAAAACCAGCAACAAAAACCAAAACCAACCGCCCCCCAACCAAAAAACAAACAAAAAACGCAAAGCAGAATACCCTTTCTTAAGTGCAAATAATTGGGATATGAATGAGCCAGAGTGCTGTCAGATTAATACCTTTAATATCTGTGTTCTGAGTCAGATAGTCACTAGAAATGATACTTGGTATTTTAAAGAGCGACTGATGACTTTGGGTATCTAAGCTGTAGTTGCGACACTTAAGACACATTAAATGAATTCCTTTTTGAGGAGCTTTTTCATTCAGGGTTCTAATAATTTTTAAAGTGGTAGATCTGTACTTGAAGGTCCCCATCCGCTTTTGAATGTTTAGGTGACTGTCTCTTACTATGTGCTATGTATATGGAGTAAAAGAAGGAGGGAGGTAGGTTAGTGTGGTCTTGATGGAATTGTCTGGATGACACTGAAGACAGCAGCCCATGTGGTCCTGTTGCACAGTGGATTGTGCTGACTTTAGTGCTCATCTGAAGGCAGAGTTTCAGTGCTTTATGCTGAGGCAAAGTTATAAGCAAACACAAACAGATATGTGTCCTTGTTTTTCAGGTCTCACTGATTTTCTATCAGATTAAATGTTGGCCTCACAAAACACTTGTATTGCTTTCACCGAAACTAATGGCATAGTAAATTTTGGCATAAAATAAGGATGCCTTATACAGCTGACTGACACTGTTAGGAAAAATGTTTTCAGCTCAGAAATTCAGTAATATCCAAAATTAATGTGGGTAGAGTTTTTAATAAGCAAGTATAACTGTTTTGGTTTGAATCACATAGGAGTTACTCTGTCTGGGTCTGCTATAGTGTCCAAGGAAGGTGCAGTTGCAATTCCCCTGAGCTCTCTGCTCACCTTGCTCCACTGCTGGCTGCAGTTCCCCACCATGCGGTGAGATCTTGCTGTGACATGCTCGCTGCTGTTTCAGCACCTGGTGTTCAAAGGGGTGGCACGAGCTGTGGGGGATGGCAGTTCCTTTCTGATTAGCAGATCTGAAAGAAAATGAAAAAAAAAATTACTGGCTTCTTTGGCGATTCTCAGCTACATGTTGCTCATACACACACTGACAGATGTACTGCCAGGGGTTACCCTGGCAATGATGTGTGGAGTTCTCCTGGGAACTGCAAAGCGGAGGCAGGGTTTGACCCTGACAGTGCCTCCATTTGTGGTAGTATGTCCTAATTCTGTAGCTGAGACCCTTAACACAATAATTTGCTTAGTGAGAGAGCGAGTATTTGCAATGATTCCTTCTCTGTGAAAAGAGTGAGGGAGAAATGCGTGATCAGATACAGGGGAAGAAATTTTTTACAGTGGGGGTGGTAAAACACTGGCACTGGTTGCCCAGGGAGGTGGTAGATGCCCCGTCCCTGGAGACATTCAAGGCCAGGCTGGATGGGGCTCTGAGCAACCTGATCTAGTTGAAGATGTCCCTGCTCATTGCAGGGGGCTGGACTGGATGAGCTTTGAAGGTCCCTTACAACCCAAACTGTTCTGTGATTGAATGATCATAGATGAGCTAAGGCCCACAATCACCTAAAGTATCATAATTGTTAGTACCAAATGCAAAACTGCTTGAGAGCATAGTGATTTGACTCTCTCTCTGCAGCAAGGAGAGCATTTGGAGTCCTCAGGGGGTGAGTGCAGCCTTTGAGTGCTCTGAACTGTCTTCTAGATATTTCAGCTGATTATACAGGACACTTGCGTGAACTGTGTGCATCTAATCTGGGGACGTAAGTCAGAAAATTGTCCTGGATTGTTTTGGAAGGCAACTCCCTCCTTTATGATAAGTTTTGTTTGTTCCAACTGTATGTCCCAGTTTTCTATATGGATGACCATGGAAATAGAGCTTGCTAACTGAGATAGCACTCTATTATTATTATTATTCTGATTTTTTTGTTGTTGTTTTTTCTTATGCAGGAATTCCTCCTCATATTGATACACATTCGGCTTTTGAGGATGAAATAATCTCTCTCAGTTTAGGAGCTGAGGTAAACTTTATGTTTATACGTGTTTTGATGACACTTTACTGAGAAATTCCATGTTTATATTGTTTAATAGAAGTTAATTTGATTTTTTCCATGGTGTCTGTTCACACTCATCCGACTTTAATATTGAGCATGTAAGGTAATGTGATATGCTAATTAAATAAGTAACTGCAATGAGATGTTGTCATTGGAGGATTTTCCAGTGATATTAATGATACCCCATTTTTTTTTAACCTTAGAATCCGGTTCTCAATTGACCTTGATTTTCTATTCATCTTAGAAAGCGTACCACTCCTGTTACCACTTCCATTTTTCCCTGTGTCATCCCCTGTTCCCTCTGGTCTGCATAAGCCTCCCAGTATTTTGATATTCAGTATGTTTACAATAGGCTAATGCAGATTTATTACCTGTAGAAGGTCCAGTCAACATCTGAACCGTGCTGAGCTGGTTGTGGCAGGCAGAGGTAGACTCTGATCTCACGAGCTTCCGACATATGTGGATGATGTAGACAAAGAGGTGGAAGGGAAATGGAAGAACAGTGGCCTAGCATGAAGTCATGCAACATATCATAAGTAAGGCTGAAAACAGTCCATATCATCTAGTCTCAATGTTCTTGTTAGTGTCTTTACCTTTACTCTATTTGGTCTTATTTGCTGCAACTGTGCCCATCCAGGTTTTACAAATTTAGTGTTACCTTCTCTGCCTTAAGCACTTCTGCAGCAAGTCTTTGCTATTTGGCCTTCTCATCTTCCTGTGCATTTCTTTACAGTGTATTCTGCACATCTGCAAGGTCTGCTTCCATCACTGTCGTGGGCTTTTTGTGGCAGGGGAGGTACATGTGTTGCTGTGTATTCCCTATGTACTGGATAACTAGAAGCTTAACAAGGCCGAGAATAGGTTATCACGATGAGTGATAAAGGTCTGACTTTTGAATCTTTCCCCTGAAAAGCTGTGAATACTGTAGGAGAATGATCTTGTCTGCTACTTGTTTTTACTGGCAGTGGTGTGCAGATGCCACAGATCTGTGTGCTTATAGAGTTATACCTGTATTACTCATAGTGTTCTCCTATTATAAAACAACAACTGATTATTGCTCTCAGTTTGTCTGACTCTTTAGGCAGAGGGCAACATGGCTGGATATTCTGAGCACTGACATTTTTGGAATCTTGAGTCTGGGCTCTGGCATCGCCTTGCTTTCTTCTTGCAAGTTGTGTAGTGGCTGTGAAGCTCCTGGGACTAGGGTTGAGTCTAAGGAAGGATAGCTTTTTCATGAACGTGTGGCAGTGGCACATCTGTGTTCCTGGTTGCTTAAAAATGGGCTGAAAGTGTTGCCAGTCCTCTCAGCCTGACTGTAGGTGTATTTGTCCACCGTTCACAAAAGCATCTGCTCTAGAGTAGCAATGTTTGGGATTAGTTGTGAGGGTGATATGCACAGTGGCAGCAGAGTTCTTAGTACTTTTGTTCTGGAATCTCCAAATCTAGGGGCTACTTCCTCACGTGGCTTCTGCACTTGGCCTTTTCTCAGAGATAGTATGTTCTCCTCTGCTCAACTGCAGTGTTGGCTTTAACAGTACCAACACCTCCGTGCTAAGTAGCACATGAGAACGTCCCTTTCTTTCATGCAGTTTCTCTAGAAGGGCTCTAATTGATCTTCTGTGCAGTTTATCCATCCTAAGTTTAATTTTGCTGACATGTGCTGAGCACTCAGAGCAGCACAATAGTAGGTAACCCCAATGTACAGCTGTTTCTTTGTTGATCTTGTAAAAAGAGAAAAGTTGCTTTAGTTTACTTTAGAAAAACTATATTGGTGCTGTGATTGCACATGTTCTGCCTCAGTCTCCAGCCCCAGGCTTTCTTACCCTTTCAATTTCAATTAAAAGGCTGACTCTGGAACAGATGCTCTGTTACCTCATTGATGAGGCACCATAGGCAGTGCATTTCTAGATGATTATATTATAGCACACCTTTGTGATGGTCTCAGAGATGGCCAAAAGGAAAGTGATTTTAATCACCTGAGAAATACAAACCTGGGCTGCCTGGAGCATTATGATGCTGTTAAAAATTGGAATGTGTACATTTCAATCAGGAAAACAGCCAGACTTGGGCAATTTCTAGATATTTCAGGCATAGGCAGCCTGTTAGATAGCTCCCAAGTTTCCGTGCCTTTTCCTAATGGGCCATTAACGCACTTTTCAGGTGCAGACAATCAAAGTACATATGTAGTCAAACCAGTGGCCAATGAAATTCCTCATTATTTAATGGCTTTTCTTTCTGGTGCTTTTACAACTTTTTATGATTTCTTCGATGTGTTTTTGTGCACTTAGCTCTTCATCTCATTTAAAAATGTACATATCAGTTGCAGTAATATGTGTGTTAGCTGTTTTAGGAGTGAAGCCCATTACTCTATTCCCTTAAAGCTTATCATGTACAAAATTTACATGGTCTGATAATAAATAATCAGAGTTGTGTATACAGCAGCAAACTTTGGTATCCATTTTATCTTGTCTCTGTAGTATGACTGTTTTTCTATCTTAATAAATTAGGCTCAATATAACGGAAAAAAATACACAAAGAAAGTTCTATGTCTTTTCCTTTATTCTCCTCAGCAATAGATGCATGTATTTAAATAAGAAGTGCCATAAAGAAGTAACCTTGCAGCTCAACTGGTTCTGTATCATATTTTGGCAGCTGATGAACCAGATACTTCAGAGGAAGAAAAGAAAGCAAAATGTCTCATGTAGTTTATTCTTACTAAGAGCTTTTTTTAATGATTGTCTGCTTGTCCTTCCAGGGTCTGAGTTAGGCAAATTTTGATAACTAGTAACTAAAATAAATGCTTTGATTTATGAAAAAGAGGTCTGTGGCAGGGCAGGGGACTAAACACAAGTGCCTTCCTAGCCTAGTGCCTTATTTATCAGCACAGGTTCTCAAGCTTGTATCATCTTCACAGAACCACGGAGTTGTTTAAGTTGGAAGTGACCTCTTGAGGTCATGTAGTCCAAGGCCCCTGCTCAAGCAGGTTGGATAAAGCAGGTTGTCCAAGACTCTCAAGTTGTCTTTCAGATATCTCTGCAGATGGAGACTTCTCTGGGCAACCTATTCCAGTGTTTGACCTCTGTCATAATTAAAAATAACAAAGGTTTATTGCGTTCACATGGAATCACATGGGTTTTAAATTGTGCTCAGTGTCTCTTGTCCTGTTGATAGACGCTACTAGGAAGAATTGTACTCCCTCTTCTGCATTCCCTCCCATCAAGTATTTATACACATTCATAAAAGCCATCTTATCTGAGTCTGAGCCATCTCTTCTCCAAGCGGATCAGTCCCAGCTCTCTCAGCATCTCCTCATATAAAGATACTCCTTAATCACCTTCGTGGCCCCGTGCTGGACTTGCTACAGTTAAGTCCATATCTTTTTTTGCAGTGGGAAGCACAATCCAGTCCCAGTACTGGACACAGTACTCTAGGTGCATCCTCACCAGTGCTGAACAGAGAGGAAGGATCACCTCCCTTGACCTGCTGGCAGTGCTCTCCCTGATGTAACCCAGGAGGCTGTTAGCCTTTTTTTCTGCAAGATTACACTGGTGGCTCGTGTTCAACTTCTTGTCCACCAGGACCCCAAGGTCCTTTTTGGCAAAGCTGCTTTCTAGCTGATCAGCCCCCAGCATGTGGTGCCTGGGGTTATTCCTGACCAGGTGCAGGACTTCGCACTTCCCTTTGTTGAAGTTCTTCAGGTTCCTGTTGGCACCAGTTCTCCAGCCTGTCCATATCCCTCTGAATGGTGGCACAACCATCTGGTGCATCAGCCACTCCTTCCAATCTTGAATTGCCTGTAAACTTGCTGAGGGTGAGCTCTGCCCCATCGTCCAGGTCATTAATGATATAGTTTATGACTGTTAGCCCCAGTGTGGACCCCGGGGTACACCGCTAGTGACATCTCTCCAATGGCAGCCTAAATCGTGGTTGAGAATCAGTCCCTTCCTCAGTGGTGAATGAGTTTATCCAGTAACAAAGCACTTTGTGCTGTTTTGTCAGTGGAATCATTGTAAGTCTAATTTGTTTCTTCAGACTTGATTTATGTTGAAAAAGGAGTAGCTCTCGGCATGTGACATTTATGTTCATTTTAAATATGAACAATCTTGAGAAGAAAGGGTGTGATTCTTCACAACACAGTGTTTGCCTTGCGTTAGAAAACCTACAGCAATCCAAGTTCTTACGCTTCTGTAAAATGAGGTGGAAATGTAGGTGTGAGATTTTCTTTCCTATCAGTCACGTGGAACAGTGTTGTCAAGAGACACAGGGAAACCAAGTGGTTCAATTTTGTTCTCATTGGTGCAATATGTTGTGTTTTGGAGAGTTTATGAGACAGATTAAATTTGATTTGAAGGAGAAAAATCTCACTATTACTTTGTACTTCTCCCTGGCTTATAAAAACCACTAAATAGAGGGCAAAGCAGTGACACAGGTGATGTGTCTTCTCCCATAATACTCCAGGAAAAGTGAGGGTCTTGGGCTAATCATTCCTCTGTTTTTGACCCATTTCTTTGGCATCTCCTGGTAAACTGCAGAAGAGACTTCCAGAATGGCCTGTGGGCTTCTAATGGCTTTTTGTAAATCACTACATTCACCCTTTCTTTATAGGAACTGAAAATATTAATGGAAGTCAGTTTCAATGTTATGTTATTGAATACAGCTTTAATTTAGAAGTTGTCACAGTAGAAGAAAGGCGATGGGGTGAAATTAGTTCAGAGTGATTTTTATTAAGCTTAATGGTAAATCATGTGTCCTGTGTCCATGAATTTGAACAAAGTATACTGCAAAAGTCATTCCTGTTGAGAATTTTCTGTATGTATTTGAGTTAGGTGTTATTTTCAGTGCCTCCATTTGGTGTCTCTAAAGATACGTAATTTTGCCGTATTTCATCTTAGGAGCCTGGCCGAGTTTGCAGCTGTCTCAAAAAATCCTAGTTAAAGCCTGTGTCAAATTTCCTTTTGTAGGTTTGCAGCAGGAGCTTGGTCAATATTGAGATTTTGTTTTTCCCCTTTTTGTAATTTCCATTTTACATGCTGTCATGTAAGCCTTGATTGATTAGAATTTTAGAAATACAGGGGTAGGGAGCATTTCTATAATGAGCTAAGTAGTGCTATAAGCATATCAAACCCATAAAAGAATTTTCCTTTCCTGGCTGCAGATTTTACCCCAATAAACAGCAGGTGACACCCCGCAGTCCCTCCTCATCAGCGCTGCCCCGTTCTGTCCAGTGCTGCTGTGGGACAGTCCCGGCCTCGTGCCAGAGGGTGAAGCACAGCTGTAGTTTTCCTGACGAGTCTGTTGTGTTGGCACCATACTATGATTTATGTTGTTCTGTCTCATTTTCCTAATATCCAGCCCTGATGTGGAAGCCCCAGGTTTGTCATTCTCTGCTCCTTTGCTTCTGCATTTCCTTCTTGAGTGCCTTACTCTGCTCTGCAGCCCTGTGCCTTGGCCTAGCAGAAGCCTGGTATAAACACGGGGAACTGCTGCGATGCGCTGGCCAGGCCCCTGACCTCATGTCTGCAAAAGGGAAGCGTCAGGGTTGTGAGTCAGAATTGTGGCTCAAAGTTAAACAGTGGGGCTGTGTGTGGGTTGTCCTTGACCTCTGCCTGACTTCAGTTCCTCTGAACACATGTTCATCATGTCTTAGTCTGCAGATATTAAGTGCCTTGATTCTGTAAAGAAAACCTGTGACTCTCTTAAGCCTTGAAAGCAGAGCAAAGAAAAACTCCACCAGGCCTTTTGCAATATGTGTTACCAGTGGTCATCCTAGAACTGATAGAATGAGGTACCCTAATATTACTCATCTCTCAGGCTGATAATTGACCGTTTTTCCTGCACTTTTGCTTCTTATCTGTTAATCTATTTCTAATCTGTCTTGGTTAACAAACATTAATCTGTAGGTGTCCTAGCAGCAGCTGTTTCTGTAATAGCTGCTTGAGAGAATTTATCAGAGGCCTTCAGAAAGTCTAGATTGTGCCCAGCCTTGACAGTAAGCACCTGTTTCATGTCTTGTATGAGCTCTAACAAGGTGGGCAGGCACTGGAGATATTGTTGTGTTAGCTTTGTGCTCCTGCTCTTATTTCACTTTTCTTGGTTAGTTGCTGATTCAGTTTAATTTACTCTTTAAATTTACATTGCCTTGTTTTTCTTTCAAGAGAAGGCAGAAAACATCTTACCTGTTTGAGGAATTATTCTGGTAGTGGCTATACCAAAGGTTTTCCTCTGTCCATGCTAGCAGCATGATTTTAGTAGGTGAAATACTAATAATAGCGATTGATATTTAAAAAGAGATTAGATTGGCAGAACGAAAATGTCTCTTGACCTAAATGGGAGACATTAATTTTAACGACTGCAACCTAATGCTATGTTCAGAAATTTGTTCAAGTGAGTCTGGTAGGATTCCTGAAGCTTGACAGTGTGCTTTCCAGATCTGTAAGGCAGGTTTCTTGAGCTGTACCCTTCTTACGGTCATGGATATTTCAGTTCTTGAAGAACAGTGATTTGCAGTGGTTTCTGTATAATCTAGCTGGAAACCCAAGGGCACTTTATTTATAACTATATACCAAATTTAGTTGGTTTGTTCCATTTAAAGTGGTATTTCATTTTTGAAAACTGCTCAAGAGTTTCTCCATGTGAAAGGTGTCCTGAGCACCACAAGTTAAATGCATCAGGCTTCCTAAATCTGTCTCTCCTATTTGCATTTAGTCTGTATAAATATGTCCTGTTTGTTTCTTTCTGTGCATCCCATACTATAATGTGCTACCATTGAGCTTGGATCAGATGCAAGACCAGTCAAAATCAAGGGAGAAGTTTCTGTTGATGTAATTGAATGTAGAATTGTGCCCTCTGAGATAAGCAATGTAGTCTACAGCCCTTCATGGGAATATTTATAACGGTCTTACCGTATTGTTGGGGAAAGGTGAAAATTCAGTAACCATACTGTTCTGAGTTTTATTTTTGTGCTGGATTACTCTTTCCCATTTGCATACAGGATTCAGTTCACAAATATTCGTGTGTCTTGCTGATCTTTTGCACCTGGTCAGTTGTTTTAACCCAGCTTTCATATTAATTGTTCAGAGAGAACCTATACTGTAATATTTAATTTTATTTAATTTATTTGAGGTAATGACACCAAGACACCTACTGCATGCAGCTAATGCAGACAAGCATTTGTTTCTCAGGTACTGTAGGAATCCACTAACCAGTCTGGATTGGCACTGAGGTGCTACAAGAAGAGCATTTGGACAGAATTGCCCCCAGAATGGCGATCCTTGCGTTCTTTTTCTGGAAGCTGTATGGCAGCAATTTGTTGAGAAACAAGACAGCAGCATAGAGATCTTACCTTCTCTACTACCTCCTTAGCTGCTTGGGAGGAACAAAATCAAAGTTAAGCAATGACAGAGCCTGTATTTTAAAGTTTTGTGTGTAAAAATACTATTTTTTCTTTCTCTTTCATCTTGGTGAGACATTACAGCTTCCAGGTGCCTCGTTGTACGAGTTGTCCCTGTGGTGAATCTCCAGGGTCTGGCATTTACTACCAGTGGGCCGATACTGGGCAAATATCTCTGCAGAGCTTTGTCTCCTGTCTCCCTTTTGTTGGATTTGTAACAGCCTTCCTTCCTCTCCAGAGAAGAAAGAAACTTGTCATCTGCTGTGCCTTTCCATAACGCTGTCCCCCACCATGCAAGGCCTTATGTCTAAATGGGCTCATATCCCACTTCAGCACTGAGGAGGGAAGGGTGGCCTGTTGTTTGATCGCCGTGGGATCTCTGATCTGCAGAATATGCTGTGACTTGCTGACCTATTTCTTCTGGGTCTGCTGGAGTGGGAAGTTGCTTTACTCCGTTCTCTGCAGCAGTTTTGTTTCTTGCATGTGGCCCGTTACTGTGGCTGCTGAGAGGGAAGGCAGAGCTGTGGGCCCTCCTGGTTTGTGCCACTTTCCTTCCTCCATGTCAGTCGGTTGGTCTTTTTAGCATCCTGCGTTTCATTGTTGTTGAGAAAGGTATGTGAGGAGAATGTTCTCGCTGCGCTTCTCTGGGCAGTTGCATCAGCAGTGTGTTTGAGGTGAATGTGGAAAGAGAGACAAAAGAAACTGCAATTAGCAAGAATTTGACAGTAATACCCACTCAGTATCACATGGAAAAAAAAATCCAGAGAGATGCTATGGAAAATGTATAGTTCCAGTTAGTTTTCTCACAATTACACCAAAATCCTATTATGAGTGAAACACCTTCTAAAATGTTTGAAGTCTGCAGTAGGGCTTACAAGTTTCTGACTGTGGTCATAGCTGCTAAATAATGAAGGAAAAATTCTGCAGATTCCTTTACCAACTTGATTCTGTTTTAACATAACCTGTTGTCTCCAGGATATTTGCTGTTTCTGAACTGTGCTTATTTTGTATGCTGAGGCAGCATCATTTCATTTCCATTTCTCAGATGTCTGGCTGTTATGGCTTTTCTGTGAAACACAAATACAGATATTGAATTTTTCAGTGGAAGCAAACGTACTCTCTAAAAAATATCTTGCTATTGCTGGTGATTACTAATTGGTTTTCATGTGGTAGGAAATACGCAGATAGGTTAAAATTTTGAAAAAATATAGTTTATGATGCAAGATATCGCTCTCTTTAAGCTAAAACCCTTCCTTTTTTTTTTTTCTTGTTCCATTTCATGATACACAAACTGTTTTTCAGTGATGGTGACGTGAATTAATTTTCTAAATACGAAATTGCTATTTATTCCTGTGAAAGATGTGATCATTGTAATAGAAGAAAATTAACAGAGCATTTAAATTTACATTTCAATTAATATTTTTACAGCTGAAATTATTTTTGAATTGAGTTTTGGATTGTCATTCTTGAAACAGTTCAATTTTTTTAATAGAAACCGTGTTGTTGTTTGAGTAGTTACTAATTTCTTCTTTTTTAAAGAATTTTTCGATTTCTGCAAGAGGTTTATCAGTGGAATTTATTTCTATTCCCCATGTTATTTTTAGAAGATCAGCACTTGATGCATGAAATGGAATCCTGGTGTCTGCCACAAATTAACAGCAAACAGGCTGAACTCTGGGACATTAAGAAGTCATTATCTTTAGCTGTTCCATTTCAGCTGTACTTCAGTTCTGGAATTCAATAAAAAAAATCTAATTTCATTAGCCAGTGATGTCATCTCTATTGTCATAGGAGCCTATTTTAAGACTGTGGCAAATTTCATGTAGAAATAACAAGTGGTCAGTCAATAATAATAGTCACAAGTGGCCTATAAGCAAAGAAACAAGCTTGTTAAGCTCCTGCTGTGGTATATTGTCTCCCTTGGCTTTCAACTGGACGTCTATAATACCAGCAAGTGTAGCAAATGGGGTTTGAAGTCTGTTTGCCTTTATACTATCTTTACAAATCTGCGCGTGTTGCATACTGCAATGTTCTGTTTTTCTTTCCAGCTATGTTGAATATTTCAGAAGTTTCTCCACAGAGCTCTTGTTGCTGTAGAGTTGACTCTGGAAATTTTCATTGAGGAATTGGCAATTTAGAGCAGTTAAAAGTGCACTGGAGCCAGAACTGTCAAACCTGCCATGCTGATAAACTTGACAAAAAGATTCTGATTCCAGCCAGGGGAAGAGGTGTCTCTTAGCAGAGATGAAAGTCGGCAGCAGCCTCTTGATGCAGTCACAGCAACGCAGGTGAAGCCCTGGTCTGTTCGCTGGGGCAACAGCAGGAAGGTTGGAAGGAACCAGAGTTGAGGTGCAGCTGAAAACAGTGAAAACCAGAAACTTCACAGTTCCTCATGAGATGTTCTGGTCCCTCCTCTGTTACTGTGTACATCTCTCTGCAGTGCATGTTCATGCAACCCCTGTAAATTCAGGGCCAGGTGCTGAGGCTGCGGTAAAGCCCTTTTGTGTAACTTTTGACTGCAATATCTGAAGCTAATGTGTATTATATAGCTAATATATATTGGGCTAATGAACAGATGGAGAGAGTGAGAGAAGAAAGAGATGACATTGCTTGTGGTGAAAATCAGCAGTGTTGGAATACTGCCTATCCAAACTTATAATATGTTTTTCCTTTTTGATTGTTTTACCTGCTTTAAAATAACACGTATATGCCACATGTGTCATACGTCTATGGGTTGCATTTGTGTGAATTGATAAAACAGCTTTCTTCAAATGATTTTAAAGCAGTCTTTCTGTGTCATACTGTGATTTGAATTATAATTTATGTCCCTAGGAGACATCGTTAACTGAGAAGATGGCTTTCGTTTGTTCTTTGGGTTTGTTTTTTTTGTGTGTTGTGTGTTTTTTTTTGAGAGGTATATACTTTTGTCTACTGAGGAATTACTTTTCTGTATGTATTTAAGCCATTTCTGTAAATTCACCAGATCTTTGTTCCTCAGTAGATTCCCCTTTTGCAGTGAAGATGTAGAGGATTAAGAAACAAGCCATATGGTAGTTTCTGTAGCAATAGATTAAAAACTGTGTCATGTCAGCTCTTGTGAGGTATGATGCAAGAATTAGTTCAGGAGGCACAGTTTGCATGTCTTGTGTTGTGGCAATTCTCTGTTATTGTGATGGTCTCTGGGACAGTTGTTAGATGGAGCTGTGGGAAGAGCTCGTTGACCTTTCTTTCAGATTCAGGCTGAGTAAACACATAATTTCATCCTTTTGAATTACAGATATTTGGCGTAGGACTATATTTCCATACTACTTTTTCAGTATGTAGAGAGCAAGATTGTAGTGATAATAGTGCAGGAAGAGGTTTTAGTAAGGCAGGACTGTTTTAAACAGAGTTGAGGCATCTGCTGGATCCATACTTGGGTGCCTTATTTAATAGCTTGTTGTCAGTGGTATTCAGTCCAGGATTAAAAAACTGAATTTTAGGGTTTACAAGGAGGTGTGTACATGTGCACTACATGGCTGAGCTCCTCTGTAATCAATGGGGACTGAGTCAGTCCAGCCTAAACTAGACATCTAGTGTGTGGTTTCACAGTTTCAGATCCCTAATAGGATTTTTAAAAGCCTATGCCCAAACACGAATGTCTTGATCTTGAACTGAATTGACTGTTCTCACCCTGTGACATAGTTAGGTTGGATTCCTGTACTACAGTGTTGTAAGCAGAAAGCTGAGACCTGCAGAGGTCTGATGAACAACCCCAATGTTTGTAAAGAGTGAGGGAAGATGGTTTTCCACTCTACAGGCTCGTGAACACATCACACGTTTTAGCCATGCCTTGCAATGCCCTGAACCTGTAAGGACTTGGGCTGTTTTACAACAGCTGGTGGGTCGGTGCTGCACTAGTGTGTGGTACCAGTGTATACCCTGCATGTCAGCATTTCAGGTCCTCCTTCCTGTAAATGGCTCTTATTATCATGATGTTTTCACAGAATCGCAGAATGTCAGGGATTGGATGGGACCTCAAAAGATCATCCAGTCCAATCCCCCTGCCGGAGCAGGAACACCCAAATGAGGTTACACAGGAAGGCATGCAAGCGGGTTTGAATGTCTTTATTCCATGTTTTCACTCAGCCAAGGCCCAGTTTGTCCTGTATCAATAATTTTTTTATGTTACGTAGAGGCCCTATTCACAGTCACTTAAACTACTTCTGTTGTACAAAACTTGCAATTAAAGGTTATAATGCTTAATGACAGGTTGATAGACATACAGGTAGGGTGTCGTGGAAATAAAATTATGGTCGAAGACAGTCCTACTACCTGTATTTGCAACCACCGTAACATGGAAATTGCTGATTATAATGTGTGTTTCCACAGACATTTGTAAATGATAAATTATTTTAAAAGGTGATATGCTGTTTTTGAGCCCTGAAGTATTTCTTTTTCTACTTAGATATTGAAAATCTTTTGAGAAGGTGCAAGTTTTTAATGTGTGAAAGAATTACAGATATGCCACAGCACCACATGCACAGATGTGCATACCAGGATCCTGCAAATGTCATCATACTTGTGTATAAAGCTGTACTCATTACAGAACAGCCATGTCTGTGTTGTAAGGACTTGTTTAGTGGTTTCTTGGTAGACATTTGGTACAGTTTTATTTGCTTTCAAGACATAGAGTAAATAAGTGCAAGTCTGAGGAGACGTATTTGATGATGCAGAAACTGCTTTCTTGTGACGTTTGGACGTTAGGTCTTGAACAGATTGAGCCCTCTGGAGGCCACTGGCATCAGGATGTCTGAGAGTCCCCTTGTGCTCCTCCTTTGAACTGTACTCCCATTAGAGAGCAAGTGATACAAAATCTTGAAAATTTCCTCTGGAAAGGAAAATGAGTGATTTCATATATTTGGCACACATTCTGCCCTGGTGTAGATTGGTGCAATTCTCTGTATGTCAGCGTAGTAATACCCATGGATGTGGCAGAGGACATATGACTGAAAGAATGGAAAATACTGTAGAGGAGGCTAAGTCAATAAAATAAACGAAATGCATACCAACAGCATTAGCCTTTTGCTTTCTGTGTCCTAGGATAGTTTAATGTAAGAGCTAGGGCAGTGATTTATTAAAGGATGAAAATGGAATGTTAGTGAAATTGAATAAATGATGTTGCTGAGAACTTCAGTCTTTGGATTGACAAAAGGACATCAAGGTCATATGCTGGAGTTGAATACATTTTCCAAAAAGAAGACCTTTATACCTGTGGTGGCAGAGAGGGAGAAGGAGTGGTAGTGCAGCTGTTGCCTTTTACTGTAGGGATTGGAAGTCTTCTATGTAGGAATCTAATATTCAGTCTTGATTTTTAACACAGGTATTGTCCTGACATACAAAACAAACTTGATAGTTTCAGAGTTAGTAGGAACTGGCGTATTTGATGGGTAGTCTTTAATGGATTAAGTTTCCTGTGTTCTTCTTTTAGTCTGGCTGTTTAATCAGTGAGATTAAACAGTAACCCTGGATTTACAAAGAGGCTTTTTGAAACAAAGAGGAGTCAGTTTGAGAGGACATACGAGTGAAACATAAAAATTTGTAACAGCAGGGAGAGTCCGTGGAGGGGGAGCAGCAGCAGTCGGAAGTTGGCGTGATGCTGCCGGGAGTACCACCAGCATCCCAACCCCTGCCGAGGTTGGGCAGAGCAGCTCAGCTGTTGGACACCATGAGGAGCCAGCAGCCAGCTAGTGGGGTGACTAATAACTTCTAATCAGTTGGAGTTAGTGAACCGTAAGAGATGCATCCCTGGGTACAAAATGAGAGCGCACTACCCAAATCTTGTAAACGGAGTACAGACAAAAAGAGGATTTGTGTCATGGAGTCAATGGCATATGTAGTAGGTAGGAGAGACAGTGGTATGCTGTTCAGTGGATACACTGTCTTTTGTGGGGTTATCAAGAAAATCATAACAAGGTGAGACCTCAGAGAGAGAAGAATGAAGTACTGTCGATATATTGAAATAGTTTTTAAAAATTTATAGACTAGCTTTCAATTAAGATGAAGAAATAGGTAGCTACTTAAAACAGAAAATTCCGTAAGAGAGTAATGCATTGCATGGATGGAAAATTGAGTATGTTTTTTGAAGAAAGAAAACCTAGTAAGTATATTAAGAATCTGACTAGCATCACCGTAGTGTCTAAGTAGATAAGCAGGCTTAGCAGGAGGTGGTAAGCTTTGACGTAAATCTGGTACGGGGGAGGCCTGTGCATGTGTTGAGAGGTTTTTGAGGTAGGCAGTACTGAAATATTTCATCATCATGATTGTAAACATTGCACTCACTTTCCGAAGGATGGCTAGAGACCGTGATATAGGATAGAAATATCAGCATAGGTTACATAAGATAAATTTCCTATGACATGGATTATTTAGAGAAAATAATCCCATTCTTCTTCCCCTTACAATTCAGCATTTTTCTGAGTTCCAAATCTTGGAATTTTGCATGTTTTTGCAGTGGAAGGCACTGTGTATTATTGATGGGTTGCCTCAGTCCTGTGTGAGCCAGTAGGCTCTTGTGTCTGCATAGAGCCTCACTGTGTTGTTACGGCTCCGTGTGTGGGCTTTAAACCTCTCAGCTGTCTTTGAAGTAGACATTCTTTTTCATCTGTTTTACATGTGGGAAACTGCTATGTAGGCTGATAATGTGTCTTTGCTCTCTGAAAATTCAGTAAATAATGTCAGAGCCTAGAGAAGCATTCCACAGTGTACTTTTTTTAGCTTTAGACTATGTTTCATCTGAGGCAGTCTATTAACATCAAATACAAATTGCATCAGAGACAAAGCTTAGAAAAACAATGTTGTCATTTCACACTGTAGCAGTAAAATCCTTATCGACATTGCCCTTACAGCCTCATTGCATTATTTCTGTTTTGCCTTTGGATCGTTACTTATTCGATAGACCAGTCACTCACCTGCATCCTCCTGCTCTTTCATGGAGTGCAGAACCATTGCACTGAAAGGCAGTGCAGGCTTCTTGTTCCCCGAGGAGTTAAGAAAAACCATACTTTCTGCCCTTTTTCTTTTATGCCGAATTATTTTCTGTTTTTTTTTTTGTGTTTTGCTATATTTTCTGCCACAGGAACAATGTTTGTGATGCGGATGTCCCTTTGATGTTTAGCCAGCCCTGAAAGCTGTTTACTGCTTCATGTGCTCCCTCATCATAAACACTCTCTCTTAAACATCTGGCATCATGTCAATTTATTTAAAACCACAAGTAGGTATTATTAGCTGTTTGTTTCTTTTAAGTTTTTTGATATATTTAGAGAGACATTTTTTTCCGTAGTACAAAGAAAGAAGGTAAAAGTTGTATAAGATCAAAGCACCCACTATTTTTATTTTTTGAGTGTAATCTGTGGATGATGCACCATGGGCTAGATGGAAATTTGATCTTTATTGACTGCCATCTAAGAGAAAAAAGAAAATGGGTAGAAACGAAAATAGTAATTGGAAATAGCTCCTGTGGAGCAAAGCTGTCATGAAGCAGATCGATTCAGCAGTGGCAGAGTTGTTTTATTGATCGAATCCTTAGTAAATTAAAAAGAGGACCAAATGCGTTAATCTTTTGTGTGCGTGTGTGTGTGTGACAGTGACAACTTAGAATGTTCTGCCAGGATAAAGGCACATATAGAAGTGTGGGAATGTTATCTACTTCAGTCAGTAATAGGCTTTTCAGAGATAAGAGCAGAGTTCTTCAAAAACCCTTCTGGGTTAAATGTTCTTTACTGTACTGTAAACAAAGGATGGAAGTACTCTTGCTTGGTTTCTTCAAGCGTTCAGGTGCAGTTACTCTCGATAAAGGAATCAAGCATAGGAATTGCGCTAATATACTTCAAATGTTCACAGTGAGTTCCTTAAATTTGACTGTTGGAATTGCAATGTCAAATTTGCTATTAATAGAAAAAGTGCAAAACTTTAATGTATTCTAGTTGAGGATCTTGACTTTATAAGCAAAAGTCAGTTTTGGATTTGGATTTTTGACTCTTCCAGTTACTGCTAATTACTTAATGTCATTGCCCATTTGCAAGTAAATCCTTTATTTATATTTTCCTCCCCAAATCATCACGGCTTGTCATAAGGATGAAACTCATTTAAAAGGGGAGCAGCCACACAGGGTGAGATGATGATGCACAAGGTTTTCCTCCACAGAAAAGTAGCGAGCGGGGGCAGAGCTGGGATCCTGTGCTGCTGAGGACTAGACTTGCCAGATGTTACATAGGTGAAAATCTGCTTTTCAGCCTGAAATTCTGCACAGTCAGAAACTTTGTTTCACATATTTCTTGTTGGCTTAACATAGCTGAAATTCAGCCACACTCTCCTCTTTTAGTGTCTATTTTCCTGCCTCTTCTTCCTGAAAATCCAGCTGCCAGGGATAGTTTTGTGACCTCTCATTCCTAACGTGCTGTTACAGAGCACTCTGAGCCTCTGCTGTTTTGGATGCACTGTTGTTAACAGGACAGGGTTTGAGGAGCATCTTCTGTGAAGGGACTCAGGGTCCATGCAGCTGGTGGGGGAAGAGGAATTGGAGGCACATGATGGAAAGCAAGGAGCTGGAGGAACTGCTTCCCAGTGCTTCATACAGAGTCCCCAGCCTGCCGCACAGAAGTGAAAGGGAATGAGGTCTCCTCTTCCAGGCCCTGAAGTGAAATGGGAACTAGGATTGTAGGGAACCTCATAGAGGTCTCCTCATTGACTCTTGGAGAAAGTGTAGTTTTTGAACATCATCTTCAAGAACAGAGCTCTGTAGGTACTACTGACCCAGAAAGAGGGACAGTGGAGTAACTGAGCCTCCAGGAAGGAATCTGGATGGACTCTCATGTTCAGTTTATTCTGCTATACTTCCAAAGAACCTGGTCTCTGTCTTTTCCCCTCACACCTTTCCCCCAACAGCAGTGAGCCAGAGAGGCAAAAGACAGACTGAGATATCTCACCCATTCCATCCAACCAGTTTGCTCCATGTTTCTTTTCATGCTTTTCCTTTCCTTACTTGCTGATTAATTGTCCTCTGGTTTTGTCACCTTGCCAGGTAGCTACGTCTTTTTACAGAGGCTTGCACCTAGTCATGCTTTATGGGACAGCCTCCCCATCAGATCGGTAAAGCCACGGTGCTTCACCTTCTTCGCCCCATGCTTCTTTGAGGATACCTAGAAGAGATTGCTAAGTGCAAGAGAAGGACTATATTAGCAAGTTGCTGCCATCCATCTATTTGTGTAGCTATTGGAGCATTTCACAATCATTAGTCTGACCTTATAGGTAGGCTTTATTCCTGTTCCCCCATATCTCTCTTCCCCTTTCAACCCCACTGTTTGTCACCCTCATCATTTCTTGCCTTAAATTTAGACAGCTCAACAGGAAAAGCTGTGTCACTCTATGTGGGTGGTACTACAGCATAAATAACTTTTTTCGTAAAAATGTAAATGCCACTGCAGTTTGCTCCAGTGTGCACAACACTAAATAGTAAATGTTGTAAGTGGGTAGTTTGTAGTGTTTTAAAGTCTTGCTTGTTCAGTCTCTGTCTTGCTGTTTTTTGTGCTGAATGACTGATCATTGCACCACCGTTTTCTTTGTTAAACGCATCTGTATGCAGAAGCAGAACTGCTTCATTTGTTCTGATGTGGCATACTGTAGTCAATCGGCTTTTAAATTGCATATTTAGTAGGTTACAAATCAGGTGGCAGCACTTTCATGGTGCTAATTCTCTGGTGTAGCTGGAACTGCTGACTTGAATAGTTTTGACCACTTTTCTTTTTTTGTGAAGTCTTCTGTAAGTCGTTTGGCTTGCTTAAATGACCTGCTCCTTATTTTCCACAGCAAGAGTTTCACTCATTTGGGAAATGTAAAAGGGTAACGTTCCTAGCCCAAGCAGAAGCAAAATGCAGCACTGCCATCTGGGCTGTGAAATTGGAATAAAGCTGAAAGCATTACCTCAGTAGATTGCCGTGGCTAGAAGCCAGGTGGCAAATAATAAAAGGGTGGTCTGGTAGTTGGCATGTTAGTCAGGATCTTGGGAGACTGCATGTGCTTGTTGTGCTGCAAACCTCCAAGAATGTGGGCAGGTTGGAAATTATTTCTCTCACCTAATACTGGTTATCTCGGGTCAATCTGCTGTGAATGGATAGGCATTTCCAGAGGGCATAGGGTCATTCTACATCACTTAGTTCTACATTTTAGACTAGGATGAATCACTCTGTGGAGATATTTGTGTCTCTCTCTATGGCCTTCACAAAAAGACAGTAGCTGACTGCCTTACCGCAGGTACATAACTTTCAGATGCCTCAGTTACAGCAAATGAGCCCCCTCTTCCTCTTATGTGGTTGCCGTTAGTTGGGGAGTGGTAATCCTTTCCTACCTCACAGGTACCCACAGAGATTCAATGGTGCTACCCTGTTCTCACAAAGAAAGCAATTACTGTGAAAATAAAATATATGTATATATATTTAGCATTTTAATTATCTGTATATGCACATGTATTTGTGACTGCCTCAGATTTTTGAACGAGGTGCTGAAAGGGTGAGATCTTGGGGACAGAGAGGCTTTTGCATCCCTGAGGAAATACGTAGCTGTTTTGTGCCAGTATTCTGATGAACACATTGAAGAGGCAAACAAAGCTAGGACTCGAGAATGCCTCGCATGTATATGAAGCTCTGTAAGTCACGCTCGTTCACGGTGGCTGGTTTTCTTTCTTTCTTTTTAGATTGTGATGGATTTCAAACACCCCGATGGCCACACAGTGGCAGTTATGCTGCCCCGATGCAGCTTATTGGTGATGGCTGGAGAATCCAGATACCTGTGGACCCATGGGTATGTGTAAGAGTCCCTGCATTGCTGATAACAGAAGAATACATGTTGTTTATTTGCTTCGTTAATGACATTCTGTATTTTAAATTGCTCTGAAAGAAATAAAGTCAAGTTCTGTAATTATTATACAAGCTAACTCCTTTGCTCAGATGCTGCTCAGGTTAAATTGAAAAAACTGGGGATTTTAGGAGGCTAATTGCCAGTCCCTGAGCTGCAGTTTCTTGCTGCTGTCACAAGTGAAGTTTCACTTGGAAATTGCTCTCACTTATATCTGCGGTGTGAAAGTCCTCAATGACTCTGAGCTGGCAAAGAATTGATTGTAGTGCAATTAGCTTCACCATTTCCTTTCTCTCTTTTCAGCCTACAGCTTTTCCCATTGGATCACATATGCCAAAGGCTTTAGAAAAGGGCTGGTTTGAGAGAGTGACTTCGCCAGCACAGAGGGCATGAGGGTGACAAAGGGGAGTCTTTCTGCCCTCTTCCCAGCTGCTTTAGGGATTCTTTAACTACTGATAAGGCTGCATTGTACTGAGCAGGTCTGGGATCCTGGAAAAGAGAATTATTTAAATATGTCTTGAGGCTTTGCTTATTGTACAGTTTAAATACATGCTTTTTAAATCCCACACCACTGGGAGATGCTTATAATAGGAGGGCTGAAATAGGCGAAAAGGCTAAAACCTTGCAGAGCTCTGAGAGTGACAGTAGGGCACTTCAGGAGAATATGGAAACCCTCATACTGGGCAGAAGTGCCCATGGTAAATGTTTCTTCCTTTGTTTGACCCAGGCTATCACTGGTTACAGCAATCAACTGGAGACACTAATTACATTCTGTGCAAATTAAATGTCAAATCTTTCTGTTGGCAGAAGATTTTCTACCTTTTAATTTTACTGGTTAATTTGTATTATGGAGGGTGAGTATGAACTCCCCAATGACCTTTACATTGTTCGTTTTTATAGAGCACTTATACCACCTGTATATTCTCTCATTAAATTAAATAGTTGTACAAAGCAGCTGGTACTTCAGACGTGCATCATTATAGAAGCCCAGGACAGGGAAGTCCTTTGGTTTTTTTTGTATACAAGACTGAAAACAGATACCAGAGTTATAAGCTTCTTATTCTGTCCTGTCAAACACTGTCAGTTGTCTTTTGGAAAGGTTATCCACAACTCTGAGAGCATAGTGCTGTTTCCATGTGGCTGGCCAGGGGGCAGCCCCCATCCCCGGGCATCAGGCAGCTCCGTGGGGCCAGGCTGGGACGTGAGTCGGGGATCAAGGCCCAGAGCGGCGCGGCAGTGACCGTGCACAGGCGCAGCTGGGACATGCCTGGTGCTGTAGCTGGGGCAAGGCCCAGGGGCACAGCCCCTGTTCAACAGCAGCTCCCAGGGCAAGGGGGGTGGCCCTTGCTGAGGCTTCTGGCTGTCTTCATGGCAGCTTTCTCCAAGGCCACCAGCTCCGCTCTTCCCAAGCTGGGCCTGGGCAGCCAGACTCCCTGGGCAAGGGACGCAGGGAACTTGCAGCACTTGCCAGCAGGCATTCAAGTTGGGTACTGCACATGTCTACTAAGAACCAGAATTAGGTTATTACTTAATTCACTTGTACCTTCCAGTGATGGTCATCTTTTGAGAACCAATGGCATAAGCTACGTTTAAAATTAAGATCCCAAGTCTTTCTACTACTGTGTAGGTTATTCCTGTACCAGTGCTTGTCCACCTTTCCTACAGATAGTTTTTCTGTATGTTTCTAAAAGCAGTAGTGGGTCAAGATACTCAACTGGAGTAAGCTTTCCATCGTGCTAGAGGGGCATGCTGTTGTAATCAACAAGATTAATCATCCGGCAAGCAAGTGTAGTTAATTCACTTGCATACATTACATCAGGATGTATTTAAGATCATTTGTGATGCCTTTTATCTACTAAGAAGTCAAATTAGGGAGCAAAAACTTCAGTTCTGGAATTATTCTGGAAAGGTTTCAATGTCTATATTCGGATAGTAAGGGAATTAGAGACTTCATTTTAACTCTGTTAACAGAGTTCACAGGAAAAGGACTTTTGTTCTGTTCTCTGAAAGAGAAACATGAGGTTAAGAAATAAGCTATATAGTGTCATCAAGGAGAGCAAAAGATATTTGCTCTCCTTGTCTCGTAGGTGACAGTAAAATCACGGCTTTTCTGATGAGGTTCATTTGTGATGGGTTTTTTTAACGAGGTTCATTTTTGGTTGGGTAACCTGGCACAACACCATTCCTGACAGGGCAATAGTGAAACAACTCCGTGCCAAGCAAGAGGATGTGCAGCATTTAATTTTTGACATTGGGAATCCTGGTTTTAGTCCAGCCTTTATCTAGAGTTCTTGCTCATAGTATAAGCAAAAGGAAATTAACGTGGGTTGAAACTAGAACCCTGAAAAAGAAGATTTACTTCTGAAAATATTAACTGCTATGCTTAGTGGATTGTTGCAGGTACGAAAAAAAAATAGAAAATCTGCAAATTTGGAATTTGAAGTTCTCCTGCCCCGGGAGTCTCAGGCATTCTCAGCTGATTATTTTATCATAGCTTCGTTGTCTGCCACAAACAGGGCAGTTCTTTATTAGATCCCAGCCTTTCCATGGCTACCTTTGGGATATTTCCATTCTCTGGGCTACTACGTCTCCTTTTTGCAACATCTGGATGGTGCATCAGTGTGCTGCTTCCTGATTTCTAGACAGAAAGGACCTGCGCCCTTTTTCCCTGTGACTGCCTTAGGGACGGGCGTCCCTGTGGTCGGGGAGATGCAAACAGCAAAGCACAGGAGCGCTGTGCAGGCTGCCTGCTTGGCATCGCATCCGTCTTCTTGGTTAAGTACAGGTGCTGAGCAGCAGCTTCGTCTTGCAGTAGAAATTTGAGATGAGACTAAATGTTCTGTTGTATTAAAAGATGCAGGACACCTTTTTTTACCCCTTTGGTTCAACCTATGAGTGTTAAACTCAGCTAACCAGTATGGAAGTCAGTTTTATACTGGGAACTTGTCCTGCTGGGAGTCAGGTACTTTGAAGCCAGCAGTTCTGAAGGGGCTTCTCTGAGAGGCCAGTTCCTTAGAGATGTGTGTTATTGTTGTTGTGGTAGTTCTGGTTTTTGTTGTTCTTGTTCATTTGTTTGTTTTCTCCATGAGGAAATTTTTTCATTAATCTCCTTGATGACAAAGTTCAGGAAGCGTTGCAGTGTGACGGTAACAGCTTTGAAGTGCTGAGCTATTTCCCTGAGGAGTTTCCATTTTCTTCCAAGAGTATCTACTTTTCCCATGTGCAAGTGATGGGAAACTACATGTGGGTGTGGCTGGTTCTCTTCTCCCATGCTGTCTTTTGCATTTTGATTCCTGGTTTTCCTCTTCTCAACTTTGAGAGAGATCCATTTGTAGAGGTACTAAAAATTCTTGGGTTTGGAACTTTTTTGTAATGTAAGCCTCTCGTAAAATTATTTGAAACTTTTGTCACTCCAAGAAAGTTCCAAATCACTTTCATTTTATGAATTATGTCCTTGCAAAAATCTTCTTGTGTTCCATGAAGATCAGTGCCAAATCCAGAAGTGGCTTAAGAAGCTCTGCTCCCAGTTTGCTGGATAGATTTTGGTCAAGAAATGTCTATAGCAGAGTTTCTCCCTTTAGGCATTTTAGCAAATCTCACAAGTGCCACATTATTTTCATCTTCTGTTGTCAATAAATGGAAAACCATTTTTGCTGCAAAGCAAAATTCCTTGGAGAGGCCTGTTTGTAACAAGAAACTTCAATCTGCTAACAGAGCTCTACTAGTTCTATGCTTTTATACCCTTAGCCACTGTTTTTAATAGTGTATTTTATCTTTAACAAATAGATATTTTTAATATAAAATAAATACATATTTTAAAAGTCCTAGTAAAATAAACAATCAGACTTTATGGAGGGGAAGGGCAATGGTAATTACTTGCAATTAAATAATGCTTTAATTAATGTCATTATTTTATGTGTCAGCTCCTCTTTTTTTCCCTCTGAAATGAAATAAGTCAAAAACTCAGAAGCAGCAGTTCATTAAATAGCACATTGTAATCACACATGTCACAGTATTTAAGAATTGCCTTCTTATAAAGATGGTTTTTTTTCCTGATGCAAATGGAATTATTTTATTTTGTGCTATTTTGTTTTAGGATTACACCACGAAAATACGATGTCATTCAAGCATCTGAGCTTGGGCGAAAAGTTGGAACAATCACTGCTGATGTTGGAGATTTAACACTAAATCGAAGGGAAACAAGAACATCATTTACATTCAGGAAAGTGAGGAGAAGCCCTTGCAATTGCAGTAAGTGTCTTGAGGTGATCTCCAAGTCAGTATTGTTATTTATCATCAATATGTAAGCATTTTCTTGAGCAAACCAGTTTATCCCTTCGGATAGTTTTGGCAGTCCTGGTAGCCGTTCTTGAAAGGCTCAGAGTCAGCTGTGCTATGTGGCTGGAATTGGTTGCATCCATGTGGCTGCTGGAGTTTCTCTGGACAGGAAGGCAATTGGCCACTTGGCTTGCTCAAGAGCCAGGCAAGTCATCTGGAATCTTGCATTCCAGTGGGATCTTAAGTGCTGAAATAATGTAACAGAATAAAAGTAGCTGCTGCTCTTCAGGTTCCTGTCAGCTTTGGTTGTTTTTTATTTGAATGGAACTGTAAATTTGTGAAAATAAGTACATTAGAGAAGGAGAAGTAGTCACATCTGCAGTGATAGAGCCATGTAAGTGCCTTAGGGCAGTACAGCTAATAAGAGCTAGGTGGATCAATTATTACATGGAATTGAAGTCCATTTGTGCCCTCAGAACAGAATTTCAGAGGCTGAATTGCAGTGATGTCATGATCTTTGGTAGTAGAGGCACTGTGTCAGTTTTGAAAACATAAATCTCATTAATGTAGCAGGGTGAATGATCACTGCGAATGGCCTCTGGTACACGTAGGCAGGTTGCTTCTTTTAAGATCATCAAACACTTCTGCAGTTTGACCTGCATTTCAGTTTTTAAAAGGTAAAGGAGGGATGAAGCACTTTTTGCACTTTTAATATTTCAGTTTTAACTCTATTTTGCTAAATAGTTTAACCAACAAGGAATGACTTAAAGCTTTTATTTTTTTGTATATGTGTTGTTATGTCTAGCTTACCCATCTGTCTGTGACAGCCAGAAAGGACACCAAAGACAGTTACAACCTTCATTTCCCCACAATGAGATGGAGGCTTCCAAGCTGGAGCAAGAATATGTGCACCAGGTGTATGAAGAGATTGCCAGACACTTCAGCAGTACCAGGCATAGCCCGTGGCCCCAAATTGTAGATTTTCTCAAGTCATTGCCAAAAGGGTCGATAGTGGCTGATGTTGGTTGTGGTAATGGGAAATATCTGGGCATCAACGAAGATTTGTATATGGTAAGTAGTAGTTACTGTCACTTGTTTCCATTGGTGATTGTGTTTATTTCATTGTGCAGTTGCAGCATGTTGGAGCTTCAGTTGTGGGAAGAGTGCCAAGAACAGAAAGCTGTTTCCTGATCCAAGATCAATTACCAATTGTGTTAGGTTTCCACATCAATGCACTATGTGCATTACCCTTTTCTTTTTTCAAAGCCGCTTTTGCTTTGCAAGTCAAAATATGGTAATAAAAATAGTAATGGGTACAGTGCATTGAAAAACTGCAATGGATGCTTTGGCCTTTTTTGTTGTTGAAAGGGAAAATGGTTGGGCAGTTTGAATGCTTCCAACAAGTTTTTCACTTGGCTGGTGGGTGAGGAATGCAATGTACGTGGCTTTGAAATCTGCATGAGCAGCACTAATTCCCATGTATCCTCTGCAGCTCCCGTGGCCCTGGTGGCGTGGCTCATTTGTGCATGATGTCATGTTTGGGTGTCCCACCTCTGGCTCTGTGTGTAGGCCCAGTAAATATGCTAACATAAAATTCATGGAGGAATCTCAACTTCAGCACAGATTTCTGTTCTTTCTCTCCCGTTTCTTCGCTTTTAAACAGTTCTGGCATCATTCTTGCTGATGTTTTCATCACCTGCCCTGTCTCACACTCTGTCCTTAGTCCAGCTTTACGTCTTTTCCTTCTGTCAGAGGGACATGAAGCGCACACAAATGTAAACCAAGAGATAGTTTTTATTGCAAATATTTCAAAGACGTTTTTGCAAGGGTCAAACTTCCTATTGTTTTTACCCAGAATAAATCTTTGACAGGCGTGCATTATGCTGCCTGCTCCCCACTCTTCCAGAATTGTCCAGTTCTTTCACGTGCTTGTGCTGTGTGAAACACTTTGAAATCCATCAGGCTTGCAAACTTCTATGTAAGGCAAAACTTGCATTATTAATAACAAAAGTCAGACTTGTTTGTCTGTTTGAGGAGTTTCTGTCCTCCTATTTATATTCAGCTATAAAACACAAGTTGTTACTTACAGCCCTGTCTGTATTAGTAATGGATTTATTTCCATTATTGTTCCTAAGCTAGAAGAAAATCAACTGATTTTTAAGTAGGAGTGTTTATGTCTGACTGCTGCAGCCTGAAAAGAATTATTGATGCTCAGAACATTTCAGTTGTTCACCATGACTCCTGTAAGGAAAATCAGCAAACCTAACTAGGGAGGAGAAAAGTTTATCAGGGGTTCCATGAAGGTCACCTGGTCCTAGAATGAATTTGGTAAATCGCTGTTTTGTAGGTTTGTGGTAGAAGGCAAAACCTCTGTGAGGTGCTGTGTTCAGAAATTGCCAGCACCAGTCTGTTTTCTGGGGCCCACAGTTAACCAGTTAAGGGAAAGAAAGATCGGGTATCTACTGGCAGGCAAATGACAGCGAGCCACTCTGCTCTGTTACTTCAGGAGTTACCTCATTTCATATGTGCTGGCAGGAGAAATCCAAAATGTGAAAAATAACAGTGAAAGGGAGGGAACTTTTAAAGAAGTGGTTGAGACAGTTGAAAAACAGAACCTGGGAATTGCCTCATTCACGTGTCCCTTGGCCTTCAATTTTCCACTGGTAACAACTAGTTGGTCTTGGTTGGAGCTGGGCTCTAGACTTTACATTTGCTTATTTTCACCCACAAGCCAGCACAGAGTCTCAGAAGACGGATGTGCTTCCTTATTTCTGCTATGTTTGTTCTTACATGTCAGCCAAAGTGTGGTTAAAGAAAAAAAGGGTGTATATTATGTTTACAGATGGTTTTAAGCTTTTGACAAGGTATCTTGAGAAGACTAAGAGAACTAAATTATCGTGAGAGGAACGGTGTGGAGAAAGAGGGAGGTGGGACTGTTGGATGTCGTTCAGTACTAAGGAAGGGTCACTAACGGGTGTCACTTAGATAAACCAGCATGGATATGAGTAGTTGCTGTTAGGGAGGACAATGAGGTGACGTCACGGTTTGGGAGCAGGTTAAAGTGCAGCGATCCGTTTTCTGCTGTGAAGACAAAATACTTTGGTCACATTTGGTGCCATTTATCGGATGGAACTTACCATCACAAAATGCCAGAAAGCCAAGCACTGAGCGGCAGTCATAGGGATTAGGTCACATTCTTCAAAGAGACGTAAGATCACTTGGTTCATAGGTAATACAAACCCTCACTCTTCGACCTGAAGTGCCAGTAGACAAGACATTTTTCTTATGGTCAGCTTTTTAGGAGAGTAAACTGTCCTGATGATTTTTTTCTTTTTATGCGTCTTCATCTAAAGCAACTGGTAATGGCTATTATTTGAAGCAAGGCACTACTTTAAATAGTTGGCTATTTCTGTGACTGCAGAAGCAACTGACATCAGTTCTTTATTTTGTGAATTCTGATTTGTGGGAAATCAGTCCTCATTTATTCAGTGCTCGTATATTCCTTACTGGGATTTTTACCTCTATTCCCTTGCTGTACTGTTCTATAGGAAGTACTGTAGAACAAGTGTTAGTCATATATCAGTATTATTAGCAGTAGCCCAGCTCCTTGGTATGCTGACTTGTGTCGGATGAGTCAGCCTGTTCGTTCTTTTTATCTGAGGGAGAGAGAAGCAGTCTTTTCCACTTTTTGTTGTCCTCCTGTGTTCTTATTTGGGCTCAACAGAAAGGTCTGATCATACAGGGCTGTTTCTCATATTATGTTACTTCTATTTACACGAGTTGGGCATGGATCCAAGGGTGAGGGGTTAAAGAATATTCTTTGTGTATCAGGTACGTCATTGGGATAACAAGAGTGCTCTCTACATTCAGGGCATCAGTTTCCTCCCTCATTTACTCCTTTTGACTTGGGAGCATAAAATCCAGGCAGAAACATAATAAATTGCTGCAGCCTTTGCCTCACAGCAGTTGGTAAGTCTTTATGCACAGTGTACTGGAGCTCTTAGCCTGGGTCCTGTTGGGAAAGAAGCAATAAAGCAACGCTGTGAAATCAGGAGTTATATGGGGGTTGGGTAGAGCATTGTCAGTACAGCCATGTAGGTTGCAGTGCTTTGACTCAGAAATACTGAAAACCCGAGGCAAGCACTTTCTGAAGGCAGGCGATATGTTATGAAGGTTACTGTACATTTTCAGATAGGATACTTTAAGTAGCAGCACTAATGGTAGATCAAAGCTAAGGTAGCCCTCTTGATGGTTTTAATCTTCAGGCACTGTCTGAAATGTCTCCACTGTGGCCCGTGCTATTGTATTTGCTTCAGTTTCTTTGGGTGATTACATATAGCCTGATCTACTTGAGTATGGTTGAGTGACAATGAAATGCACAGGACTCCAGCTACGCTTAACGAAAATGACAGTGCTGTAATGGCTGCATTATTCTGGCATAGTTAAAGAGCAGCAATTTCATGACAAACAAATTCAGATTAAGAATGTTTGAGCAAGAGATGGAATCCAAGTCTGATGTAGTTAGGACAAAGAGTAGAGAAAGATTGAATTTAATAAAGTTTCAGATTGCTTTTTCTTTTCTGTCTTGCCCAGCTTTTTATTGTTTCAATGAATGCAAAAGGGAGAAATGGGTTTACTTTGTTTTTTGTGTTTTGTTTTTTTATTTTTATTTTACACAATCCCCTCCCCACCCAACCTAATTTGGGGGAATTGTTTTAACAGTTTATATTTAAGTACTTCCAAGCTTAATATTCATATCTGCAAGCAGGTCTCACCACAAGGGTTTCATTCCAGAGCCAGTTGACATCATTGCAATGTATCTCATCAATTTTTATGAGCTTTAGCTCTGTCTCCGAGTTCCCAGGGTTCAGGTAGGTGTGATGGTGTGTAAATCCTCACAGGAACATTCAGCATCCTCACAGCGCTCAGATGTGAGTGAAAGACAAACAAAGCCTTTCAGTTTTGTGGTTTACAGTTTTAATTGCACAGATAAACTGGTGGGAAACCATAGAATTATAGAATAGTTTGGGTTGGAAGGGATGTTTGAAGGTCATCCAGTCCAACCCCCCTGCAATGAGCAGGGGCATCTTCAATTAGATCAGATTGCTCAGGCCCCATCCAGCCTGGTCTTGAATGTTTCCAGTAGCAAACAACAGAAAATGCCATTGAATAAGGATTTTTTTAATATATATATGAAGAAATTACTGTCCTTGCCAGAATACTGATGCAAGGAAGAAAAATTACGGCAATGTAGAGCCCAAATGCTTTGATTTAATACAGACACTCCTGCTTCTGTAGTGCCTGTCTTTTGAAGGTAATCAGTAATGTTGCTTGTATTTCACATGACCTTGTAAGACACAGTTCACTGTATTTCGGTGATTGGAGGGTGAGGCAGAGGAACCTTTCCTGACCTTTTCTCTCAATGAGTAGAAATCATTAAAACGCTGGGAGATCTGGCATGAAGAGAGCGCAGAAGGAACTGGGCAACAGCAGCACAAAACCGAATGAACGCTGAACTGCTCCACTTGGTTCTGACGCTTCATCTTTGAGAAATGAACTCCATGTTTTAGACATAGCGCTTTGTGTCCACAGATGCTCTGCCTGCACGCAATGGAAAACCAAAACGCCATGTGGAGGGAATGCTAAAGCCTGGCTCAGACCAGGTGGAACAAGGAGATTTTCCTGTGCTGCTGTGGCTGTGCTGGTGTCTCTTTTTCTACGTACGCGTGTGTTTGCTGGAATGTAATTTAGTTCCTTGAGGCTCTCATGCTATCAGTTATAGCTGAAGTGTTTCTCTGGGGAGCCACATAATTCCATTTGGTGGCTGGATTTCAGAATTAGATGTCGTTTTCTTAATCAGTTTCTAATGTGGTGAATCAATCAAGTTTCCAGATACTTAAATGGACTAATTCTACCAGGTAGAGTTAGTTATAATGAGATAACTTAGAAAATATCTAATGGTGGGCAACATCAACCTGTCTTTACCTATCTTTATTTTAAAGTTTGCAAGAGGATTTGTGTCTTGCAGATTTGCAGCACCATTACAAAGTGAGCTATTTATATAGTGTCTTTTGCCCCTTAATGATCTATTATGATCCACTGCGAGTTTTGTAAAACTTAGTTTAGGTACTCCTGGCTGAAATGGTGGAGGTGAGGGTGCCTGGGAGCGCAGTGGAGCGGGATGGGATATCTGCCTGTGTTACCCCATTCCCAGGAAGCCAGTGCAGAGCTGCTGCAAACTCAGACGAATCTCAGGTGTCACGTTTGTTTCTCCCTTCCCTTATCCTCTTTCATCTTAGTCTTTTTTGATACTTCCATTAGTTTGAGGGTTTGTGTTACCAAGTGTGCCCTAAAGAGGGGGTGTCGTATGCCAGAATGACGACATGCTTTGGCCTCTATCGTAAGTTTTGTGTTTGGGGTTCTAGTTGTGGGGTTACAGGCCTCTGTACTAGTACAGGTTTCCTGGTTTGGAACAGGAGTTGGATGCTGTTAGTGTTTATCCAGATACAATAAAAATCAGTGTCTGATATTCCCGTTAAAAGTGTAAGTGGATTCTGAGCCCCAGTACAGAGGTATCAGTGGCCACTCTGGAGCTCCCGTGAGCACAAAAAGCAGGGAAGAGAGGGGTGGAGGTACCTGCCAGAAAGGAAGGGATGTGGGAATGGCTGCCTGGAGTAAAATCCGGGAGACCTGAGAAGTCACCCTCCTTTGGGGAAGTGCTAAAAGGTGCAGAGCAACTTGCTGAGGGGTTGATTCAGCTGAGTAGTCAGCTGTGCTATTTGAGATACATATGAGAAATTGCAGGGTTTGAGCCGGGAATTTGATTTGGAAAACTGGGAAAACAGGTATAAGAAGTGATTGAGAAGACTCACAGATAATAAGAAATAGGGAGCCTTAAAAATCTATACATCTTGGCTCACCAAAAGATGTATTAGATTCTGTTGGTTTTGGACACTAATAGTAATTCATCTACCTTTCTCCACTCTTCCAGAAGAGATGTCAGGAACGACAGTATCCTGTGTTGAGCATCGGAAGTAGAGATGTGAACTGGCAAAAATGAAGGCATTCCGTTTATATTTTGATATTTTAAAAAATGTTTGGATTACATTTTCAATTAGAGAAAAATAAAGCTGTTCTGAATTCAAACATTAATTTGAATTGTTTTCTGTAAATGAAGCTTCATCACATAAAAGCTTCCATGTGCTTCAGTATGTAGAAATCAGTGACATAACTGGGAAAAGTTGGGTTTGGGGTCTCTGTCCCTTGCTATAAATGTTTTCTATACTCATAGGAATCATAGGCCTATTTTCAAGCTGTAAGCAGGAATTGCACCACTGCAGTTAACTGCTTTTTGCTACCTGATTGTTTTCTAAGAGGCTGAAACCAATGTATTTTGTTTTTTAATGAATGCATGTTCCTTGTAAACTAGAAAACGCAAGAATGTGGCGATTGCAATTCTTTTAAAATATAATGCAGAGGTAATTCTGGTAAGGGTGCTAAATTTGCTTCGCTCCAGCACCAGGCATATCTGTGGTGACTCCCTGTGTTCAGCATTTATGCACATACATGTAGCACCTACTATAGTGTTTACATTTAAGACAACTTCAGGTTTCAGCCTAATATATCTATATTGGAGCAGCTGTGCATTCCAAGTGATCCATTTCAGGTCTCCATTTTCAGTGCGAAACAAAATCTGTTTTCTTTGGAGGTAGATTCACTTTAAGAAGTATGACAATAGAAGTAAGCCTGCTTTCATAATTATTTGATATAATTTAGATGCAAATGAGGACTTCACGTTCCGGTAGTCGTGCCTTTGTTCTCCTTCTCAGTTCACTGGATTTCATCAACACCGAGTGTAGTCCCCCTCAAGGTCACTTTGGGAGGATTGAGTGCCATTATCCAGCCCGTTTTTACTGTAGATGTGCAGGGCCAAAGCAATTCTTTATGGGAAAGCTTGTTGTCAGTGGAAGTTGCAAGTATTCTTCTCCCTCTTTCTGCCAGCAGTGAATTTGGTCCTTTGAGGTTTATTAAATACTGCATGCTAATGTCTTAATTGCAGATGCAGTTGAAAGCACCGGTAATGAGGCGTGGAATCTCTAACATGCAGGTTGTCAGCTAAATCCATTCTGCGATGAGAGTAATTTAAAGACCCTTCAGTTGGCTTCCAGTGTGAAGTGATGGGGATTTATGTTTACTTCCAAGTAAACAAGAGTTTCCTTTTTTTATTCATAAATAACACTATTCACTCAGTGCTTCAGTAAACATGGAGACGAGGCCAAGGAATAAATGGGAAGAAAGCAATGCTAGGATTGATCTTTTCAGGTCTGTTTAGAGCTAATTGGCAGGACAATACGTACATCTTTATAGTACTGGTTTTGTGGAGGGTTATCTTGGGTTGTCAGGCTGGCATTTTCACAGCTGTTTCATTTACTTTGATCCAGAAGTCAGGGACCTGACTGGCCAGCGGCTCACCTGGAAGTTTTCGGGACGTTCGACTGGGACAGAATCCTGGTTTTCTTCAAAACTGTGATGGCAGAGTGAAAGCTAAAATGATTTGAACTGATAAAATGAAAACTTATGATAGAAAATAAATATATTTTCATTAATCTTGCAAAAGAGATTTTTAATTTTAGCAGTACTGTTGTCTCTGCTGGGCTGATTAATCCAGAGCAAGTTGTTTGCTATTTTTCTTGCATCAAGGATTGTTTAGTATTCTTTCAGTGTCAAAACCAATAAACACTGTCAGCAGTAATTATTTAGGATTCTGAATCTGTTCTCTGCCATCTACTTGTTGCTGATTGTTGAAAACCAAAATAAATTTAATAATGTCGTGCAAACTGAGTTTCATATGTGACTTAGTAGCAGGGCTTTGGTTTGAGTATTCAGTGTGCACAACAGACAGGAAAATGAGGGTGGTGCATGCCTCGCTCTATTTGCTCTTTCAGAAGGGTCCAGATAGTTTGGATTTATATTTTTATGAAAGCACATAAAAAGCCTCTTCTAGATTCTTTCTTTTTTTAAATCATCTTTGATATGGACACTGGGCAAGGTTCAAAGGGGGAAAAAAGAAACATTTTATGAGGTGTCCTGATATGGTTCCGAGGGGTCACTTCATTTGGACTGTACAGAACCATGTAAAATTATGTTAACTGTGGAAAATTATGTTGTGCTTAAATTTGTGTGGATTGTGATACTGAGGGTGAAGAGGAGTGCACTCCAGGACATCCTTACACTGAAATGACAGAACGTGGGTGCTTAGTGAAGCTGTGAGACACTTCAGTGATGCCACCGAAGTCACCAGACTGTCATTTACACTTGTAGATTCAGCTTTTGTGAGTTCAGTGCTTGGTGTTGTCAGGTTACAAATGGCAATTGGAAGGAAAAGAAAATGCTCAGGTTAGGTCAGCTCTTTTTCTGCTGGTTTCGAGATACCTGAGAAGCCGGTTTTGACGAAAAGTTAGGTTGAAACCTTTTCTGTCTTAAGCTGGTTCAAAATCAGGGTGCTATAATGAGCTGTCTAATATCCAGTCTGCCATCTTTGTTTTGAGATAGCATTAGGATTTTTTTCTTTTTGTCTATACCTCGGAACCATATATTCCTCTTACTTAAGACTATTTGCTCACGCTTGCTCTCATTTTTATTTTAAACTAAAGTGTTACCTCAGTAGGACACTGTGATGACTCTATTACTGTAAGCATCAAGTGAAAACCATTTTCCAGTTTTGTAATTGTACGCTTCTGAAAAGCTTAATGAAACACTTTCTGTTATAGGTTGGCTGTGATCGCAGCAAAAACCTGGTAGATATTTGTGGAGAAAAAAACTTGGAGGCATTTGTCTGTGATGCCCTGTCGGTGCCAATGCGCAGTGGTTCTTGCGACGCCTGCATCTCTATTGCTGTAATCCACCATTTCTCAACAGCGGTAAGTCACCCCTCTCTATACTGCTGTATTGCTCTGCAGAGCTACTAATATTACAAAAAACCTGCTCGTTTGGGCTCCTGGAAAGTGAAGCAAAAGTGAAGAACAAAATGGGGGGAAATCGAAGGTTTGCACTTGGTGTAAGCAGTTGTCAGAGCAGAGTTAAACTGTTGTGCTGTTGCTGCTTCTTAAATTTTTTGTTCGCATTCTCCTTCTTCTTGCCAGATGCCTTTGCTCCTCCTGGCACTTTGAGCTAGGTGTTTGTGTTTCATTTTGTCAATTAACGACACTAGAGAAGGGGGCTCTGCTTTGGGGCTCAACAGATATGTTACTTTCCACTTCAGGTCCTGAGCAGACCTCATGTTTTTTTCTCTGTGCCTTCCTTGTCCGTCTGCAAAGAACAGCAGAAACAGCACTTCTCGTTAGCCTGCTGTATCTCTGGGCTGTGTAAGCTCAGGAACTGTGCAATTGCAACGAGTTTCTAGACCATGCAGCCATAATCTGAGGTAGGGCCTAAGGGAATGTTTCCAAATGCAGTATGAAAATTAGGAAGTCTGTTTTGGAGAAAGCTGACATATCTTTGTTCGGTGTTTAAACTGTAAATCTGACTCCTTGAGCTGCAAACTTAGGGTGTGTATCATCAGATCTGGTAGATCTGAATCTGGGATTTTGGATATTGAACAACCTTCTTGAAGAGGTGTCTGTCATTTCCAGCTGGGCTGATGTGTCCAAGAAATCCTGCTCAGCACAATGCTGTTTTCAAATGGAAAGATAATTGTATTCAGGAAAATGTCTTGGCTTGCACATAATGATGGGCTACATTATGAATTAAAATGAATAATATAAAAAAATCCTCTGATTTTTATTGTATCTTGGGGCGGGGACAGTAAGGAGGAATTGTTGCCATTCCATTCTCATGTCTTTCTGTTTTCGTACTGGCTTCACACTTCTGTTTTACTTTTATAGGAGAGGAGACTGGCTAGTATCCGTGAACTAGCTCGGCTTCTGAGGCCTGGTGGAACGGCGCTCATTTATGTCTGGGCGATGGAACAAGAATACAAAAACCAGAAGTCTAAATACCTTAAGGAACAGAATGACAGTAGAGGCAAGGAGGAGGAAATCAGTGCTGCTGCAGCCCAGAGGCCACTTGGTGATCAAATGCCTGACAGCGGCAGCCGAGACTCGGCGCGTTCTGACCGACTCCTTAATGACGGGAAGGATGGAGGCGGCGATGCAGAGGCAGTCACAGGCTCCAGACTGCCCGTTCACACGAACCGAACCTCCTTTCACTCTCAGGATTTGCTGGTTCCCTGGCACCTGAAAGGTGACACTAAAAAGAAAGGGGGAAGTGTCAATACAGCATCATTTCCAGCTGGCTCTAAGGAGTCACAGGAACTCAGCCCTGTCTTCCACCGGTATTACCATGTGTTCTGTGAAGGGGAGCTGGAGGCAGCATGCAGATCCCTGGACTGTGTGAGGGTTCAAAAGAGTTACTACGATCAGGGAAACTGGTGTGTGGTTCTAGAAAAGCTGTAGCCTTCAGTATTTCCTCCACCACCTGTGGTGGTTTATTTGTTTTTTACAGTCTGAAAGGTGTTTTTAATGCAGGTTGCAGCTATTACCTCTTTTAAAATAGCAGAATAAAGATCGTTATTGAGTTAAAAACAGTAACTAGCACTTTGTGCGTATGTTAACAAAATATTGGCCAAACTCAGATACTCCCTCTGCAGAGTGTTTATTTTACTTCTGTGAATTACAGTGAAGATGATTAAGTGGGAAAATACTGGCCGTGGAAATCCACAGGGCCAATGTTGAGGTTTTAAAGACAAAGGGCCTGGTTCTCCCTGTTCTTACACAGGGTGTAGCTGTAGTGGCCTCCCCACCTCTCACAGCTGATGGGAATGGAGCTCTGGGCAGGAAAGGTGAAGCTGTTCGCTGTGTAAAGCTGGGGGTCAGGGGATGAATGGCATGTGAAGCAGTTTAGCTGAAGAGTCAAAACGTTGCCTGAAGTTGAGCAGAGGGTCCTGCCTGTTTTGGTGTCTGTCAGGGGTCACAGATCTCTTTCAGCTTGGAATTTATTTTCTTGGTCATGGTACTAATGATTTCCTGAAGAGGAACTGGAAAGCCTATGGGATACCATAGCCCTTTTTCTCTTCCTTGACCCTCAGGCACCCACAATTCATGCTGTCACTCCCCACATTGCACTAGTGTAGTTTGAAAGCTCCTCTGAGGTGTGAAGTTGCCCAGCTGGAATACCCTGCCCAGCTCTGCTAATCGCTGGCCATCCTGTGAGCGCAGGGCTCTGTGCCTGCAGCACCAGGGCTCCTGGGGTGCTGTGAGCTCAGATAACCCTGGAAAAAAACAGGGAAAATATTATCTTTATAACAATTTATAACATTTTTCTCATTTGAATCTTATTTGAAATAAGATTTTATAATAATAGAAAAATAATAAAATTTATACTAATAGAAAAATATAATAAAACATAAAATTTTAATACCTTTTTTCTTTTTTATAAAATAATATTTTTTTTTCAATAAAATACTGGCTAGGAAGCATTTGACTTCCCATATGTGTGCAGTTTGGCTCTTCAGGTATTGCAGCATGGCCGGCGAGTGCAGGAGGAGCCGCCTTTTCTTCTTGCTAACATCTGTGGTCAGGCTGTTGGGCACGGGCGGTCCAGCCCTAGTGTTGTGAGCAGACCCTCGTGTTGTCAGGGGAGACACGGGCTGGAAAGTGAAGAACTGACTGTTGATTTTGCAGTTTCTATCATGGGAGCAAGTGGCTGAACAGCATTCTGAGTGTGCAGGCACACGGGAAGGCAGCTGTCGTTCCAAGCCTTGACTTAAGCAAGAAAGTGCAAGGTGGGAAGCAGAAACTGAGTCCGAAGAGTGAAGTAAACTGGTTGATGCCATAGGCAGAGATGGAAATATAATCCATTCCCCCGCTGCATTGCGGAACTGGGCTACCTGTCTAATCTTACAACATTTGTGGTGTAGCAAACTGTTCATTCCCAAACTCCAGACAACGACCTCCCCGCTGCCTTTCCCTGGAGCGGGGCCTCTCCACACGGTCAGGGTGAGGGGCTCATCACGGCTCTTGCAGTCCGTATGGAGGTTCCCATACGCTAGAGTGTAGCCTGCGGGCAGGGATTGCGTGTGTTTGAGGAGTCGGTAGGGCTGGCACCTGTTCCCTCGCTTTGCTTTTTGCTTCTCCCTTTCCCCTCGTTTGTCTCTTAGCAATCATCATTTTTCCTGTTTCCTGCTTTCCTCCTACTTTGGCTTAGAGGGGAATTTACTTGTCCTTGCTTCTGCTCCCAGCTGAGGTGCCGTGGGCAGAGGGCAGCCCTGGGAAGACGTGCAGGAGTGTGCTGTTCTGATAGTTACTGTGGGTAAATGGCAATGCTTAGTAATATATATTCAAGCTAAGAAAACTTAAGGAAGTGTGGCAAATCAGTTCTGAGATCTGGGTTGTTCTTTTACTTTTACTTGACATTACTTACTGCTGAGAAACCTGCCTATCAGTTAGTAAGTCCGCATTATGTTTTGCATGGGTGCCCCAGAGTGCTCTCCTACCCCTGGGACACTTCCCAGAAAGCTGCATTTCCCACTGGCAACCGGTTTTCAGAAGGGCTCTGTGTGGCAGAGTTTTCATTGAGGCTCCTGAGCTGGTGTCAGGTCTGGGAGGCCGTGCTTGGGTGCAGCAGCGCACCCTTTCCCAGGTGGGCTGTGGGACCGGAGCCAGTGCTGCGCGGTGTTGCTGTGTCACTGGTGACAGAGGGCAGGGACAGCCTCTGCTGGTGTCTGCAGGGATCGGCCTGCCTGTTGTTTCTGATTGCTGTGGATGTCATTCATGTAGAAGAAAGCAGGAGGACCGCATCTCTTATGCTCTTTATCTGCTTGGCCACTTGTTTGTCAGTTCCTGGACGCCTGCTGAGCGCACAGCGCCTGCTGTTCCGTTTGCCCGTAGGTGTGTTTTCTGTAAGGATATACCGTCTCCTGGGAAGAAACGCAAGCACTGCTTGAAACAGGCCAAACTGCTGCCGTGTCTTGACTTTGTGTGACAATTCAGGAATTGTGTCCGCTGTAGTGCTCAACATACCCTTGTCTTGACTGAGGAGAGCACAGGGATGCTGCTTCTGAATTAACCGCTGGTCTGAGCTGGGAGTGGGGTTAAGCGCAGTTCTAACCTGGGGCTCAAATGTACCGAGTGGACATAAACCCCGAACAGTTGAATATGTACTTCATGTAACCAAGTGATCTGTTTTTCTGAGGTCCTCTGGCTGCCCCAGAGCTCTGCTGCTTCCTTCTGCTTCCCTGAGAGAGGCAGCATTAGGCAGTGTCTGAGGTGGCATTAAGCATTTTTGGACTGCCAAGGCTGATTAACATCATTTCTTGACTGCTGCATAAATGAAGATGTCAGATTCCCTCTTTCACCAAGTCTAAGGTGAAGCTCTTAGGATGTCCAAGAGAAGAGTCAGACTTTGCTGTCAGCCTTCAAGTACCATGAGCATTCCTGCTGCAAGGTATTCCCTTCAGCCAACTGCTTTTAGCTAAGCCACAGCAGCCTTTCCCGTCTGTTTCACCCTGACCCAGAGCAGAAAGTGTTGCTCTCCCTGTCCCGGGCAGGCTGGTGGTGATGGTTCTCAGCTGGTCCTGGTTCTGGAAGGGGGTTCTTGCATTAAGAACACCGGCTTGGGCAGCGCTGGTGTGTGGGTTGAACATGCAGTACATCACTCATCACCGAAGGAGGTTTTCCTGGTGTTCCCAAGGGCTGTGAGCTGGAGGCTGGTCCCAGGAGCACATGAGCTCTTCAAAGATGTTAGAAGAGTTCAAAGAACTCTCACATCCTCTGAGACCTAAATGAAATATTTATTTGATTAAAGTCCGGCAGGCTCCTTAAATGCTCAGAAAGGAACCAAGTGGTGAAGGAGAAAACGACAAGGGAGGAGGCAGGTAGATGTTAACAGAACATATTGCAGAGGTGTGTTGGAGCTCGTCACAACACAGAATTATGTGCCACCACAGCAGCTCTGCAGTGCTCACTTGTCCTGTTTTACCTCCTGGAAGTGTAAGGAGCTGAAACTCCTTAAGGGCGACAGTTGGATGTAAATGTTACAGGTTTCACAGTGCAGTGGTCTTCTTAATAATTGTTCCTTTTTTTGGCCTTATTTAAATACAAAACAAATGTGTTTAAATGGTTATTCAGTTGCCGTTGAGAAGACAGAGGGCAGGCAGAGCAGCGTGTGGGTACGACCTGTGCTGCGAATGCCGACTCCTGCGGCCGCCCTGCCCGTGTCCCTGTCCCCCTCAGTGCGCTCCCCCCAGGAGCAGGGAGGTGGCAATTCCCGCTCCAGCCCAAACCCAACTGTTAGTTTAGCTCTGGGCGTCTGCAGACAAACACCTGGCGGTGTGACCAGAGGCGGCTGTTTTGGGGGTCACTGTCCTCCTTCTTCCCGGCCTGCTGCTCCAGGGCTGCCCAGGCCACCCCAGCTGCCCCTGCGTCAGACAGGCCGGCCTGCTGGTGTGCTGCACTGCCCTGCCCTGGCCAAACAAGCGCTTTGGAGCATTTGTGGGCTTAAAGCTGAGTGCACAATGATGGGTTGTCCCCAAATGAAACCTGCGAAGCACCGAGAGATTCTCTTAACTTCATAGGGGTCCTTCAGACTGGAGCAGCAGTGCCAGTGACAAAACTGTCCCAGACCTCCGGGAGGCTGGATTTCCCCAGAAGAGCTCAACTTGTGCTTGGTAGGGCGAGGCTTAAGACAGCAGATGGCGAGGGGCAATGCGCTCATTCTGTTGCTTTGCTGACCGGGAGCCCTGAAAAGCTGTTTGGGGACCACAGCTGTGCTTCAGAGAGCTTGAAGGACCGGGTTTGGCAGAGGGAGCGGAAGATGTGCTGCTCCTCAAGGCTGTATGAACTCAGCAGAGAGGAGAATGCAGTGGGAAAGGCAATTTGCCATCTTTGGAATGTCTCCAACAATTTTAATGTGATGGAAGAATTCTTGATAGATTTATGTCAGTCCTTGATCAAAGCGTCAAAATCTACTTGAGAACCTCTTTCTGGTGAAGCTTCCAAGCAATCATTCTAAGAGAATATTTAGGTCTTTGCTGAGCAGTCTCAAGTTTGCTGTTTGCCTGGTTTTTTTCCTCCCTTTCTGTTTAGTGTTTGTTTGTTTTCCGATCTGTTTCTCTATTTTTAGTGGAGTTTGTCAATATCTTTATTTTTGTGTGCGTAACAATTTCCAACGTAATATTTCTCAAACCTGTGATGAAAAATTCGTGGATGTGTTTGGTGAAGCTCTGCATGTGGAAAAACCCCGCCGTTTCCACATGAAAGAAACAATACAAAAAACTTTACACTTTCATTATAAGTAAACTCTGTGTTTATCAAACATGCAAATAGAAAGCCATTACAGAAAACTCCCAAGTGCTCTGCCCCGTGACAAGCGATTCAGCCATTGGACTGGCTGCTTAGTCTGGTTTTTCTCATGTGAATCTGGAAGGGGTCTCAATGTGCAGCCCACAAATTCCCCATGTTACTGGGGTCCATATTTCTGCATATTCCAAAAATGGGGTTTGCTTAGCTTTTTCTGCCGTGTCTTCTGTATAGTTAATGGTACATACTACCTCGTCCTCCTATTTCTCTCCTTTGTAGTGATGCCCAGAAAATACCGGAGCGTTACACTGTCAGTAGCTATTCCTGTCCCACAGCCAGCTGATTTCTTGCTCCCCTCATCCGTATCTCTGTTTCTTTCTGCCTTATTTTGCACATTCCCTGGCACATGTGCTGTTTGTGTAGTGCGAGCACAGCTGGTGTCTTCTCTGCAGCCGCATTTCACACAGGGTTTGGTTCCGCAGGTGTGTTCCTCAGCAGCGAAGGCACACTGAGATGTGTCTTCTCTTACGCTGCAGATCCCATCGCTCACCTATGCTGAAAACTCTGAGATGGCTGCATGGAGAAAAACTATGAAATATATATGATTTGTAGGAAGAAAGAGGCCTCTGCATTTACCTCATCTAACGTGTATTTGCAGACTAAGGTAAACACAAACTTCCAGTGGGTGTCTGTGTGCGTAGGTTTTTCTTAAGCGGTTCGAAAAAAACATCCCTGGCAACTCTTACCAGATGTGTTTACAAGAGGCTATGTCAAAAGTTACTGTCACATCTGGATGCTGTCAGCTGAGCTAGATTTAGCACTTGGAATTGTCACTGCTTGCTTCAGGGCTGCCCTGGGTTTTGGTGCCGTTTCAGGAGGATTAAAAAAAAGTGACTTGACTACGTGCTTAGGTTTCAACTTAGGCATATGATTGTAGATCTCCTTTTAAAATTCTTCAGACTGCTGCTGCTCACTTTCTTGTACTAATCCCCACTGAGGGGATGTTTTATTTTTAAAGACCTCTTTGAATAGAGACTGGGAGAATAAGGAGTAGGCAAAGTCTGATGTAGTTTCAGTTTCTGAAATGCGGTAGAAGACTGTGTTGTTGCAACTTGAGGGTGAAAAAGGCAAAAGAAGATAATTTTATGCCATATTACTCTTCTGCCCTTTTCACCCCTCTTTCTTTGTTCTTAAAGGGCTATTTTAATCAAACAATCACAAGACGGCTACCAAGCCATGTTCTCCAAATGTCACTGTCTCATGGGCTGGAAAAATGAACAAGTAATTTGTTGCAGGCAATACTGTAGAGAAATCGTGGTTCTTCTGGCCAAAAAAGAGGGAATTTCTACTTAGCAACTTGACTATGATAGGTGATGTAGCAGTATCCCTCGTAGCTGACACTCCCCTTAGATCCCTGGTGTGCTGGAAGGCCTGCCCAGTTCAGGCTGTTTCCTATATAACACAGTAAGCTTAGAAAGGTTGAGTGTTGGTTGATCAGCTGTCCCTGGGACCCTAGAGAAAGCAAAGAAAGGTGGGGAAGGAGGGCACAAGTTGATAGGGCACTGACCCTACAGGAAAGAATAACTTGGAAGAGGAACCAGTAGAGAAATTGTTTCCCATGCTATTAGCAGTGACGTTCATGTGCTGGGAGAATGTGAAAGAGCAAAATATGTCTGGGTAGAAGGAATGATGACAAGAAGAGGCTTAAGAGTAGGCAAGTATGTTTAAAGAAGGTCACTGCAGAGGCTCCCGCAAAAATTTATGACTAATGAAGCTGCTGAGGTGGAAAGATCTAAAATGTTGTCCCAAGAATAATGGGCACTTTGTGCTTGAAATCTGCAAGTCAGTGATTGGAAAGGAAGAAACTGTTGGTCAGGGCATGAAGAGCGATTCTGAACATACGTTACCAGTCTCTCCTTGCCCTAGGGTGAGTGCCATGAGGATGGAGCCAGGCTCTTCTCGGTGACAACCAGTGTATAAGACAAGGGACAATGGGTACAAACTGGAACACAGGAGGTTCCACTTAAATATGAGAAGAAACTTCTTCTCAGTGAGGGTGACAGAGCACTGGAACAGGCTGCCCAGGGAGGTTGTGGAGTCTCCTTCTCTGCAGACATTCAAAACCCGCCTGGACACCTTCCTGTGTAACCTCATCTGGGTGTTCCTGCTCCAGCAGGGGGATTGGACTGGATGATCTTTTGAGGTCCCTTCCAATCTCTGACATTCTGTGATACTGTGATACATGATGTAACAAACAGGAGAGGTAGGGGTTGAAAAGGAGTGTGGAATAGTTACCGAGGGGGCACATTAGTGAAACTAATTATCGGAGGTACGCTTATTGAGAATAAAGTTATATCCACATCTTCAGCATATAAGGCAGCTGCTCAGCAGGCAAGGAATCTGCTCTGCATGGTTCTCCCCCCTGGCCTGGCCTATGTTCTTAGATATTAGTACATGGGGGGAGCCCAGCGTACTGGAAACAAGGAGTATGGGGTGGGGGGAGATAGCACAGCCAGGCTCTATGCACAAGGCAGGTACAGGAACCAGATGGTGCTGTGCACATAGCTGCTGTCAATAAAGAGATAAATATTCCATTGCATCCAAATGCTAGTTGCTGAGCTAGCAGATGAGTCGAACTTTGTCCTGTGGATGAACTTTGCTCATTATAACCTCATTATAATACCAAAACACACCTCCATACCAAAAGACACACACCTCCATCATGCCCCTGTTCTCCCTTGAGCATGCTCTGTGAATTCTCTTAAGTAAAATCAAAGTGAGAGGATTTCATGCCAATTGATAGCAAAGATATGTAAGACTAGATTCACTCAAGCTCCACCTAAATGTAGAAAATAGTATAGAATGCCCTAACAATAGGGGAAAGTTCGGGAAGACATCACTGAGAAGTCAAGGAGACAGCATTGCAGACTTCTGTGATCAGTAGACTGGCTGAGACTGTTTTCTGCTCCAAAAGGACGCTTTCAGGTAAGATTTGCACACTTGGTTGTACTGTTTCCCCGGGACACTTAGACTTCAACCTTGTATTTGTAATCATATTAGTAGCACTATATAGTCATCTTAGAATATATATATTTGGTACCAATACATATTTTTTTCAACTAAATTGTATTTTTGTAGGCAGTGTATTTTATCAACGGTAATCTAAAAGACCTTGTACATGTTGCTTTAATTAACCTCATTATTTGTGGATCTAGTCGTGAGGATTTCTCATTGCTTGTGTTCAGATTTACACTATTCATGAATCTGTGCAGGTGTGTAAATTCAATGAATACAACCCAACCCTGCGCTATTAGTGAATCCGTAATTGTGTGAATTCAACGTATCGCTGGACTGGCTGTTGAGCACGATCGGACTCACAGTGCTGACTTGAGGTCAGCTGGTGTGGTTGGGCATCACTCAGGAGTTAAGCTCAGCTGCCCCCAGTAATATACTGAGGACAAGCTGGAACGTGAGGGAGTTTAACTTCTGCTAAATTAACCCTCTTAACACAACAAGGAGATGGAAATAAAAACTCTGAGTCAGAGACAGGCGTGAAACCTGGATAGGTGGGAAGGTAGAAGTAGCAAAACAACGAAATGGCTGATGGGGGATGTTGAAGTGCTGGAGAGTCCAGAGGAAGCACTTGGTGTTGCATTGCTGTGTACCCTAAAGGGTGGCTGGCATTGAGCAATGGGGTAATGTTCCTGTTTCCTTGTCTGAAGACTAGAATGGAGTGTAATAATTTGATGTTAGCTATCCACACTGAAGTCACTCTTAATTCAAACAGCTTTCAGGGAAAATAAATGTTGTGTTTATTTATACAATCTAAACAATGAAGGTGTTAATACCAGTAGGAGGAAACTACGTTTGATGTACTTTCCCAAATTCAAACCTGAAAGGTTTCTGTCCTCTTAAAATTGTTTACCTCACCACGTGGCCATGGACCACTTGAGTCCTTTTGAGTTTTCCTTTTGAGGAGAGAACTACGAACAACAGTGCTGGCTTTCATGTGCCCAGTCTTACTTGGGATTTGCTTTGGTCTTCATTGAAATAATCTCCCTCCCTTAACTCACTGTACTTTTGTCTTTGCTTTCCCTGACTTTTAATATTTGTTCCTCTGTCTTCATGCCTTGGGAAATGGTGATACCCTGTTCTTATGCCAGGGCTAGGCATCTCCTTCCTGTGACAGAACCACTGTGAATATGAAACTTTTCCATGTGCTGAACCTTCTAGTCCATGTAAATACAAATACAGATGTGCCTCATGTGTACCAATAAGATGAAAGTGTGCACCTTGCTGCTGGCTTTTGATGGAGAGAGTTGATTTCCATCACATCCATGTTGACACTGGATAGATACCAGTTAACTAATTCACATTTCAGTCTTTAAGAGCTATAAGGCAGTGTAGGAAGTCAGGAAGTTGCTTTAACATACTCGGAGATGGAAGAGCAGAGAGATGATAAGAACAGTTCATAGTGAACAGCTTGGTGAATAGAAACTTCAACTTAATATCCATAGAGCATGACAGCAGAGAGTGGAGATGGATAGTGATCAGTTAAATGGCACGATCCCCGTGGGAACCATTAAAGTAAACATCTATCAGAGATATTAAATATAGGCTAGAAAAACAGCAATCAGCCTGAGTGATAGCGAGCTGCTGGTGTGCATGCACGATGAAGAGAACTTCTGAAGAACAATACAGAAAGTCGGCTGTGTAGGTAAGTCTCTCCTGAGCAGAGCTCAGACGTGCTTTGTATAAAGTGGGGAATTGTGTGCCAGAAATTAATGTCATGCAGCTGTCACTGCATAGAGCAAGTGTTCTGAATTAAACAAAGTGTTCCCCTGACTTAGCATTGGGAAATACTGGGTGAATGGGGAGCTATCCCGAACAATTATATTGTGAGAAGTGTAGAGTGAAAACATTTTGCATACATCACAAGATTTTCTGATTTACCAGAATGTGGATGAGTTTTAGTCTGAGAGTTCCAGTTCAGATATGCTATACCTGTAAATATCACAGAAACAGCTTCTATTTGCAAAAGGAAAACGGTAAAGATTTGTCTAGAAATTCTAAAGAAGATTAATAGTTACTGTCTCCAGTGTGCTTTGTTTTGCGTATTCTTCTTGCTGCTACAATTAAGGATTTCTTGTCATTAGCACTTCCTGCTTGTCACTATGGTTTTCTGTAATTTATTGGGGAGAAAAGAGGGAAAGACACTTCATTCATCATTGCAAATCTCTTTTGTGTTAATGCGCTTTATATGAAGTGATTATACTGACAACAGCAGCATTTGGACCCTAATTTATTATGCAAATAACTTGCCCTGCATTAACTAATATGTGTCCTCCTGGGGCAGAATCAGAATTGCATGGCTTTGTCCAAACTGCTCTGAAAGGCCACGCCTGACATCTCAAGTGGCCACAAATGAATCATTTTCCTTCTCTTGCCTGCCTCCCCACCAGGTATTTGCTACAGAGATGGTTGTTGAACACAGACAGCTTGTTCCTGTGCCTGGTGGGGCGCTTGTCCGCAAGCCACGCACAGATTTCTAGGCTGAGCCACCTCACCTAGCTTTAAAGGATGTCGATGTTGACGCCTACGTCTCAGGTCAACAGCAAACCCCCCTGAACAGTTATCAGAGACAAATAGCGAATTTATAGTGTTACTTACCTGGCTGACTTCATTTTGTACAAAATATTCAGTACGTCTCCTGTCAGACAGTTACAAAATTAAGACTTTTTCTTAGCCAAGATTTTGAAGCTTCGTCTTCACTGACATTCATTTTAGCTTTGAGAATGCCAGCTGTTCTTCATTCACAGTCTCGTCCTCCCCTTGCTGCTGTGATACTTTTCCTTCCTGACTTTCCTACATTTCTAATCACTTTCTGCATGTCCTTGAGTTAGTTTTTCTCTTTCCCTTCCTCCTGATAGACTGCATAAGGCTGTGCCCTCGTTCCTCCCTTCTCGTTATATTGATGTGGTCTCATCCACAAATACAAAATGAGTTACCATTGGTATGCAGACAAGCTGCAAGTCAAACTCTCCATTCCAGACTTGACTCCTTATGACAGATTAAAATCCTCATTCTTTCCCTTGGCTATCTGGCAGACGGAACTCACTGTGACTAAAACAAAGTTTGTTAGCATTTCTCCAGCTGTAAGTTTTAATGGCTTGCTTGCTGCAACATTTATTTTCCTTTGGCCTGAGCAATGTAATCTTACCACATCTATATCTGGTCAGATACCTATATCCAGTGCGCTACTGCAGAGGTTGTCTTCCCCCTTTCTCATTTTCCCTGTCTTGCCATTCTCTTTACATTCTTCCGCTGACCCTCTATCTGTCACATCATGTTTTTCCATTGTTTTCAAGGTCTTTGGAATGTATTGTGAACCAATGTTAAGCGAAAGATAAAGGAGGTCGTAAGAAGACCTGAAAGGGGAGGGGGGGAAAGGTGTCTGTGATGCAGCAGCTGGCAACACCAGCTTTCTGCATCTAAGGCTTCCAGGGCTGCTCCTGTTCTTGCCCAGTGCGTCTGTGCCTGCAGGACCACAGATGAGTGACAGGCTCGTCCAGGCTCATCTGATCCCTGCTGTACTTCAGACCACTTCTTACATCCTCATCCATTTCCGGGCACTGAAGGGAACCCTTCAGCACTGCTCTCCTTCTGCTTCCTCCTTCATGCCTGCCCAGGAGCTACTCTTACACTGAGAAAATGCCTGGATCAATCCTGCTTTCCTATTAAAGGGGGACAGAGCTCTCCTCTCCCCTCTCTCTTCGAGTGCTCTGATGCACCCACTTGTGCAGAAGCTGCTCTCGCGCTTTATGGCTGGCAGGGACCCCCAGCTGTGCCGGGTTGCTGGGCACCGTGCTCCTGTGTGCGCTGCCTGCACCTCCTGCAAGAGGGAAATAAGGCTCCAAAAGGTTTTACTGGTGGATTTGAAGTTCTGGTGGAGAATTGGACCCCACTGTCCCCAAGGTGAGAGCCACTGCTGCACCAGTGTTACTCCTTCCTGGGCTGAAATTAGGAGGAAGGAGAGGATGAGTTTTGACCTGTGAATGCCAGCTTGCCCCATGGTCACCCTGACTGAGCAGATTATCCAACCTGCATGTGAGTAGTATGAATGTATGGGCGTAACTCAGCTAAACGATGTCTGAGCTATAGTGAAATATCAATGCAATTTCTGTACGGGTCATCTACGCCCCAGTTCTCTTGCTCCAGCACAGGTTATAGTCATTTGTGTCAATGCACTTGGTCACTGAAACCCTGGGTTTGTTGTTTTATTTTAATGGGAAGATTTTGCATGCGGATGGGTTATTGTGGTTAATAGATACCTGAGCTAATGTAACCAGGGGTAAGAGTCGTAAGTAAAAGCATGGGCTGCAAGGAAAATTGAAACATTTCACAAAATATCATTTGGGTTTTTATTTGTTCAAAGGAAGAGGGTGGTTAAGGTTGCAGTATTCCTGTTGTACTTCTGGACTTGCAGCAGGCCACTACTGGCTATTTTAAAGGTAACCTTGTTTAAATTAGTCTAACCTGTGACTTTGTTGTAATATCAAATATCTAGTATTGTGTGAATTGACTCTCAAAGCTAGACATTTTTCCTGTCAACCATAGCTGTGGCTTTGGAGAGCTGAGGATAACACAAGGAAGAAGCTAGAGACAACCCAGTGGGATTCCTTGTCCTGTCTGTTTCTTCTTCCCTTTGCTTCCAGTAAATAAGGCGATCTAACCAGTTATTTTACGACTTCACCAAAAGCCTCCTGGGAATTGATGGAGAGCTGCCCCTCTGACTTCTGCGAGCTCTGGATGGGGTTCTGAGGAACGTGGGTGGATGCCCGGGTCTGGTGCGGTGTGAGAGGAGTGGAGATGCTCGCAGCTCCGAGGGCACCGGGACCTCGCTGCGGGCAGCCCCTGCATCCAGGCAGCTTGATGGAGGCACATCTGGGACACAGGGGTGACTCTGTGACACAGAGCAGGCTATGCCTGTGCTTTACCACCACGAAACAACCACCCCAACGACAGCAGTAGTTTTTCCTTTGATTTTACAAAAGCAACGGCAAGAAATTTCCAATTCACAAGCCAATAAGTTGAAGAAAGATGTGACATTGCAATATTAGTAATTAAATTTCTCCTTCCAATGCAGGAACACTCTGTATTATCACTCTAACGTGATGGCAAGCTTACCTTTGTTGTAAAACTAATATGCTTTATCTAAAAAATAAAAATAAAAGAAATCTATCACAACAATCAAAGATATCAAATGTTGTAGTTCTTCTTAGCTATGTCTTTGTCTTCTATTCCTACTGAAATTTAAATTAAAAGGAAAACCTACTGAACTGAAGCATAAACCAGAATAAATTAGTGTAAAATATGTTTTTTAAATTATTTTGTGCTTCTTCATGTGATGTCTTGTTCAGAATCTAGATCAAAACTGAAATAGTGATTCCAAGGCCTAGACAGAGTTTAGAAATTATTAACACTAAAAATAGCTCATAGTCTCTTGCTGAGCCATCCCATCTCCTCAGCTCATTCATCTTTGATGTCTTGTGCAGAGCAGAAGATGGAGAAACACATTTCTTATCACATTCAGCTGCTCGAACACACATCAGTCCTTAATGTCAGACTTCTCATACCCTTGAATGAGTTCAAAGTATAAACTTTCAACTAAGGAACTGCTAAAGCATTTGTCTGGGGGACGCAGAGTCTTTTACAGTGTGCTGCAGCTCTCTCCGGCAATTGTTCAAGTTGCAATCAGACAATATCTAAAGCTCTGTTAAAACAATTGCAGTGAATCCTGCATTCCTGCTATTGGAAGGCAAATCCTCCCTTCAGTTTTCCATGTTTTCAAAGCTCCTCAGCTTTTTGCATTGTCTTATTCTTCTAGTTAAAGATGGCAAGGATGTGAAACAGAGAAGAGGTCGTTCATTCTTTTCTGTCCCTTGCTTCTTGCTTAGTTTCCAAAAGTGATTTGCACAATATATAGTCTTGATGCATTCCTTTGTTCTCTCTAAATTTAGCAACACAGACCTGCTGGTTTTCTTTCCCTTCTTCTTCCTTTCCATATCAGTCTTCTGTGCACAACATCTCTTTCTGAGGCCTTGTTTGTGTGTGTGTGCTGCCCATCTTTTCACCTTCATTAATGTACATGTTTCCTCTCTGGCCTTGTGGCCTCTAAATTCTCACCCACGTCAGATTTCCTAATATACCAATACTGAACTGAGCCCTTGACTCACACGTAATGCCATGCCTGGGTCCCTTCAAAATCCTAACAATTCATATTTCCTGTTCAAATAGGACATTATGCAATCTTTTGCATATCTGCATTTTCTTTACTTTTAACCATCTCCTTTTATGGCTCTTTTTAAATCAAGCGCTGGCTTTTAAAAGGATATTGGCCATCCTGGGGAGGGCTCTGTCTGAGGGGATTATGTGAGATGTGCACCCTCAAGCCTCAAAGAACAGACCAACCCATCATCAGGTCTGCACTCCTCCGGGAGGTGGGTTTCTCATAAGCCTCAACACTGGCCAAATGCTGCTCATTTTTTGGATGAGCCCTTGAACCGTCTCCCCTTCTTAGGTATCCACAGGGGAGCAAGCATGACCAAAGACCTGACTTGCACAGAGCTTAAAGGAATTACTTTCAGAACTTAACAATTAAGCTTTAGGGCTACATGAATTTTCTGAGAACAGTTTTTGCTTGTTGGAATATAAATTATTTTCAGGCATCTCAGGCTGGGAAATGTTGACATAAAGCCCTTTAGTAAATAGTCTGTCTGGTGACTACCCTGATGCTGGTTTTAATTTACCATAATAACCAGTTTCTAGCAGTTTCTAGCATGACCCTTTTCTTAGAGGGTTATGCCCTTCCAGAGAGCACGTCTTCTTTGAGGAATGCTTCCTATCTCATTTTTTTTATTGCTACTCTAATGATTTCTGCTGCGTGTGCTCACTTCACATCCCACTTTCCTTACTCTGCATCCCGTATTATGAGGAAGGATCAGAGGATGTTTTATTTGGAGTTCACGGCTGCCTCTCACCAGGCCACCAGAATGAGAGGGTATATTTCATCTGGGCCAGCTGTTTGGTTCCCCATCTTCCTTCAGATTGCTTCCTCTCAAATTGCCTTGAAGTTAAATTACTGCTAAGACACTGGAAACTGGCATCCATAATCAGAGCACAAGTAATATTTTTGAATCCTCCAATCAATCTAGTATCTTTCGTAATTAACAATAAATGAATTAGGCTCTCCTCCAGTATCAGTGCTCTCTACTCTGGCTTTTGTGAACTGGGATTTGCAGACAGAGCCTCAGATGGAGCATTAAAAGCCTGGTTCTGGCAGGCAGTTTGGTTTAAGATCTTCTATGGCACAGGCAAGAGAGGGCAGTCACCTGCAGCTTTTAACACCACACGTGGGCCTAAAGGCAGTGCCTACTACAAGCCTCTGTGGTGGAGGCCAGAGGAAGGCTGGTCATCATGTGAGGTCCGTGTCTGGCTGAGTGCAGCCAGCACTTCTGGTGGTACCCGAGATCTGAAAGGGTTGCAGGAATCCTGCCCGTGGGCTCAGCTGGCTTTCACAGCCATGCAGACCAGAGGAAAACAGTTACAGTGATTTCCCCTTTGCTTCCTCACAAAGTAACATGGTCTTCCCATCTAGATTAATTTAAGCCTCGAAGTTGCTAAGGGAGTCAGAGCATCAGTGTCTGTATGCAATTAAAATTAAACCAAAAGAGAATGAAATGCATAGTAAGATATCTCTAGCCCATATCACCTTATTGTGCATTGCAAACATGTTCGCTGAATGCAGTGATTTACCACGCCACTCATTAAAGCTGAACCTTTCCTCGCATGAATGGTTCTGGCGTCAGTGTACAGGAGGCACATTTTTTGAACATGGGCTTGAGACTTTTTCTTGCTTTTGCCAGAAAAGATCTCTAAGTCTTCTTTCTCAGGTAGTGCTATTAAGAATACACTAAAAATGCATTTATTTATTGTGCATTTTTCTTGGGTCTCAGGCTGTATCTGACAAGGATGTAAATTAGGAGGTGATCTGCAGTGAAACACATTTGCACCAATTCCTTTTAATGAAGCAATGCTGATCATGAAGATTTAGATTATCTGTATGCTTTGAGTTAGAGGAATCACTGTGATTAATCTGTCTTTTTTTTTGTCAATATCTCACAAATTAAATAAACACAATTCTGCAATCTATGGCACTGTTCCTGTTCTCATTTCTATTTCCAAACCTGAAAGGCGCAGAGCCAGCTTGTAGGCCATGGTTGCATTTATCACACCAGGATCCCCCGTAGGAGTGTTGTTAGGATGGCCAGAACTCTTGCCCTGCCTCTGCTCTTCCCAAATAATCCTCTCATTTGAGTCAATCCACATGGCCAGGCTGACACGCCAGGTGTCTTCTGGGGGAACAGGCAGCAGAAAATACAGTGGCAGGAATCACTTCTCACCCATCTAGCCTGTCTAATGTGTGCTCGGCTTTATAAGGCATAAAGGCCTTATAATAAAGTGTTATTCCTGTGTGACCAATCCCTTTCTGAACCCACCACCCAGGCAGGATACCCAGCAGGGTTGTGTGTATCCCAGCCTGTGCCAGCAGATCCCTAAGATGCTTCTGACAGGCAGGGTGAGAGCTTGAAACCACATCATGGAGAAATATTATAGAATCATTTTAGTTGGAATAGCCCCTCAAGATGATTGAGTCCAATCATAACCTAATTCTAGCACTAAACCATGTCACTAAGAACCTCATCTACTTGTCTTTTAAACACCTCCAGGGTTGGTGACTCAACCACTTCCCTGGGCAGCCTGTTCCAGTGCCTGACAACCCTTTCAGTGAAGAATTTTTTCCTAATATCCAATCTGAACCTTCCCTGGTGTAACTTGAGGCCATTTCCTCTCATCCTATCACTTGCTACTTGGGAGAAGAGACCAACACCCTCC
>VWYH01010580.1:376811-396385 GCA_013399365.1 Pampusana beccarii
TCAGTACTTAAAAGGGGCCTGTAAGAAAGATGGGGACAGACTATTTGTCAGGGCCTGTTACGGCAGAACAAAGGGTGATGGTTTTAAAGTAAAAGAGGGGAGATTCAGCCCAGACATGAGGAAGAAATGTTTTATGAGGGTGTGAAAACCCTGGCCCAGGTCGCCCAGAGAGGTGGTAGATGCCCCATCCCTGGAGACATTAAAGGCCAGGCTGGACAGGGCTCTGAGGAACCTGATCTAGTTGAAGATGTCCCTGCTCATTGTGGGGGGGGGCTGCACTAGGTGACTTTTGAAGCTCCCTTCCAACCCAAACTATTCTGTGATCCTGTGACTCTACGACTCTAGTTTTGAAGCTACCAGAGAACTTGGGGAAACTGCCACTAGACTGAGAGTGTTAGGCGCAGACGCGGACGGGACCATTGGGGCTGAGAGCTGCCGCCCGCAGGGACTCGTACGGGGGGCCGGGCGATGGGGTCCCGGCAGCCCGGGGCGGCCTCTGCCCCGCTGCTCCGGTGTCACGGCCCGCCGGCAGGAGCCAGCTCCGCCCCGCGCGCCGTTGCTAGGGACGCCGTTTACGACAGTCTCGCGGCCTCGCCGTACGGCGGTGTTGCTGTACGGCTGCTGCGCGGCTGTTGTTTCCGGCGTGGGCCGGTGATGGCGTCGGGGTTTGAGAGCGAGCGGAGCCTGGCGGCGCGCAGGGAGCAGCGGCAGCGCGAACGGGAGGCGCTGCTGGCTCAGGTGGGGTGCCCGGCCTGGCCTCTTCCCAGGAGCCCCTTGGTCCCCTCTTTCCCCCCGGCTGGGCCGGGGCCGGCGCGCTGCTGAGGGCGGCCCTGGCCGCGGGCTCCTGTCCACGGGTTTGGCAGCTGTGGGAGGGGGAGGCTCTGCGGAGAGCCGGTTCTACCCCGAGAGGGGCTGGGCTCTACTATCGGGAGGGGCAGAAAGCAACGAGAAACAGTCTTGAGTGACAGCTACCTGAGTTAATGCATTTTGCCACTTGGTAGTGTTATCGGCCCATCGATATTTCACTTATTACGTGGTTCTGTGCTTCCTTTCAAAGAGCTACAGTCAGTCTTCTTTGCACCCTCTGTTCAGATATTCGTATACATTGGTAAGATGACACCACTTCCACTTCCTGACCTTCCTTTCATTAGGCCAAACTGTCCTGGCTCTCAGCCTTCCCTTAAGTGACACAGCAAAGGCAACTCGTCCTCTGCCTCTGTCTTCCTGACCTGTCTTTGCTAAAGAGTCAGGATATCACATCTAGAATATTGTGTCCAGTTCTGGGCCCCTCAGTTCAAGAAGGACAGGGAACTGCTGGAGAGAGTCCAGCGCAGGGCAACAAAGATGATGAAGGGAGTGGAGCATCTCCCTTATGAGGAAAGGCTGAGGGAGCTGGGTTTCTTAAGCTTGGAGAAGGGGAGACTGAGGGATGACCTCGTTAATGTTTATAAATATGTAAAGGGTGAGTGTCATGAGGATGAAGCCAGGCTTTTCTCAGTGACAACCAATGATAAGACAAGGGGCAGTGGCTATAAACTGGAATACAGGAGGTTCCACTTAAATATGAGAAGAAACTTCTCAGTGAGGGTGCCAGAGCACTGGGACAGGCTGCCCAGGGAGGTTGTGGAGTCTCCTTCTCTGGAGACACTCAAAACTCACCTGGACACCTTCCTGTGTAGCCTTACCTAGGTGTTCCTGCTCCAGCGGGGAGATTGGACTGGATGATCTTTTGAGGTCCCTTCCAATCCTTGACATTCTGTGATTCTGTGATCTCCATTACAGCGTTCCTGTCATGGAGTACTAATAACTTGTAATAACTTGAACGGAAGTGGGACAGCCTGTTTTTGTGGAGCCAGGATGTTACTTGCTTGGTTATATCTTGCTGAAGTGTTAGTCAAGAATTAGGAGGCTCATGCTCACAGTTGATTTGGTAGAGCTGCTGTGACTTAGAGACCTGTGCTAATCCTGGTCAATTTTATTCAAAATTTGCCATGTTTGGTACTTGTGCAGTAAGCTGCTGATTCTTGTTGTAACTTGTAGGTAGAGAGAATGATAAGAGTAGATGGTACATCAGTTAGATGACATGACTTGTTTTGAAGTTTGAGGAGTGGGAGATAACTGGAAAGAAAAGTGTAATAGGAAGCTGGGGTATGACAAAATATGAAGTTGTGATGATGGGCTTTTGAGAGAAGGAAGGCCAAAGTAAGCAGCTGCCAAATTTTACTGGGCAAAGATATTTTCAGAAAAAAAGTAATGGGAAAATGGCCTGAGTAGCCTGAGGCCTACATGGTAACTTGCAAAACCTAGAGTTTAATAGATATATAGATATATATAGGAGATAAATATATATAGGATATAGCCTATATATGTAATATATACTAGTACTTCCGACATGTGGTGATATAGTACCATTTAAAACAGCGTTTGATAAAGTGGGTAAATCATCTTCACTTAGCTTAAGCAATTGATGTTGTTCCCATTAAGTATCACACATCTAGCAATAGTCAGTACCTAGCTAAGTTTGAACTCCCCTTTTTTAATGTTTTGCACTCTTCTTAATAAACTCTCTTTTGAATTAAGTTAAAACCAGGTTTTGGAATGAGCACACATGAAAATCTTTCTTTTCCTCCGTCTGTTCAGGAAAATAAGAAAGCAGAAAACAGACAATGAAAAAAGTTAACCTCCCCTTGAGGGTACTGTCCCTGAAATTTTATGCAGGAAAAAAGTTGCAAGTGGCAAATCAGGAGGGTTTTTTTGCTTCCCTGCTTCTTACTGCAGAAGGAAAATCAGTTCTAATTTGAAGAAAATGAAGTGTTTGAAGTATGAAGTATTTCTGAAGTTTCAGAACTCCCGAAGATGTTCATCTGTTCATTAAAATATGTATAGTTTTGATAATGTCAGTAAGTGAGAACAGATTAATGTCTAAAGTGTATTGACTTTCTCTGCTTTGCTTACGGTTACACTGCCTGCTGCTATAGTGGTGGGACAGAACTGGGAGAAAACTACTGCAAGTCTTTATCTTGGTGCATTTTGACTGTTGCTTTCAAAGGCAAAAAAAAGAGACATGCAGGGACTTTGCATGTGTGGCTAATCTAGTTAAGACAGTTATTTGGTGGCTGCAATCTTGGAAGCTCCTGCTTTTTGCTTTGGCAAAGACACTTGGGAAGCTGCGTAGGTCTTTGTGTGTGATAATCCAAGAAGTTTGCAGAAATGACTGTACTTCAGCAGTTCTGATTGTGGAAAGATGAGACATTCAACAAACTCACTTTAAGGAGCTTTAAGTTGTAAAATATTGGAAATTATTAGTCGTCTGTTCTATAGGGTAGGGTGTAGTTGGGGCTGAGATAAAAGGGAACTCTTTAAATCTCATTGTTGGCAGTGAGGAGTCTGAGAGAACCTTCACTTTCTGTTCAGAAGTAATTCTCAAATTGCTGAGCTCAGTAGAAGAATGTGGGATCAGCTCACTCTTGCAGGTTGAATATAGAGTAGATTTTGAAAGAGTCGTGGAAATAGAATAGATTTCGTTAGAACTGCTTACTTTTAAAACTAGACAGAAGTGGCTTCTTTTTTTTGTTTGTTTTTTTTTTTTTTTTTTTTTTTTTTTTTTTTTTTTTTTTTTTTTTTTTTTTTTTTTGTTTTTTTTTTTTTGTTTTTTTTTTTTTTTAAATTTATTTACTGTTTTGTGTTTTTTGCCAGTTATGAACTTACATTTCCTTTGAAGTACCAAAATACCACCCTACTCACTGATTGAGATTTCTCTTTTAAATTTTGGAAACTTGCTCTTTTATTTGTGTGGTCAGTCCTTCCAACTGCATTGGTAAACCCAGCAGCTGGTAGTGTTTATGATAATGATCAGTAATCAAATAATTAAGTATTGATGTGCAAATTGTTATTAAGCTCCAGAAATAGCATCTTGTTTTGATGGGAGCAGTAGTTCATGACACTACTGTTTTAATTTTCAAGTTTAGAACGCGAAAATAATTGGATGGGTGTTTTGGTAAGTGCAGGGATGTGTGTTTTTCCTAGACATGAATGCCTTTTTTTTTTTTCTTTTAAAAAAGCTAGCAATAATTCAAATTGAATTATTCTTGCATTTGTGCTATAACATGGTATCTCTGTACTTCGGGGTTGCTCTTCTCTTACTTGTTTTTGTTTTTTTTTTTTCTCCTCCCCACAGTGCACACTTTTTCTCTTGTTCCCTGTGCTTAAACTGGTAGCCTTGCTGACCTTGCCAGGGGAGCAGCTTGGAAGCTTGAGCTGCATGTGGGATCTGGTTTGTGTCAGGGTTGTCCTGGAAGCGTCTTCCCCTGAGACCGGGGTGCAGGGGGGTGCTGGGAACACCCGAGGGGGAGCGTGGGGAGGAGAGGGCTGGGAATGGAGCCCTGCCCTTCAGTGGCAGGTGGCCATCAGAGCAGCTTGGATGTGTTGGATGGTTTCGTCATGCTGTTTTGATCTGGTGGTGTGCTGTAGAGTTTCTTCTGGATGCTTGCTTGTTGGAGAGAAAGGGGATTTTTCTTCTTTGGATGGAGAAGTTGACTATTGAATGGTGGTGTTTATCATCTGAAGAACCAGAGGTTGACCACAGTTAAAGTTGGGAAATTGCATGGTCTCTGTAGCGATACGGAAAATTTTCTCTGGCCTTGATGAGAGCTGAAATGGTAAATAGATTTGGGGTCAGGGAAGAGTGTTGGTCAGGGTTTCTGTGAGCTGGGGAGGGAGTGTTTTAGCCGCCCTCCCTAGGTGACATCCTTCCATCCCTTCTAGACATCATCTGGGGAACTGTTGTGTAACAGCCTCCCTTTATGGTGTGACCTAGACCTTGGCTATTGGCAGGCTCTTTGATCTTTTCTGCTTCTTCCTGGGCTGGCATGGTGTAATTTTTACAGCTTTTGGTGTTTGTGTCTGCAGTATATTACAGGCTGTTTGGAACAAGTTTTATTCTTCATTTAGCAGATCCTGTTGTCAGTAACCATGCAGGCTGGCCTTGATGACCTGCCTAATGAAAACCAGAAAACACTTTCCCTGAACTTGGTTTCCTTCCTCATTCACATGGGGCTGTGAAATCCAAGACCCTTTGGCCTGCTTGTGGGAAAGACTAGAAAGTTTGGTTCTGTTCACCTTGGCAAACATTGCTAACACAGAGCTGTAGAATAATTACTGTTTTTATAGCACGTTACCAACAGACCTTTCAGAGTGCTTTACCAGCATTATACTTCACCTTGTGCTTGTTGCAAAGGAGACTATGAGCAACTTTATCAGGGTGTCACAGGAGTACCTAATGTAGCATGATGCTTGTCCTTTTGGACTGGTTGTTGCTTGTAATGGTCCTCTGTGTTTGTGTGTAGTGTGCAGTCATTTGCCTAACTAATGCATTACTTTGAAATAGAGGTATTTCAGAAATGTAGCATCCTGTATTTATGGAGAAAGAAACTTTAAAATATTGCACTGGTGACTTAAAATGTACCTAATGTTAAGTACTCATTTGTAAAGGGGAAAGGATAAATCGTTGGATATTTTTTTTTTTTTTGGCATCAGAAAATATTAATAAACCTTAATGTGAATTAATTGCTTGAATTCTTGTGGGTTGAGAGATGTGAACCTATTAGAGTTGGCCTTCATAGCACAGAATATCAAATCTGACAAGGTATTTAACTAGTTTTTCTTTATTTTCTACAATTTAGAAGATATAGTAAGCCCTGTGTCATTATTAAAGACAAATAGAATAGAAAGGTAAGTTTTGAAGCTAAGAGAGTAGTGCTGACAGATTTTCCTCCTCCCTGCCTTGAAACAATTGTGTGTGTATGTGTAAAGGGAAAGCATTCACCAACGATAAAAATTAATATTCTGATTTGGTGGTAGAAGGAGCTAGACAGTTTTTAGAAAGGATCAGAGGGTTTCACTGCTAATTTTCTCATGCTAAAATGATAATTTATGTGAAAATATTTATTTCATCTTTTTAAAATGCCTAGGCAGCTTTCTCTTTTGATTTTACACTCCGAAATTGTTACACTCCGAAATTGTTAAGAATTTTCTCTATTTTGTGTCTTTGTCTAAGAAGAAATAAACTTTCACCTGATGCATTTGTGTCTATCTTTCTTTTTAACAGTCAGGTGGTATTGTCACTACAGATGCATCTTGCACAGCCCTGTTTCATTTAGTATTCAGGAGACAGCAGTCTGCAGTTTGATGATGGTTTCTGCTCATTCTTTGTTCTGAATATGTATTTGTATACTTCAACCAAAATGATGATCCATGGTTTTTATTAGGATCATGTGTCTCAATTACCCAAATACTTGCTTGTGTTTTTCCTGTTTATTCTTAGATCTAATAAAAAGTATAAAAGCTCCTTTTGTATCTTATTTATAATGTTAACTTCATTTTGTGCAATGTATATTTGTAACTTTGTTAACATGAAGGAAATAGTAATTGTATTTAAAATATAGTTCTTATTATGGAGAAGGGTAAGAGGCTAAATCTTCCTAGAGAGGCACAGAACATATTAAGTGAAGACATGTTGACAAGCTGATCTGGCTTGGCCTTTATTTGAGGTGTTTATTGGTTTGTGTGCCCAAGAGCTGCTGAAGGGATGGAAAGGAACTGTTGACTCTGGCTGCTGGTCTTTCTGAACTAGAAGTGAAATGGAGAATGCAGAAAACTTCTCCTTTTCCCAGGCTAAATCTTGGCTACATGTTTCATGTTTACTTGTGGAGCAAACAAGTTTTTGTTGTGTTCTTCCACCATCTAGAACTTTATTTGAGTTCCCTGTATCTCCACAGTTTCATCTCTCTCCAATTATAAGCATAAGTTTAGTGTAGTCCTCTAAAAACAAAAGTTCTCAAGCACAGATCTCAGCATTGTGTATGGTTTTGTCAGTGTGGCTTACAAAGGTGTGTCTGTAAGTAAATGCTACTGAACGCTGCCTGGTTATTTTTCTTCTCTGTCTTAGGCCAAAATTAGTTATGAAAAGGAGCAGAGGCATAAGCTGCTAAAGCATCTACGAGGTGAAGATACGTGGCTGCTGCCTGATGTGAATGAACGTGTGGAACAACTGGAAAAGGTGATGGAACTGTAAATCATTGAACGGACGTGTTAGCTTTACAGCATGTTTGTGTAACTAGAAGGCTATGAGGGCTTTAAGATAATCTTTAAAAAAACTTCCAATTTCTGAATTCTTTATGCTTTGATATTAACTTTTTTTTTTTTTTAGGTGGAAATAATTGTTTACTCACAAAGGGGAAAAAATTCTGTCATTCAATTCCAGCTTTAATTTCTACCAAATGTAGAAGAGCAAGTGTTGCCAGAGAAGAATAGTCCTATGGGAAGAGATCTGGAGGATCCATGGTTTCATAGCTGTCCTGTTTGTGGTCATTCACAGGAGGAGCCTTAATGGAACCTCTGAATATTGAATCCTTTTAGTGTAGAAATCTGTGCAGGTATTTCAACGAAGGACAGATGTGTATTGATGATGCAGTGATTCCAGAGGCAATAGATTTGACCGAAATAAATGTAGTGTAGAAGATATTCTATGTATAGTTCTAGTGCCTTACTTCCAGTGACAAAGATTTTGAGGGGAGAAGAGAAGTCGATTATGGATGTGAGGCATGCCCTCCCACTGCCCCCCTCTTCCCCCAACAGGAGAGAAAGAGGGTAGTAGAAGTAGGGACATGGTTTATAGGTGGACTTGTCAGTGGTAGGTTAACGGTTGGACTCCGTGATCTTAGAGGTCTTTTCCAACAAAGATGATTCTATGGTTCTATAAAATGCAGCAATATCCAGCTGTGTGTGTTTTACCTTCTTCAGTGTGGTTTGGTAAGTAGATTGATATTGTTTTTTCTTGTATGTGAGTGATGGGTTTACTGGATCTCATTTACAAACATTTACTTGTAGGAACATTCTGTGCACAAAAAAAAGAAAAAGGATAAGCATTCAAAAAAAGCGAAGAAAGAAAAGAAGAAAAATAAGAAACAAAAATCGGAAAAGAAGGATGACTTACTTGATAGTTCTTCGGTAAGTAAAAAAAGTTTCAGATGTATCAAATGAAATTTTTAAAACTTGCACAATTTTATTCTCTGTGGGTACACAGGATTAATAAAATTAAGGCTTGTTCTTAACCATTTTCTACTGGGAAAAACTACGGCAGAGTTTGTCTTTTTTTAACATACCGAGTATTTAATCAGTTTAAAAGATGCTCTTAGGTGAGTGCTTGTGAATTTTATAATATTTAATTCACTCATCAGGAACTAAGGGATGTATAGTTTTTCAGCAGAGAGAAATTGAAATCTTCAACCGTGACAACTCCCAACAACATGGGAGTTGTATGTGGGTCTGAAGGAAGGCTCAAACTTGCTCATTTGAATCTGTAAATAAATGCCTCTTTTTTTTTTTTTAAATTTTATTTTCAGAGATTCTCTTTATTGAGTGAAGGAACATGCAGTATGATGAGATTTATTTTCCAGGGACTGATATCCGAGGTGAATTATGCTTTTCAGTGTGGGAAGTAACCTAAGGCACAAATGTCCCACAAATGTCCCATGAGAGTCATCAAAACCCCTCAGATCACGTCAGTGAGTACTGGGGTACAATACAGTCCTGGCTGATGCCTTCTATCCAAAGTCTGTTCTTCCCATGACAGGTTCATGTAAACAGCAAAGAAACTGTTCAATGGAGTCCTATGGGCTTCAAGTGTAAAATCTCGGTACAGTGTTTGCAGGTGCAAGTGTAGGAAGTTGGATATGAAAATAGGAGGAGATAGTATGTACAGTGCTTTATCTTGTACTGTTACCAATTTCACTTTTTGAATATAAAAACATACTTAGTAATGAATTTAGTTTTTTTTTTTTTTTATTTTGTTTTTGTAATGCCATAAAAACAATCGGTTTGGGTTTTATTCTGACAGTTTTAACTGTAACAGTTTTAACTTTAGCAGTGTTATGCTAATAAACTGCCAGTATAAACTAGTGTTACATGCTGTGATGTGCTCATGAAGTATGGTGGAATGTTTTGATCATGAAGGAACAATCTTCTATGGGAATATCAATATTCTATTTTTATTATCAGTATTTTAAAATAATAAACAATGCTATATTAGTAATACTAATCAGGATCAATTTTGATGATCAATATACTTGGTAAGTATTGTCTTTTATCAACATAAAAGTGTGCTAAGGGGTCATTAATATTCTTTATGTTAAACTCTGTTTTTAGGATTCTTCAGTTGAATGGGTTGAGTCAAACGTGTCACAGTCAGATAACACAGAAAAAGCCTGGAAGGTCAACAAGCAATCAGATGCTGTGGAAGAACCCTCCCTGCAGGTGAGCAGTTTGATAACTACTCCAGGAATAAATTTAGCGTGACCAAATGTGAAATCTGCTTACGTTTCTTGACAGCTCTTTTGCAATGTGTTGAACAAAAATTATTTTGCAGACAAATGTATTTGTTTATCTTCTCTACCTAATAGTTGCTTAGTATTTAACAAGACACTACACTTAAAGTTGCCCAGCACCAATTTCTTTCATCATATTTTGAGGGTCTAGCTTCTTAGCTTCATTTTCTTGAAGAGGTCAACATAAAGATCTTGACTAGGCATGTTATTTTTTCCTGCATAATTTTGGTGACTGTTCTACAGTTGAATGAATTTTTACTTCTGTGGTGCTTAAAAAGATAGAAGAAAATGAGGTGTAGAACTTTTGAGCAACAATATTTATGGAATCAATGTCTCTCTTGATCTTCCTAGTTGAATTATATGCCCAGTAAGCAGTGTTTATTCTGGAAAATGGAGTCATTCTGAAATGAACTACTGTGATTTTAGTAAAATAAATGTAGTCACATATCACAACATTCTTGGTTGTGTGAAATGATGATTTTTAGTTTTATGTCTAATTCCACTCCTGAAAAATGTCTGTTTCTTATTCTGAATTTGCACATCTTCTGCAGAGAAATAGAAAGGATCTCTGAATCATATCTATCTTGCTGAAAAAGTATAAAGTAATGAAATATAAATCCTTATGTATGTCGTAATATCTTATACTGCAAAACCATTTTTTCCAAGCATTTCTTATATAATCTGTTCCCTGGGATTATCTATTTTTGGATGAAGAGTGTGCTTTTGAAAGGAATTTCACGGTCATCCTTATGTGTGGGTTTTTTTTTTTTTGTATTTTGACTCGCTTTATGAAGAAGCCTTGGAGCATCTAAATCCTTTTCCTATTGAATTTAAATTGATTTAAATGTTCTCGAAGTGCACCTAAGCTCCATGGGACCAGTGTTGGACTAGTCCAGCGTGCTTACTCAAAAAAATCCAAACAACAACAAGAAAATCAAAACCAACCAAACAAAAACAAAAAAAGCCCCAAACCACAGATCTGAAGCCTGTATAGAAGTCAGAGTCAGGCTGTTTTCAGTGGTTCTCAGTGACATGGCCAGAGGCAGCAGGCACGAACTGACACATAGGAGTTTCTCTCTGGATGTCACGAAACAAGTGTTTTACTGTGGGGGTGACCAGGCCCTGGCACATGTTACCTGGAGAGCCTTTGGAATCTCCCTCCTTGGATGTATCTAGAAGCCGTCTGGACATGGTCCTGGGCAGCTGGCTCCAGGTGGCCCTGCTGGAGCAGGGGCTTGGAGCAGATGACCTGCAGAGGTCCCATGCACATCCACTTCTCTTGATCCACGTTGCTTGCTAATGTGGGCATAGTACTTCTGAAGCACTTGAAGGTGGATTATTTTTCAATCCTGTCTCCCTGCTAGAGGAGATCTGAGAAGTGGAATGTTGTGTGTCACTTCTGAAACTGTCTAGTGTGTTGCCTAATGTAATTTTTAAATAGCAGAGGAAGTGTGATGTATAGGGTCTATACATATTGAAAACTCAGACTTGAACTCTACTGAAGATATGAAGAATCTTCTGCAAGGACGTGTTTCAAAATAAGTGTAACCTTGTCATTTTAATTGCTTTAATATCCACAGAAGTGTTTCAAATACTTGTTTCTGTAGAGAAATATTGTGTCGCTGTATTCTTTTGAGGCTTCAGGTTTTGTGTGTATAAAGGTAGTAGGTATACTGAGGCTTTTTATATGCTGCTTTTCTTTAGAGAGTAGTCCTCACTTTTAGAATGTCCTTTGTTGGCTTAGGTTTTGTTAATGCAGTTTTCTACCTGTTGTTGTGGCTACGGTTTGCGGAATTTAGATGTGTAACTTAAATTTGAGGGTGCAGTTAGTGCCTAGATATGAGGTATGAACTATGCTCAGTTACTGATTGCAGATTCTGTATCCACTAGAAGAGATGTAAGAGGCCATGAAGTCAGAATGAGCAAGATGAAAAGGAGTTTGTCTAGATGTACAGTGTTCGTTTAAACAAATATTAGGCAGTCTGTACGGTTTGCATGTTTACTAGTATCTTACATTATGAAGATGTATTTCAGATTATGGAAAGACATTTAAGAAATTTATTTGTGTAAATAAATATATAGAAGTTGAAAGATTTAAGCTCTTAAAATCATATTTACTTTTCATTAAAGTATTTCTTACTTGTTTGTAAAACCTATCAGTTTATTGTAAGTAACATTTGTCAGTAGTTGCACTGGTTTGATTTGTACCTAAGCCATATTTTTGCTGGAAGTATGAACACTGATTCTTTGTGTTTATTTTAAAGAGAGAAGAATGGATGAATTTAGACTTCATGTCATTGAAAACCACATCAGTAGCAGCTGTCAAAGGTGAAAGACACAAAGAAAAAATACTGGAACGACAGAAAGCTCAAGAACGTGAGCAGGTAGGATAAATTAATGTATCATTTTTTTTCTGCATCTTACTGAATTTTGTGTGATGAATGAACCAATGGCGTAAGTCATGAACCAAATACTTGAGTCTTCTGTATAGTTTTTACACTAATGCCTGATGTGTTGTGTGGTAGTGATTTTAATTAAATTGGTCAGTTATTTGTTCTGTTTGGTATGGGAAGGGTTCATACAGCTGATGTACAGACAAAAGTCTTTAAAGTATCTTCAAGGTAAGGAGAAAGCCAGTTTTGTTAGTACTAAGTTCTGTAACATTTGAAGTTCTTCTGAAATGTTTTCCTTGATAACAATGACAGACTGTTGGTCTGGCCTTCTTCCCCATGGTGTGTGTGAAAGGAGAACTGTTGTTTTGTGTGATAAAAGCTTACCTAAGTTACTGGGTTAAAGTGTAGGCTGCTCAGACTTGTTTTTTTTCCTGAAGAAAGAATTCAGAGCAGTTGCTGTGCCTTTCATAGCAAAATTGTGCATGAACTCCTGGGTGGATCAGGGTCTGACTGGGGAAGGAGCTGCTGTCTATGGATTAGTTCTGTTTACATACAGTTGCTGGCTGCTTCATTTGCTCATTCAGCTTCTTGAATGAAATGTAATCTGATCTGAAAACATAGTTGCTGATCCCGATCTAGTATTTACTTGTCCTCACATCTGGCAGTAGGCCACTTGTGGCTGTTAGGTTTTCCAGTTAGTTATGTTGTGGCAAGAACCAGATGGATGTGGAGCACTGTTCTTGGGTAGTATGCGGTGCTTTGGTTAGTGCCTTTTGAGAAGGGATTAATCTTCTCTTTTGTTTCCATGCATAATTTTTTGCTGAACATTTTTTCTGAATTATTGAAGGACCATTTAACGTGGAGATCTTAAGTGACTGGAATAACAGCATGTATTATATAGTTAAAGACTATTTATATGTATTCTTGATCCTAGAAGAATGTGATTTGTTTATAGACTCTCCCACCCAACCACTTGTTCTCCATGCAGGTTTATAGTTTTGTGTTTTCTACACCAGAATGTCCGTCCTTCCTTTGATACCCAAAACAATGTGTGCAGCAGATGCATACAGCATGCTGGAGATGGTGAAGAGCTGATGATGTAACATAGATAAATTCAAAATTTTGTCAGTGCTGGAATGCTTAATCAATCCTTTTCCCCAGTGGACTTCTTTGGCTGCCTCCAGAGAAGTCAGCTGACAGACTCACAGTAGGTCATCTAGTTTGTGGATGAAAAGCAGCAACTTTAGGTAAAACTAGGAGCCCCTATGACAGCAGTGCTTCAGACGCAAGTGCATATTACTGCTACACTGGCAACGCAGTCAAACAGTGAAACTGCTTCTGTGTGAGAAGAGTGACAACATGTTTGGGAGCTTTGACTTGGATGGACAGTTACATTTATTTCTACCTGTCTTTAGATAGTACAATTTGTGAGTAAGCTGTTCTATTCCCACACAAGCATCACAAAATTTATCAAATGTTGTACAAAATACAAACCATATGCTATGCACACATTAAAATTATTTCTGTTTTAGGCCATGCTGTCTGAGAGAGAACTCAATCCCTACTGGAAAGATGGTGGCACAGGTTTGCCACCAGAGAAAGATGAAGCAGCTTCAGTTAAAAAAGGTAAACAGCAACTTTTAGTAATCATCTTAAATTCTGGTCCTCAGTCTCTGGTCTCTGTCTTGCTAACAAGTTGCAACTAATGTTAACATAAAGGGATTATGAATTACAGGTAATAAAGTAAAATTTGGATGAATTCAGCAGTGAATATGGAGCTAACACAGTATGTTGTTTTGCAGAATTTCTGTTCACTGGTTTTTATTCTTGAGCGATTTGACCTTCAATATCTTTACAGAAATTCTCCATTTTGAACTAATTAAAGGAAAGCATGATTTAACCAAGACAAGATAAATTGTTGTCATCTCATTTGGTTCCTTTCATTCCATTACACAAATTATAGTTTTAAAATATTCAACCAGTGAAGTCTGAGTCACATTAAAATGAAGTACATTACAGATGCACTTGGTGAAAAATATTATTTCTGTAACCTTTTCACTTCTTTCCTTACCCTGGGGTTATTCTGCCTATTTCCAGCAAGAGCAGTTAGAAAAACGTTTTCAGTAATGTCATGAAGCGTTTATTATGTGATAAGAAGGGTGCTTGTATTCTGTCAACAGGGAACAGTAGGGTCCCTGGCTTTTCTCTTTGGGAGCCTTTCTCTGTGGACAGTGTGTCCTGCAAACCATTAGCCTCATGCCCACTTGTAGGAGTCACATTGATCAGCAATCTGTAAGAGGTGACAGGCATCAGTGAGTATGTGTCCTGAATGTTAAAACCTCTGCTAACTTCTCAAATGGAAAGCAGTGGGTTACTCATTAATTTTCCGAGCAGGGGAATGCATTTGTTTAAACGTAACGGATATGCCAAAGAATGGACACAGGAAGTGGAAACAATAAGAAGGTTCTTTAATTTCATAAAAAACCCCACAACTTCTCATTCCTGTCATGGAAACTGCTTGTTTTGTTCTGTGATAAAATGGAGAAGCTTAAATTAAATCAGTGGTATTACTGATTTACATCCAGCATTAACTCATAAAAACAACTAATTGTATTATTATATTATTTCAATTTTTCTTTTTCACCCCTTCAATTTATAATAAATTAAGTATTTCACCCCTTCAATATAATACATTAAGTTTAGGTGAAGGTTTAATGTCACATACAGAATAAGATTAAATAGGAATAACTACTGAGATGTAAAGCTATGACCTTTCCTTTTTTTTCCTTCAGTTACAGTGGTAGAAGATGCTGGATTAAGTTGGTTACGAAAATCATACCAAAGGATGAAGGAGGAGGCTGAGAGACAGAAACGAAATTTTGAGGAAATTGTAGCTGAGAGATATGGGGTAAAGATATTAAATTATTTTTTGTCATACTGATAGATGCTTGGAAAAGGTTACTTTCATGTAAAGGCATAAATACTCAATATGTAGTGTAAGACGTAAGGAAAGAAGCAAGAGAAAACAGCCTCTGAAGCTTCTCTCGAGTGATGAAGAGTTCAAAGCTACCCAGCCTTTTATATCTTTAAATTAAATATTTTTTTAAATGTATGGGATCCTATAGCAAATTTAAAGATGTGTCTTCTACATCAGGAGGTTCAAATGGTGCCAGTTACAAAGTACTTGAGTGCTTCCAAAATGATGAGGTATAGTAGAAAACATATTTTGTTCTCCTACAGGTAGTGGATAATAATGCACATTGTAGATAATAATAATGATGCCAAGATAATTTTGAGAGCTGTGTTACATTTTACCAAATATGAATCTTCTGACCACCTGTGATGTGCTCAGTGCAGATACATTGAGAAAGATGCTTGATTCAGAAAGCTTTAAAAGTCTTCAAAATTTATTTTAACTAGGACAGTCTATCGTAACAATGTTAACTCTTTAAAGCCTGCTCCCCTTACATATTCTATGATTGTCTTTAAAAGCACTGGTCAAAGGTGTGGAGTGTTAAATCTTGGCCACAGTGTTACATTTGAGTTTTCTGTGGGGTTTTTCATCAGGCTGGTTTTCTTGTGGAAATCTTGGATAAGGCAGTATGAGTTAATGATATTGTCTTTGAACTGAATTGTAGTCACTCCTGACTGATGAAAACAACATGGTCAGCACTTGTAGAAATTATTCAGTGTCTGTGATTGTAAAGAATATTATTTTTAAGAATCTTTCTCAAGAAATAAAGAATCTTTCTCAAGAAATTAAGAGTTCAAATAGCATGAACCACTCTGGGTGCTGAAATACGGGATAGTGGTTGAAAAAGAACCCTGCCTGATTTGCTTCAGTATGTAATGTTTTGAGCAAAACCAAACCAAAGCAAAAACATAATTGGTGGCTTTTAATTCAGCTCAAAAGAGGGAAGAGGAACAGTCTACATTTTGCATAATTGTGTAACGGATGGAGTATTTGTCCAGAAAGCCAGAGATGGGTGCAAAGCCTGTTTCAAGCTAAGGATTTTGAACCCGCTGCCCTGTTGTTTTTAAGAGTTTAACTAGATTGTAAAATAGTTTAGTGGGAGCATCAACTGGTTGTATAGGAGCTGAGCATCTCGTGAGCATACACACGAAGTTGATGAGGAAGCCTTTCAGCCTGGCTCAAGCCTCTAATCTCCTGGTTGCCAGGAGGAGACAGTTCTGAGACTGTGGTCCCTGTACCCAGGAGTGCTTTACTTTAGCACCACAGGATGAAATTTAGAAGTAGCCCAAGAGAAGGGATCAGAAAGCCTTCCCAGCAGAGCGTACTAGACATGAGGTTGTAAATTCCTTTTTTCTTACTGGTTTTCTTTTCCACTCCATGGCTTTTGCATTGTCCTTTGCACAGTGATTCATTTTCACAATGATGCCTTCCTTGTAATACTTTGTAGAGAGCTTCAAAATACCCCATGATCTTACAAGCAGTATGTTTTCTTTTTATTCCTTCTTATAGTCAATGGAGGTATTTCAGTCACGATTAGAAGAAGCTGAAAAAGTTGCATCCAGAAAGGAAAATTATTGTAGAACTGGACGATGGAAGAAAAGTGACTATTCAGAAAGCGAGAAAGAGAAAAAAGAACAGCATATGAAAAAGGAGACGCGAGATGAAGATGACAGAAACAGGAACGTGTTTGGGGGCTACACTAGGGAGAAATATGGTAGGGAATGGGCACAAGAAGACAAAGGTTACAAAAGAGATAAGTCAAGAGAAGACCAAGAATGTGGACACAGTAGCATGGACTCAGCATTGAGAGGCTACAGCTCCAAAGCAGAAAAACAGGCAGATGAAAAACCAAGTCAGGAAAAGACTTCATCTCTCAGTAACATGAAACACAAATTTCTGAAACCCTCTGATGATGATTTACCATCTTACAGTGCAACTAGAGACTACAAGTCACAGCAGTCCTCTTCCAAACTGCCGGTTCATAGCTCTTTGAGCAGCCGTTTCCAAAAACCTAGTGAGGATACTGCACTGCGGACCGGAACACACAGAGAAGATAACAAGGAGAAGTTAATGTCTGATCAAAAATCATCAGATGCTAGGGAACAAACTGGTGACAATAGTTGGAAAAGAACTTCAAGTGATGAAAAAGAGAAGTCACGACAGGAATACACAAGCGATATCCCTGACAAGAGCCAAACGTTATCTGACAGTAAAACGTCGTGTTCTAGGTATTTTACAAACATCTTTACTTGTCTTTATTTGCCTTGTTTTTCATCGCAAAATGTGCTGGAAACTCTTTTTTTGTAACAATATTAGATCTGGTGTGGTCAGATTTCTTTGTTTAGGAGGAGGCTTCCCTCACAGGTAGGGGCAGCTAAAGTGAACCGCTGCAGGAGTAATGAACACTCCCTGCTTGTCCTGTCTCCTCAGCCTGTTTGAGAATTGCTAATGATAGGTTATTTTATACTTCTTTCTAATGTTAGTTCACACTGCAGTAAAATTGGCCTCTTAGGCAAAACCCCTGCAAAGCACTATCTTAATTGTTGTTGAATTTATAAAGGACAAACTTGAAATATTAGAAAATGCTGACTAAAAACTGAAATAATTAATACAGCAGGGATAGGTTTTCCACCTATGACATGAACTCATATGCTAATGTAGTAGCATATGAAAAATAGTAGAGGGTTTTGATTAGAAAAGTGCATTTTCTGTGGAAAAAAAGGGAAGCTGAATAGGAGTGAGAAGGGAAATGCAAACTAATATGTGGTAGCAATTTCAGTTTGCTGACTTGCTTTAGTGAAAGACAATGGAGAGTAGTGAGGAGTGGTGGTCAGAGAAGTAGGTTGTAAACAACCGAGCTTTTGCTCCACTCGAGGACACCTGTTCTTCAATATCACCAACTGGTTCTTCTGGTGGTATGAGCAGTGTGGTTATTACTGTGAATGCTTTCCTTCCACTCTTCCCAATAATAGGAAAGCATGTTCGAAAGTATTTTAGAGTCAGGATGGTGTTTTTTTAGTTGTTTGGGAATGCTGGACAAGTAAATATTCTTGGTTGGAGTAAGACGGATGATATTATTTAGTTTGGAACAGCATTTGATGAAATATAATTAATCTCCTCCATTCTTATATGCTTGTGTCAGTTATTTGCAGAAAAAAGCTTATGGTTGGGTTATTAATTTACTTTTAATGTTTAATTGTTGAATTCTAATAACAAGACAATACCTGAAAAGCATTTATTTTATTTATAACTCTTCCTACATGTAGTACTTGCAGATATGTCACTGTGTATTGATTGTCTATCAAATGAGTACTGCATGACTAACCAGAAACAGGCAGCTTAGTCTGTGCAACATTTTATACTGTATAGGTTGGGTATTTTTTCCAGATTATACTTGCTATATTTTCCACGTTGATAGGAGCCAATAAAATGTACATTTGCTTTGATAGCAAGAAGGTAAATTGTTTGGATGATGTTCACTTAATCAAAATTATTTATTTATTTGAAAAAGCATGAGTTTGAATATACTTTGTGGCAGGAGTAATTCCTGATTCTGGCATGAATAGTTTGTATGCATTATGGCAAGTCCCACTCGTAAGGGTTTGTCATGTCTTGTTTTATTGTTTATTTTAGTATTTGCCTAGGTGTTATTTTGCTGGCAAATCAGAAATATAACTTTATAGTTATTTTGGTTACTCGGAGAAAAAGCTCTTGCAGCATTAAACCTATGATGTATGAGGCATTATTAGACATTCGAATCGAGTGATTGTCTTGGTTTATGTAGATATTGCCCAAATAGTTATTGTCCTGAAGTGCCTGGTGTTTACTGCTTAAATGCACTTTGTAAGCTTTTGATTAGAATGATTCACGGTGTGTCTGAGCTGGATGCTGTGAGATCTCCTCAGCTCTTGAGTCCTGGTTTGCCCATGACTTCCTTGAGGTACCAGGTCTGCACTAGCCACACTTGTTTTCTGTCTGCCTTGGGTAGCACATTGGTTTCCATAGGGAAATGTAGGTATTCGTGTCAGGAGGGATGCTGTGGTGAGCTGGGAGAGGGTGTCTGCTCTGCGCTCCATGAAAATGAAAATATACACCCAGAACTATACGTCTGGAAAAAACTCACCCTGTTAAGAACTTTTTTTCTGTGCACATAAAAAGGCACGATTCTGTGTGGTTGGAGCCTTATCCTTCATGCTAAATATCCTGCTCTTTTAAAAAAAATCCAAATGCTTATTAGCAGCAAATAATCTCTGTAAATGACATATAATCCTTTAGTAAGTCTACCTTCATTCTCAGTTCTGTTTCCTTTTTGACTTCCAGAAGGAGAAAGCAAGCTCTAACTGCTGTGTTGTACAGGCGATGGCAAATAAGAGTCCTGACATCCAATATATTTTATTTAACTGTAATGAACTAGTGGTTTGGACTGGTGGTTGTCCGAAATGCAGAGACTGAGTGAGAGAGCCCATGTGAAGTCCCTGTGGGAGATGGGGAGGTGTTGACCCCAACAGGCTGCTAAGTCTGTACCCAGCTGCTTGCTCATTCTCCCTCCCGCAGAGGGAATCAGAAGAGCAAAAGGGGGAGAATGACAGAATCACAGAATATTAGGAATTGGAAGGGACCTCAAAAGATCATCTAATCCAATCCCCCTGCTGGAGCAGGAACACCCAGATGAGGTTACACAGGAAGGTGTCCAGGTGGGTTTTGAATGTCTGCAGAGAAGGAGACTCCACAACCTCCCTGGGCAGCCTGTTCCAGTGTTCTGTCACCCTCACTGAGAGGAAGTTTCTTCTCATATTTAAGTGGAACCTCCTGTGTTCCAGTTTG
>VWYH01010580.1:396401-449774 GCA_013399365.1 Pampusana beccarii
CTACACTGGACTCTCTCCAGCAGTTCCCTGTCCTTCTGGAACTGAGGGGCCCAGAACTGGACACAATATTCCAGATGTGGTCTCACCAGGGCAAAGTAGAGGGGAAGGAGAACCTCTCTCGACCTACTAACCACCCCCCTTCTAATACACCCCAGGATGCCATTGGCCTTCTTGGCCACAGGGGCACAGAAACTCCTGTACTGGATAAAGAGAGTGTAACAAGTGAAGGAAAGAGACAAAGCCAAGTGGTAGAAAGGCAGTGGGTCACTCTCCACCTCCCGCGGTGGAATGATGCCCACCAGCTGCTGAGCAGCAGCCGCTTTGCAAAGACTGCGCTCCCCAGCTTGCGGTGCCGAGCGTGACATGGTGTGGCCTGGAACAGCCCTTTGGCCAGCGCAGGTCTGCTGTCCTGCCCGTGTCCCCTGCCACCTCTTGCCCACCCAGCCTGCTTGCTGGGGGTGCGCAGTGGGAACCAGACAGAGCCTTGGGGCTGTGTATGTGCTGTTCAGCAACAGCCAAAACACGGGTGTGTTACCAACACTGTCACCAGTCACATCCAGAGCACAGTACCATGCAGGCTGCTGTGAAGAACATAAACTCCATCCTAGCCAGACCTAGTAGAACGTGTAATTATTGAATGCAAGTCAGTGATACCATTGCCTCGTTATTATTTTTTGTTAAATAATGGTGGTTCACTTTTTTTTTTAAATTGCAAGTACAAAACCTGTACCTTTTAGCTTTTGCTTACCACATGAAGTGCATGCAATGCTAATTAACTGGACAGAGCTGCAAGTTTTGGGAAACTAGATTGTGTATGGAAGTGGTTAGCGTATTTAAGTTCAAAGAATTAAATTATTATGATAGAAAAGGTAATTCTTTTCCTTTCCTCACAGAAGAGAACTAAGCACAGAAGCTATTTAGCTGATATTTTCTTTTGCATATGTCTTCTGTTTTAGTACTGTTAAACCCAATTGTGCATAATCTTTGATATTTTAATTATATTTCTTAGCCAACACAATTACTGAGCTGATTTATTAGTAAAGTGGAGATTACTTAGGTCTGGAAAACCATATAGCGTCTGCTTATTGACTTATTTATTTCCAAGTTCTTTAAGCTGACTCTTAACTCCTAAGCTTTTGTGTATTTGAGATAGTGTATGACCTATCTTCCTGTTGTTGTCAGTGACAATTGTCATCTTTTTTGCAGAATTTTATCAAAAATTACAGCTTTTGGAACATTTTAGGTTTGATTCTGTTGGGGTAGTTATCTGTTGGGAATAATTTATAGACTGCTGCTTTCTCTTTCTTCCTAAAGTTTCAAGTCTTGTAGTACACGTACTCTTTCAGTGGTGTTGTCAGTCAGTCACAAAAAGTAGATGTTAATTGACGTGAAGGTTTGGATTAATAGGTGTTGCTGGTTCAGTTCCTCATCTCTCATGCTCACAATGTACCTTTTAAGTTTTATCTCTTCTAAAACACAGGGAGAGTTTTTTCAGCCTATAAATCAAAGTTATGACACAGGTTAATTAAAAGTGCTGATTTGATGTCCAAGGGATCTCCCCAGAGGAAAAGTCCATCCAGCTGAAAATCCCACTTAATTATGTGACTGCTTCAGAGTTTGATCTGAGACAAGATAAAAAGCAAATGAAAATAATGGCTATGGTCTCAAAAAGTTCAGATGGTGAATCAAGCACTAACACTTCTTGAAAAAAGGATGTATGAGGTACTTTTTTAACTGAAATAGTCTGCCTTGTTTTCAGAAATATAGATTAAGGAGAAGTGAGAACTTCTTCTTTGAGGGTTCTGTTTCTGGTGAAGTTAATGTAGATGTTTCTGCTGAGTTCTTGGGTTTTGGATTGGGCATCTTTGAAACAGACAAAAGTAGCTTTGTTAATTTCCTCTGGGTTGGGGAGATCTGGCAGTTGAAGATGATTTCATCATCAGAGTTCTCCCATTCTTCAAATCCTACATGGTTTAGCCATGTTGAGTGGAGAGTGAATTGTCTCTCCCTCTTTAAATAGCAAGAACCAATATCATAACTCTGTTCTTGTCTCTTTTGTCTTAGATATTTTACTTCTAAGAATTAGTTGGTTGTAGTCTTTCCTAGGATTAGAGAAGAAGAGCCAAACTTGTTTGATGCCTCTTTGCAATAATTCTTGAGAGACTTATTTATTATCATAAGAACTCATACGCTAGCCTTTTTATCTGTAGCTTCTTTAGGGAGACTTCGTATTTTAAAAACAGTACCAGTTAATTTTTCATGGAAACTCTACCATATCAACTGTAACATTTTCTGAAGCAAAGATTGTACCGTTAGCAGGTAAGTATGGGCATTTAGGTAGTTTTCAAGAGCCTGAAAGCCATTTGGTGTACAGGAGAAGAACGGGGAAATGAGTGATTTTGCTGGAGCTGAGAGGTAAAAGCATGACCAAAGCCAGAAAGGAGAATTATAGAGTAGGTTTAAATTACTCTTTCTGTTCCTCTTTTCCTTGCTTTTTGTCTGCTTATACCCGCTACTGGCTCTTGACTGTTTTTTCATGCAGAGAAAGTGTTCCTAGATAGTGCTTTTCATTTGAATTGGTATAAAAAGTAAAAGGAAACCCAGCTTATAAAAATTTTATTCAAGCTTTGTGGTTTCAGAGGCCTTGGCAACCTCTGACTGCAAATATGTTTTTATTATATGTTGTTATCAATTAATTTGAGAATAGGAGCATATGTACCGGTACAGGAGACATATAATACTTAATTTCACAGGTGAATACTATGTTGTTTTTCTATGGATTTAGTACTGCTGGTGTTTTACAGGTATACATCAAAGGATGAGCCACCTCGGGTCCTTAGTGAAGACGAGATGAACAGACTGGGAGCGAGGATTGTGAAAGCAGAACTCATGGGAGACATGGTAATGTCTTTGAAAAATTGTCATAATTTACTGAAATTTTTCTTTAAAGTTCACAGTGATTTATTGTTAAATATATATGTATATATATTCCTGCAAAATTTGATTGGGTAGGATTTGAAGATACTACTTTTACTGTAACTTCTGCTTTAAATGCAATGCTTTGTAGACTAGAATAGGGGACTCGGGTCCCTAGGTTTTGCAGGCTAAGTAGCATAGCCAAAGCCAGTTGCTGTGTGTCTTTTTTGTAGGATTTAATGTCTTTTTATTATGCAGGGAACAGGTGAAAACTTCAAAACTCGCAGTGTTACAAGGTAGACTGTCTGGAACTTTCGTTATTTCATCAGCTTTGTCACAAACAGGTGCTTGAGGTCCATAGCGCTGCTGCGTAAGCATACTTATTATACTGTGGAAATCTAAATATTTACTGTTGCTTCAGGAGGCTTGTTTCAGATAGCGATCTGAAGGAACAAGAATTTCAGTCTTTTGGAACACTCTAAGCTCTGGAAGTATATACTTTTTTATTACATTAAGTATGGCTCTAGTGAGTTAATTGTGGTCAGTAGTACTGCCTGGAAATTTTAATTATAACAAGATCAAAGTCTGTTAGTTTTTAAGCCATGTTTTACAAGTGCTTGCTCTGAATTACTGCTCTTAAGGAAGTATTGCTGAAAATTTTTGAAGGATATAGTAAAATAACATTTTATAGAAGTAGATCCTATCACTATGGGCCTTTAAAAAAAATATTAATTTTTAGTGCACCTGTTTAAGTTGCCTCTTGTGACAGAGTATTTGCACTGAAATCTGCATCACTAAGAAGTAATAAATAAGACATGTTACACCTTCACGTGCCAAATTAATCTTTCCCGAGAGCCATTGATTCTTTGGTTTGTGGGAAGTTTTAGGATATTTGGTATATGAATTTATTGCTGGATTTAGGACATAGTGTTGGTCTTTGTCAATGCCCCTGTCACATAATTTAAGTTTTGTTAGGAGTAAGTGTCCATTTTATAAATATTTTCTTTTCAAACTGATTTTATATTATGAATTCTTTTTCCACAGACATTAGACACAAATGTGTGTATCTAGCTTTATAAAGTTTGAACAAATACACCTTTTCTAGAAATCCTGTCCTTTTGAAGTCTTTTGTGTCATTAGAGCTTAAAAAAGTATATCAAAACATAAAGAAATTGAATGAGTAGTTAATTCTGATATAAAAGTCTCTAAAAGTTTAAATGGTTAAGCTAATGGAGTACTACCACTTTCTTTGTAGGAGCTAGCTTCAAAACTTCAAGCAGAACTTGATAACGCTCGCAAATTGAGAGAGACTCAAGGGCAGGTTCCAGCAAAGTCTGGCAGAGAGGTAAGGGGAAAATGTTCTTCTTTTCTTTTTGGTAACACAATAGTATAATACAAGTAGCAGGTGAATAGAGAAACGTACTTAGGAAAATTATTAGGTGTGACTTTAGGTGAGTTACTGTTCAAATTGAGTTGTACTTTTTGGTGGTAAACAAAACTTTTTCAGTTGTAATTTAACAACTTCCATAGGATTTTTTTTTACTGGTAATATTTTCTCTGTGATGATCTATATCTTCCATTAAAAGTACAACTGATATGTGTTGTGGTGTTGACTGTGCTGGCTGTTAAGTAGTTCTGATGTCTCTGAAGAAGCTGGTGCTTCTTCAAATAGTGTTCTTTTCAAAGAGTGGTTGATATTCAAGAAATGGATAGTAATCTTCCATACCAACCTTGATATAGCTATAAGGAAGCAATCTATATCTTGTTTTATGAGGTCTGTCCCCATGCCAGAGAGGAGACTTAGGCAAAAACTGATGATGTTGTTCAATTTGACTCCAATTTCCTTTCTGAAGTATCTTAGTAGCAAAATGTCTACCCTGGTGAGTTCCATGTTGGCTTTCTCTGACGCTCAGGATCAGCATCTTACATAATTCCAGATGTAGGAGCTTGTTTTTAGGTCTGTCCATTCCAGAATGCTTATTTTTATCTTAAAGTTCATTTGTCTTGCAGAAATGACCTTTAGTTTGTGAGAGCTGGGGCTGTTGACAGTCCTGCTGTTTTGGACTTTCCATGGTTTGCCAGCGCAAACTGTCTCTTGCAGATATAGCAGCTTACGTTGGTAATTCTGCAAAGGTTGGCTCTTGAACTGCGTCATGCCGGAACAGCATCAACCTCTTTACAACTTGCTGTAAAGTTGCTCAGCTTCTTAGGCTGGCAGTAAATTGACAGACTCCGCAAATGATGGTGAAAACCTTGACGTTTATTTGAAGTAATTTGGGTTTTAACTACTGCCAGGTCTTGCTTTCCAGAGAGCGAAGGTCTTCCTGTACATTTTAGAGGCTTGCTGTCTTGCCTTTATAAATATGCCTTGCCTGTGCCTGTTTCATGGCAACTTGTAGCCTGTATTATGTGTGTTTTCAGTGTGAACAGTCCCAGCAAAGCTGACAGTTGGTGTGTCCTAAGTCCTATCCTTGTGATAGTTGCCAGGGTAGTCTTACTGGTTTTGCACTTTCGAACTGGTTTTGGGCTACTGGGACACAAGCAGAATGTGTACTCCTAGGTATCAAGTGGCAGCTATACCACACTGCGTCTGAACAGCCCAGGCGTTCAGAAACCATCTCAGATCACAAAAGAGGCTGATTTGTGAAGGTGTATTGGATACTGTACGGATCAGTCTTTCTAGAACATTGACCACCCAAGTGAGAGCCTCAGCCGGGTGTATTGCAGGTACGATACCTGAAGCAGTTTCCACTGAAGTGGTTTTCCAAAAGGATGTCCCCTTGATCCCAAGGTTTGATGGCTTTGCCTCCGCTGCCAATACCAAACATGCAGCATTTTGTTTCAGGCAGGTCTGTCTCTGGTTCCTGGGAACAGCGTGGCCGATGTCGTGCTGAAAGGTCCTGAAATGTGGCCTTGCCTTATTTTCATTTCTGTTGGGAGAACTGGGGAGATAAATCAGGAAGCAGTGAAGGCAATTCTGAATGCATCTCCCTAAGACGGTTTTTTTTTCCTTCTTGATTAATCGAACATGGATCAATTTCCCAATTCAGTTCCCTGTGTGACTGAATGAAGACTCATGCGAGCACATGGGGTGTGCAGGGGCAGCTGGGGTTTGTGCAGAGGACACAATCAATTATTTTGACAGCAGCGCTAGTTTTTTCTGCCTTAAAGTGATCAAGAAAATCCAGACTGAAGGGACTGTAAAGTGGTAGCTTAAATCCTGGTTTTATTTATTTGTTTGTTTGTGAGAATAGAGGCAAAACTAGCTTTTATAGCTTGTTTGATTTAGACAAGAATTCTACCCCAAGCAGCTGCAGCAATGAAAATTGTACTTCATATCCACAAATACTGACGTTTGGTGTTTAAAAATCTTGTGTCTATCAGTTTATACATTTCACTATGCGTACAGATCCTGGTAAGACTGTTACGGTACAAGTTTTTGTTTTGGCCAAAGTCATCTTTAAGACCTCCTGTTTGTGATTCATTTAGATGTTGCAGGTAGAGATTTCCAGGTGAAAGAAGGCAAAAAGTATGGATGTGTACATCTTTCAAAACATATAGTAGCAAGAAAATTGTAAAAGATACTGAGGCAGAACAGAAGTCCATAGCTGCATCCTAAGTAAGCCCACTTGGGTAATTTTATAGCAAAAAAATTACATTGAGGAAGAGGATTGTTGTTTTCTTTTTTATTTTTCTATGTTTCTATTAAATGAAGTGAACACCCACAAATAATAACGGTATAGGTTTTCTGTGTATGAAATCATACCATATTAAAATTCAGTATAGGCTAAAACATGTTTGGATTCGCTTGAAATTGAAAAAAATAGTAACTTTGTCTTATACCATTTTTCAGCACTATTGAAACATTTCTTTTATGCACTACCAGCCCTCATTTTGCCTGTCTAACATTTGATTTGTTTTCAGCTGCCTTCCCTGTGTCAAAAGCGCAGAAAAGCCCAAGATTTATTGGGTGGTTCTTAAATTGTTTGTGGCTTTGGAGTAGCTTTATAAATGGAATTATTTTGCCTGAATTGAGATATGAATTTTTCAATTATATTTGTGTGGTTTTTTTGAAGATATTAGTTTTTATATATATTTAAAGAGGTTAGTTTTTATGTATATTCCTCTTGAAGGCATATGAGCAGCTGTTATCTTGCTTTTTTGGGATTTCACAAAACACACTAGGGAGTGTTGTTTGGGGATATTGGTACACTGAAGTTGTTTAATTTTTTCCACCGCATAATTTCCACATAATGTTAAATATTTAGTTTCTCAATTGCACTTTTTCCTACTTCTTTCCTGTAGCTATTTTTTTTGATAAAATATCTGTATCTATAAATAAATACAAACGTGTACGTATATATATATATATACACACACACACCCATTTAAGAAACCGAAGTAGAGGATAAGTGTTTTTTAATAGCCTCTGAACTATCATAAGTATTTTCCTAGTTAGTTGTGCTAGGAGAGCTACGAAGCATTCCTGTTATCAGGCTGAATGCCTGAATATGCGGTTAAGAAGATGCAAGTTCTCTGCTCTGCAGTAAGGAGGACTGTGGGGACACCACTGTATATGTGGCTGCCATAAGCTGGGAGAATTCCTAAGTAACGAGGCTTTGTCAAACAACACCTGGCTAGACAGGAAGATAATGGGAGGTAAATGGTAGATTTATTAACATTTCTTCTCTTCGCACCTCTAAATATGCCAGTATCTGATATCCTTAAGTGCAACACAGGTTATTTTCAGTATTAGTAACATTAAATAAACATTTTGATCCTAATATTTCCAGTTTGAAATGTGGAATCAGATGGGAACAACAGTTTAAGCACTCTAGACACTCAACAAGCCTGACTTAGGGCTCGTTGGATTAGATACCTGTCATGGGGCAGAGACTGTGTGTGTTGTTGTAAATGGAAAATCTATTACTAAAAGCACTAAGTCCAAAATGCAGGAGCGTCTCAGCTGGTTTTGTGTGCCTGGCTGCAGGGAGAGAGGTGTCCCCTTGGGTGTGTGGAGCATCCTGGATGTCCATAGACAGAAGTTACGGGTGTCGTGGGGCTGTTGCACATTGTGTGGGTGTCTCCGCTTGGGTAGAGCCCCCTGTTGTTCTCTGCAAGCTGCCTTAAGCCTATAGCTTTATAAATTTTAGGATTGCAGTTAAACTATCTGTTAAGTGAAATTTGGGGCCTTAATGGCTATTGTACTTAAATACTTGAGCCACATTATACACCTCCAATGAAAACTGTGCAAGAGAAGGCTACTGTACCATAGAGTTTCTGAGTTAGGATAGGTGATGAAAATGAGTACTTACTGAATGTAAGGAGACAGCAGAAAATCGTGGAGACTTCAGCACTTAAAAAAATAACCTCCAAGTGTTCATGGTTTACCTCTAAGTACAGTTTGTATTTCTGTTATCTGACAGTGCTACACTGCTCTTGATTTGAATGCATCGGTTATGAGGATGTTACCTCTGCCATTGTCAACACGAGTCATAACTGATGTAATTTATGCTTTTATTCTGTATTTTTACTTAACAAAATGTTTCTGGAACATCATCACTCCTTTGAAGCACATCATTTAGTGGTACAAAAATTGGGAGGTAAAATTTAAATAAGCAAGAGGCAGAATGTAGAATATTTCGGTTGGAAGGGACATAGAGTGATTATCCAGTCCAAATTGAAAAGGCAGATTGAAAACAAGTGGAAACAAAGGTGTTTCTTCACAGAATGATTGCTCCAGGATATTGTGGGTGCTGGGGGCTTAAGTAGATTCAAGGAGAGACTGGATGAGTTCATGAAAAATAAATCTCTGGAGGACTGTGCAGAAATGATGGGTGGCTCTCAACGAGTCACAGATACTTGGAGGCATCGTTTTGTACTCTGCATCAGGCATTCCCTTTTGGCTGCTGCTGGAGAAGGCATGTTTGCCTTTGGTTTCATCCAGTACAGCTGCTTTTATGTTTTAATCTGCATGTAGAAGGTGTTCTTTGTGGCAATTCTAAATAATATATGATGTGCATTATTTGTGTGCTTTGCCTTTTTCAATTTTGTCCAGAATTTTTTTCTGTTTTTTTTTTTCTCTTGCTTCTTTCAGTATGGTCCCTGCATAAGAATTAGAGTCAAATCTGCTAAATGAAAAATGACTGGGTTTTGTGTTGCTACAAACTTAACTGTGTTTATTTTTTTTAATCAGAAAATATATTGACAAGATACAGAATTAAGTAAATCTAGACTCAGTTCATGGTGGTGGATGAATGAAGTATAAGTATATGCGTCTTTTAAAACTGTTTTGAATTCTAATTGAAATCGGGCCTATAGGAAAAAAAAGCTGCTCAACCCTAAGCTTGTTACTGTGTTCCATGGCACTTAATCAGTATGCAGCAAACAGAAAGTAGTCTCTCCTGAGCAGTTGCCAGAGACAGTTCTTAATAATGATGAATTGTGTTTAAAAGCCAAAATCAATGCAAAATTGAATGAGAAGTAGAAGATGGTACTTTAAGCAAAATAAGATGTTAGAGGATATACTATAATATAGAGTATTTAAAATAAGAGAGTGGAGTTCTGGAAAAGTGTAAACAGATACAGGCTTTTCTGTCATGCTTTTGAGGAACTGTAAGGAAAACACAAATGATTTCAGCATAGCAAATCTTCATTTGAATAATGGAATTTTCTATGAAAGTTCGTCAGTCTTCAGTTTAGTATGATTCATTTAATAAATATATTTAAAGCATAAGGAATAAAACAATGATTGAGATAGATGTATATATATGTACACACAAGTATATGCACACATAGAATATATAGATATATTCCACCAGATATATATTCCTCAACACAGAGCAAAAAACTGTGAAAAAAATCTCCTGAAGGTTGTCTAATGAAGGGTATGTAGGTGCTTCTGTGAAGCCTCTTGGGCATGAAAGATATCTCTAGAGCCATAGGCTTCAATTGTGGCCGGCACTGTATTTCACTTTACAGTAGGCATCTGACTGACGTGATGCTGCTCTAGAGGAGAAAACTTTTTCTAGGCTACCTGTGGGTTCTATAAGAGTAACAGTCTCCGTTGCTTTTGCATCTCAGATAGAGATGATTTGTAGTGCAAGGAAAAGTTAATTTAGCTAGTTTTATGACATAAGTAGGGCTTGTCTTTTAGTGAAACCATTCTTCATATCAAGAGCTTCACATACTTCAAATGTTTCTGCTTTTATTGGAATTACTTTTCCCAACTATAAATAATAAGGATGATTACGTTTCCAACACCACCTCTTACAAACTACATCTGAACACAAATTTTGATGTATTGAAGGTCAGGTGTTTCATTTGGATCCTGGAGATGCATAAGAGTCCAGACTGAGAAATAATTCTGGGGAACTTAGATCAGTGTAAAACTTTTTGTTTTTCTCTTCTTTTTTAAGAATTAACACATACCGTTTTTCAGAAAGGAAACTGAATACAACAGCTCAGCTTATACCTCAAATCCTGTTTGTGGTAAAATACCATCCATTGCATACCATTACATATAGTTCTGTCTTAAGAGAGACAAGACAGAACATGCTGGATCTTTATCCAGAGAAATTATTTGCAGCACAGTTATTATCCTGAGGCAAGTAAACCAGATGACGTTAGGAGTAGCTGAGAGCAATCAGTTGTGGAACAAACCTGAAATAATATTCTATTGGTTCCAATAATCATAATAGAGAAAATTGAGAGTGTTTCTTTATTTTTCATGTTTTCAAGATTGGCCTTTTTGAAAATAGCTTGGAAAAACAGCCTTGGAAAAAGTTATCTAAAAAGTAAAGTGGTGTGTTTGTGTGCGTGTGTTTGTATATGTGTGTATACATGTAAAATTTAGATAGTGATTAATACTTTGGACTAGGAAATGAAAGAAAGAAGAAAAGTCATCAGTGCTTATGAGGTGTGGGTTTTTTTATTTTTAAACAAGTAAACAAACAACAAAACCAAACCAAACAAAAAAAACCCAAAGCACCCTGAAAATGAACACTCAAAACTGCAGGAGTACCAGCATGTTTAATTTTAGGTTTGGGAAAGGAGACTATAAACACAGATATTTTTCTGCAAAAAAAAATATTTGTTTGTCAAAATTTACCTGTAATATGTTTAAATAACACCTGGTTGAGTGACCTTTCATTGTGACATACCCATCGCAGAACTTCCATACAGTTGTAGTAACGCTTTTAGACTTATGATATATACAGAATAATTTAAAAAATTGTTTAAAACTGCCTCTCAGAAAAATATAGCCGAGACACTTGTATAAAAACTAGAACGCTGGGGATTAATGATTCTTGCTAAATGCACAATAAAAATCTGTGATTTCATTTGGAACTTCAGATGGTGGGGAGATACAGCAGCAGATGGCTCTTGGCCTGTTTACTCTCAGATATCTTCAGCTCGTCATAATTTCTAATTCCTGTTGTTCCATCACACTTTAATCTCATCTGCAGGATAGCTGTGGCTTTCTTCAGCAATAGTTTATTTTCCATACAAAGAGTTGACTATCTCTAACTGGAACAGGGCATACTTTTGCACAACAGCTTTAATATCATGAGTTCATACTTTTAAAAAATAGTGGGTATGTGCAGATTCTGAAGAGTATATTTCCTGAACACTGATGTCAGTAAGAGGTGATTACACAATTATTTGTAAGATAAAAAAGTACTAAGACAAAACAGCTTAACTTCCCAAATGTAATTTATAGGAAATTGGTTTTGGCAATTAAAAAGTACTGGAGAAATTGTATTGGTAACTAAATGATGTAAAATATCTTCCTGGTTTCAGTACATGTAACAAATATAAAAGGGCAAAGTGGATAAAACTTCCTTAGAGTTCAAACTGAAAATACGAAAGCTTTGGAATGTGCTTTGACACTGGAAGCAAAAACCGTATCCAAGTGCCACCAGCACTCATAGCTGATCCTGATATTTTTTTCTAGCTCTGTTTTTCTCCTAATGCTGTGTTGAGTTTCTGCATCTTTTTAGTGCTTTATCTACCTTTTCGTTGTGTTTCCTCGGAGTAAGTTCTGGTTTTCTTAACAAATTTGACACCCCACAAGCCCCGAGCGAAAACAAAAGCATTCCTGGAAGGCCTTTCTGGTGCAGTAGATCCTGCCAGTGTGAAATGGAAAGGTAGAACCTTGCTCATGCTTCTGTTGGTCCTCACACAGTTTTGGTAAATTATTAAACCTGTTTGGACTTAAAATAATTTATACATAAAACCATTTATAAAAGTGTGAACCATAAATTAACAATGTATTTTGTATGTTTAAGCAATGAAACAAAATGGTTGTCTTCAGAGTGAGGTTTTGAAAGGAGAATTTGATCAACCGATGACTGTTGGGACCACCTGGTCTTTAGTCTAATTACATGTTAGGTCTCATTAGCCATTGCTACCAACATAAAGCAGAAACGTTTCACAGAAATAGGCTGTTTAAGGGGAGCAATTACACTGCGCAGCCATCCTTCTGAAAGGAATGGAGACATTTGGCTTTGGGCCAGCACATCTGGATAAGGAGACACTTCCAGCTGTGCAGTTGTGTGCGTGAGATTTTTACAGAGGTTCTTCCCAGGCGCTGCAGTGGCGGCTGTGGGGAGTGGAAGTGCCACCAGCAGTGTCAGTAGCAGCGTCACCGTTCTGTGCTGCCTGTCTAGGGAAGATGATGTTACAGGCTCCTTGCTTTTTCAAGTTTTTGTCTGTCTTCTGATGTCTCCCGAAATATCAGCGGTGATAATGGCTTGAGGAGATACATGAGCAGAAGCTGAAAAGGATGCACAGTTGAATCTTTGTTCTGTAACATCTAATTGTCCACATCCTTCATCAGTGTTGGTTTTTTTTTTGAAGACCCTTTTCTACATATACTCCTTTAATAATATTTTTTTGCAGATTGGACTACTTTTCTTTCTAATAAGAATGCATGATTAAGCGCTCTCATATGCCTGAATTACTATTTTTTGGTTGAGTTCATCTGTTGCTTTCAGTTTGTAGAAGTACCTTTTCTGATGGTATAGTCTCTGAAAATACCTCATATAGCAGAGCTAGGGTAAATCTCTTTTCTAAATAGTGAATATTGAGGCCTGAACATTTTTGAAACTTCTTGCAGTATTTTTACTGGACTTTTAAGTTTACTTGTTACTAGATGTTTATATTTAATTAAGTAAATGCTATTTTTATTTACATATGCCGAACCTCTGCTTAACACCTCAGCTGAATATTACATTTCTGTATTTGATAAGATGAAAATGGAAGTTGTGGACTTAAGAGCCAACATGCTGCAACATACTTTTTTATCATCTGAGTATATATGTTTTCTATCACATGTTCTTGCTGTAGAAACAAGCCATTGAATCACTACATTTTTAAAAATTCTCTTTCATTCCATACCTACAGTGGCTTGTTGATGGCATGATTAAGTGACTAACCATTTCAAAGTGTAGCTAACAATTTAAGATATCAAACTACATATTTAGACTTTTTTTTTAAAATTAAAGTTGTATTTGCAAGGTTATGTGGCTTCCTGACATCCGATATTATTTTAAGATAGATTTAATTGCTTTAGTTTTCTCCATTACTAGGCACATCACTGGACTTAGAATGGTCTGCTGTGGGTTACACACTGCTAGTTTCAATCTTACTTGCACAGCCTGGCAGTACGACTCTTACTGAGTTTGATTTGAGGTTTGTGTGCATGTCCATTCTACTCAGGAGGTTTTATTCTGATCGCCCTATATGAGAGATGCTATAAGGAAATAAGTACTGAGAGCAAATAAAAAGATTGTTGAACACAGGGGTATTTGGAGACTTTTAGTATAAAGAGGAGATGAATGAGGAGGTCAGGCTACTCATTCTTAGTAATAAACAGTGAGTTAAAATATGCTTTTTCATAATATAACAACAAAGAATTGTTGATTTAAAGGGCAACCAATTTTATATCAATAGGATGAAATAAAAGTTTTTACATTTACATGTTATTAACCTGTGTCACTCACTGACTGGGAGAAAGAAAGGATAGAGACCAATTAATTAGTAGTTGTCTAAGTACCTAATCCTTTTCTAATTATTAATATTTTAATTCAGAAATAGGAGCTATGTTGTGTTTTTTTGTGTTGTGTGCTGATTTTTTTTCCCTCATGCTTTATATGTAAACCTAGCACTACCTGATGAGAATACTGTTATGTAGACTAGTTCATTTCTGTGTTTTACTGTTCTACTGTTAAGTGCAAGGTGCTAATTTTGGCAGACCAACTTCCTGATCTTGTATAACCTTTTTAAAATCCCATTTCTACATTAGTGTAATAATTTTTGAAGTTGCAGTAGTGATACTTATTACTATTTACTGAGTCTTTCTTGCAATACTGAATTTTTAACCTGGGTAGAAGTTTGCTCTTCCTTGCCTTCCTCATGCTGCTAATTCTCTTAGTCTTGTTTTTTTCTGCTATAAGACAGCAAATCAAAGATACAAGTTTAATACAGTGATTAGGGCTCTGGAGCACAAGTCTGATGAGGAGCAGTTGAGGGAACTGGGGCTGTTCAGCCTGGAGAAAAGGAGGCTGAGGGGAGACCTTATCACTGTCTACAACTGCCTGAAAGGAGGTTGTAGTGTGGAGGGGGTTGGTCTCTTCTCCTGAGTAACAAGTGACAGGACAAGAGGAAATGGCCTCAAGTTGTGCCGGGGAGGTTCAGATTGGATATTAGGAAAAAATTATTCACATGGGGGTTGTGAAGCTCTGGAACAGGCTGCCCAGGCAAATGGTGGAGTCACTGTCCCTGGAGGTGTTTAAAAGGTGTTTAGATGAGGTTGTTAGGGACATGGCTTAGTGCTAGAGTTAGGTTATGGTTGGACTTGATCTTGAGGGTCTCTTCCAACCGAAATGATTCTATGATTCTATGACTGCTATTACAGACCTGTGACCATTTCAATTTCATCTTGCTGTGAGTTCCAAACCTTGGTCTTGCTGTGGAGGAAGGTCTGCGTGCTGGTTTCATAAGCATTACCTCCAAGCTGACAGTTCATTACTCACGACAAGCAGCAGAGCCCGACGGGTGCCTCAGGGGCTTTGGAGCCCGTGTCACACGGCGACTCCAGCGCGGCTGCACCGGCTCCTCAGCGATGGGCCGGGCCCGTGCTGGCGGAGGCGGACGGCTCCTTCTGCGTGGGATGGACTTGTCCTCCTGAAAACTGCTGTGTGGAAACACACCCTGAGAGCCTGACAGAAGGGTAACTGAAATGGGAGAAGAGTAATTGGAGAGAGCAGGAGACAGTGGGTGGAAGAAGTAGCTACATGCAGCACTCTGAGAAGTGCTAGATGTCTCCTAGACACGTATTTGATATTATAAGGGCTGGCTTTTCCAAGAGAGGCATAAGGCAATATTCAAAGCATAGCCATTGGCCACAGGCTGTAACAAAAAGGGCACAGGTGTGTGCTTAGTCCCGTGTCCAATTTGTCCACAGCCATTACAGTATTTGGTAGTGGAGGTTTGTTCCTTGCTGGGAACTGTTGCTGAGCTTTGTTATTCCCTCATCACACTGTGCTGGTACCACTGTGGTGTCGCTCACAGTAAACATCTGCAGACAGATCTCACCTCACACAGCATCCAGCTTTGGTTGGCTCAGTAATTGGAAAAAAGTTTGTTTTTCCTAGCTCTAGTTGCTCCTTATCCCACAATATACTGACTCTTAAAATATATTGTCTTCTCTTTAGCTGTTAACATTGAGACCCAGTTCCAATGGAGTAGATCCTACCTCAGAGGCTTGGCCTGCTCTCTCCCTTTGTTCCGTGTCTGTTCCTCAAATTCAGCTGCACACCTGGTGGCAGCGCTTTTCCATTTCCTCCTGCTGGGTTATGGAACAGGCATCATCTCTGGGGAGTTCAAAAATATTTTTTAGAACTGCATTTTATTTATTTATGTATTTAATTTAAAACATTTATCTTTCAAAACCAGACTTGTCTGCTTTGTTTTATTCAATTGGGTGTTAATCGCTGTATAGTGGTTAGTACGTTTGGAGAGAACAACTGTGTACTTTGCATATTTAATTGGCCTAAAGTAAAAATTCGTATTCCTTAATGGGAACAAACAATTCCCTTCTCATTCTGTAAACACACTCTATCTTTGTTCATTTCAGACTGTAAATTATATTGTTTGTGTAGCAGTCATCACAGGATTCAGGGATAGGGACTGAGCCTCTTCTCCAGTTTCAGTTGTGACACTTAATAAAATGTATAATATCTAAAATACTTTAATATATTTTTTAAACCTATGTTTTTGTTACATAAATAGAAGTAATATTTATCTGATGGTAATTATTAAAGAACAATTATTATAATACTAGAATCAACATTTCTGCTAATAATATAGCTTAATATGTTTAATATTTAATGTTATTTAAGAAGTCATTAATTCAGAAACTTGAGAGGTTTAAAGTAAGCTGCATAATGCCATGCCACTGCACAAAAAAATAATACAGTCTCCAGATATTAAAAATAAGTTAAAACAGAAGAAAAAAAAGACTCAAGCAAATCTCTACATAAAGCACAAAAAGATGATTATTGCCTCTTTTATGAAAGATGGTAGCAGTTCCTGGGAATGTTTATAAGGTCGTCCAGACAATTTCAGAGTTTATTTGTAGGAAAGAAAGTAATTACTCCATACTTGTGCTGTGCTGAATGGCACATAGATGTTACTGGATATCATGTCACGTAAAAATGCAGGTCCATATGGTGTAAAGACAATATCAACAGAGAAAATGAGAGTTTTAAGTACGGTCTTCTGGTTAGATTGGTATCCACGCTCCTTTAAATCCTTCAGAAAAGTCTAATACTTGTGTGAGTCACGGCTTTCCCTGCAAAGGCTCTTTCCCAGTGTGCCACGTTTGGTCAAGTGTAGAGGGATTCTGCTCTTTGTTATACTCGTGTGAGTTTGTCCATTACAAATGTTAGATGCATCACCCTGTAATTCCCAGAATCAGCCTTTGGCATATTTTTGAAGGTTTATGTTTACTTGCCACCCTCCATTACTTTTGTCCTGAGACCTGTTTAAGTGATAGAATGCATGCTGAAGGTTGTGGACATTATGTATTGGAATTCTTTTTGGGACCTCTAGTGAAAATCATCTCTTCAAGGCAGCTTGCTTGAAACTCATTTTACTGATATTTCAATTTAAAGATGATTCCTACATTTTATTCTGTTTTTAAAAGAAAAATAAGGTTGTTGAGTGGGAAAATACTATATTTAGAATGAAAAAAAGTAAGTTGTTATTCAAATGTCATCTTCTGATACTGCTGTAATCATTTTATCATCTTTTTTTTTCTGCCAGAAAGCTTTCTGCTTCTGATGTATTTAGAAATAGCTTTACTATTTATTGTTAGTAAGTTCTTCCTCAAAATCAACTTGCGCCTTGCCTTTTTATGTTAATACAATTACATTTCTATATTTATGTTATGTTTTTCGTTCAGTTCTATTTGGACAGGATTTTGACTTCTGAAAGATGTCTTTGCCTCTGATAACATCTTTAATCTTCTGAATAATCATGCCTGGTGTATTTGATCCATTGGATTCATCTTGCTTCATAGTACGCATTTACTTTTAGTCTCTCACATGACTTCACATTAGTCTTCATTCTGCCCATAATTATTTTGTCCTTTTATCTGCTCCTTTTAATTTCTCTTTGATGGACTACTCTTTTTTTTTTTTTTTTTTTTTTTTTTTTTTTTTTAATTTTTATTTNTTTTGTGTTCTAAAGCTAAATATTACTATAATTTTTGCCTTTTTCTCTGGAATATTAGATCTAAATATGTTATGATCAGACTCATATGCATCATTGTTTCAGGACTCTGGACTTTCCAATTAGGAAAAACAACCCCAAACCTCACAAACCCCACAAAAACCAGCCAGCTGTAGGGTTCTGACTCAGAGAATTCAGTATATATTACATCTAAAAGTTTATCCTCTGCATGAATTCACGTTGTATAAATGGGAGCCTGCTGAAATCTTTCATTAGAAGTTACTGATGCCTTACTGTCTTCCTCTCTAGGTTCATTGCACACATCTGTGGTTCTTGGTAGTTTTCTAACCCTTTTTTGTTTTGTTTTGTTTTGTTGTTTTTTAAACAAACAAAACCCAAACAAACAAACAAACCAAAAACCATGATGATGGTTCCATGTCCTTAAGGAACTGTGCTGTTGTTCTACAGTCCTTAATGTTATAAGAACTTTTCTAATACCTGACTTGAATTTCTTCTGCAACTTAAACATTTGTGCTCTCCTCTTATTCATCACATATTCTGTTTGCCAAAACCTTTTGAGTTTTTGCAGTCTACCAGCACGTTCCCTAATTTTGTCTTCCTTCTCTTCCACCTCTTAATTTTTTTAAAAATAACCTTTTTCTTGACCTCTGTTCATTCTTCTTGCTTTTTTCCAGTTTCTCATCTGTTAAGTTTGCATCTTTCTTGAAGCATAATGCCCCAAATAGAGTGTAAGGCCATCTGAAGTCTTGTGTGTGGAAAAATGGAAGTATTCATTTTGGGAAAATAATAGGCTGCTCAACAATGGCATCCTTTTGGAAATGTCTGTATTTTAAAAAATTCAGTGAAGACACTTAAATCTGGGAGTGGATTTTTAAAAAGGAATTAGGTGCTTGTAATTTGACGTAAGAATCTGATGTTTACTGTTCTGTGCAGTTGCTGAGCAAAGCAGCAGTGCTGTTGTAGTGTCTATTGCTTTTAGGGATTTATCTTTTTGAAAAGTTTTGTATACAATATGGTAAAAATTTAGAGACCGGGAATGGAAAAGGTGCAGCCATTCCTTGTGGAAAATTTCCATCCCTTTTCTTGTCTGAGCAACACAAAGATGTGGGGAAGGAGGGACTTGATTCGCCTGAATCAGCAGCTTTTCGGAGACTCGTAGGAACCCCTGTTGAAGGCACCAGACCCTTCCACGGTTTCCAGTGAACAATCTCCCCAGTACCCGTTTCTGAAGGGTCCTGTTCTGTGAAATCCCAGTCAGGCGTGTCCTTCCACCCATTCAGCTCCTGTTCCTTGCTGCCCCTTCTGCACGTTCGTTCAGCTGGTGCTCTTGGGAGAGCTGCCCTATCCCTGCTTGGCCACAGGCGTTTGGGTGGTTTGGGGCAAGGTGGCTTTTTCCTTCTGCAGAGGTCTGTTTTATTTCAGGCTAATTAGCAGTGCTCTGGATTTTTGAGTTTTCACTGCAACTTCAGTGGTTATGTCTTCAAGCTTCCAATCTTGTAGAGTTATCCAAGTCTTTGAAGAACTGGGACATTTGTTGTGTTTCCTGTGATGTGCTGGTGTTAACTTCATCTTTGCTTTCCCTGTCTGTTGTGTATAAATTTTTAAAGTTATTGTTTTCTGTCTACCTTTTCGTACAGCTCTTTATATGAGTTTCCTCTGCATGATTATCTTGTGTTAAGTCTCAAATATTGAGCCTGTGAGTGTATTTGCCTTTTCTACCATTTCAAATGAAATGTGTTTATTTCAACCAAATATTGCAGATGGGTGGGTTTCTTGTTGTCAAGTGAATTACTCCTTAGGAAACATTTTTTCCCCCTCATTTCATTTTTTAAAACTTTGCTTTTTCTTATACTTTTTTCTTCCTCAGCTCCTTCAACTGTTAAAATTGTTTCTACTCTCTGTCACAGCACTGAGCCTTGCTAAGTCATAGGTTGTTTAAGCATTACAATATTTACAAATGTCTACCTGTTCTGGTTGGGTTTTTGGGGGGTATTTTTTCTTTTTCTTTTTTTTTTCATGAGGAAAGCAGCTTACATTGGTTACCTCTGCTATATCCAGAATACTCAATTGCATTTATATCCCATTTAAAAGTATAACGTACATCCTTCTGCTTTTCCCTTATGTTGTGTTTCTTCTCCACCCTGTTGTTGTCTTTGCTCATGTAATGCTGCTCATTTGTTGTTGTTTTTCTGTTTTCATATGAGTAGTGCTTTTAGTGCTGTAGTGATAACCAGGTCTCACGCCTGTCTGAACAGCGTAGCGATGACATGAAAACAGCGTCCCCCCAGTTGTCTCTGTCTGTAGTCTGGTTTGACCCTTAGCACATGGCAAGTGTGGGGCGCAGGCACATGGCCTTTGTCTCCTGTGCAATGAATCGCCTCTTCTCCCACTCCCAGCAGAGAGAAAATGCCTTATCTTGGGAGAATGTAGCAGGTGAGGCAGATATCTGGCTGATGCTGGAAATAAGTAGTGTTGTATGTATATTCTCTGAAAATATTGTTATTGGAACCAGACCAGTGTTGGACATCTTGGTTTGCTTTGCAAAATGAGATTTGCCTTTGATGATACGGAAGAGAGAAGTTTGGCTTATCTGGGCAGGTTTTTGGTCTGTAGCTTTTATGTTTCTGTAACTTCTCTTGGAAAAATATAGTTAAGCCCTTGAAGCTAGCATACTTGAGTATCTACAAGATTTTCAGACTTTATTAGGGTTTCTGGGACAAGCTTTCATTAGGCAGGGATGGCAGATGTAAAGCAGACATCAGTTGTTTGGTGGAAAATAGCTTCAAATTGAGATTAATAAAGTTGTTTATCAGATTTGACAAAGGCTGTCCTAATATCACCAGATTTAGTGATGTCCCCATTATTGGGTCTAATTTAATCAACTGACTGACCTAAACATCTTTGTAGTGTAATCAAGAAGGTCTCAGGCTTTTTCTTTTTTCTCTTTTTTTTTCTTTTTGTAAAGTTAAATATTTATTTTGCTGGTGAAGAATTTCTGCCTTTTTATTTTTATATGTGTGTCTCTCCATATATATGTATAAATCTGAGAACACCCCTGTGAAGTGGAAATGCACAATTGTCCCTGTTTTGGAGGGAGCTGAGCTGACCTGGCTCTTGACAGGACATCCATCATCAGAACACACGTCTGTCAGCTGAAAAGGCAGCGACTTCCATTCCAAGCAAGAAAGTAGTTGGTGGTGGCAGGTGAAGATGTGGGAAGGCCGAGGGCTGGGTGCACGAAGGGAGGGATACGGAACAGCACTCAGCGCTCCTGTGCTTCGCTTTGGGCGGCTGGCAGCAGTTGTGTGAGCTGCAATTGCACGTCCCGAGAAACGGAGTTTGCAGTAGAGAAGTTATGGGAGATAGAGTTTGTAACCTTCCTGAGCTGCACTGAAGTTAAATGAGTGAATGATATTCCTCTAGGATATTTCTGCTAAAGGGTGATTTTTTCTGCATTAAATTTGTGGCCCGTTTTAACAAACTCAAGAGTGTTAATGATCACTGGATCTGACCTAAGCCAACCAGGGATAAAACTTAGAGGTAAGGATGCTTGGTTCAGGCAATATGGAATCAGGGTTAATTCTCTGGCGAAAATGGGAGCAGTTTTGAGCATGCTCGGAAGCATAACTTGATATGGCTCTAGAATTCCACCGATAACAACTTAGGTGCTCCGAAGATCTTAGGTGCTGAAGGGTAGACGAGGAGTTTAGGGATTATGCTTTCCTGTCCAAACTAAGATGACCTCACTTGTAGGTAATTCTTTGAGGCAGGTGTTTGCTTCTGGTCTTACAGTTCTGAAGATACCTGATCTAATAAGGGTTTACACTATCTGGCAAAATGTTTCCATTGTACAAGGAAACTGCGGGGTATCCTCTGAGCTCGTAGGGGTGGTAGTGATTTTACTGTCCATTCACCTGTCCCTGGCTGACAGATTGAACTGCAGGTGGACACTTGGCAGCTTGCTGCTTGGCTTCTCATAAAGAAAAATCAACATTGCCACTAGTTTTTGTATTAAGCTTCTATCTATGTCTAATGGTAAGGACCACTTTGTGAACTTTTTTCCTTCTGATATCCAGCAGTTCATGTTTTGATAGCTGTTCTGGTTTGCCTCTTTGTAAAATAATCTCAGAACTGTCAGTCATATCTAATAGGGGTGTTTTGTTTTTTTCTTTTTACCCCTTCAACTAGTTGAGATTAGGAGCATAATGTAGACTGGACATGCACTTTTTTTTCAGTAGCAACCCTGTGTAAATTGTGACATGGATCTTGTGATACCTCTTCAGTAGTGATCTACCTTCAAGTTTGAAATGGAAGTTTAAAAAACTCAAACCAGGCAATGAGTTGTGGGTTTTGTCTTAGTTTGGATCCTGGTTCATGGTGCTTTGTGAATGCCAGTATTGCAAAAAAAAAAAAAAAAAAAAAAGTTCAGAATGTGGATAGAGATAGTAAAAGGAAAATGACACTGTTTATCTTTAGGTTCCTATTGGTCTTTATTCAGTTTAAATAAAAGAGGTATGTCAGGCAAAAGATTCCGTTACCGATTGCAGTATTTCTAGCTCAGGTATCTCCTGTTTAGAAGTTTTGAACTCTTACAGCAGTTATAATAAGCATACTAAAGAAAAAAGAACATACATAGTCACCTTTTCTGTGTCATAAAAAGGTCTCCATGCTTTGTCAGGTAATAGTAATTGTGAAATAGCTGGTAAGGTGTGTATTTAGCTCTGTCTCATTAAAGAGAACAGGTTAGAACTTGTTGACAGCAATAATAACAGTAAGCAAACTGGGTTTTTTTTTTTTGCAAATAATAAAAGATTTCTTGCTGATATCTGTTGATTACAAGGAAAGCAAAGGCAATGTGCAGTCTTGCAAAGGTCTACATCCATTGTAAATGAGCAGTTGTATTATGTTCTGTATAAAGAACACAGGAAGTCTGCATAAGGACTGTTTTGTATCTTTAACAACATTAAATATTAAAATATAGAGTAGGAAATTGCTGAAAAACTTCTAGCTGATAATATGAAAGATGTTAATCTGAAAATACATTTACAAGAAATTAATTTCTGTTTAGGATTAAATGAGGGGGAAAATGACAACTTTATATATTTTTTTCAGTATTTGACAAAACTGATTATTTCACTCAAGGCTACATACTTATATCATTAAAAAAAATAGGAGTTATGTCAGGATATTCTTTTATTGTATTTTGTCCAGAGCTAGAGCAGTTTTTGGAGAATGAATGCTTTAAGCTTGTTTCACTTGCCCATTTCCCTCTGTAATCTTACCAGTTTATGAGATCTTTTGAAAATGACTTTTTTGCAGTTCTTCTATGGCTAGAAAGTTGGTATAATAAATTGCATGTGCAGGACTAAGAGTAGCATTTTGGTCTCTAGAATTCTCATTACTTTGTATAATCTACAAGGTGGAGACCACAGCTCAGGATGTGACTAGCTGGCTCATAAACTCATTTTTTCACTGCTGTCCACCAAGCATGCTGACTTTTTTCTACAGATTTGCATCCTTGTCTGTCTTCAGTCTTTGCCAATGTATGAGTTTGTCCCCAGGTGCAAGATTTAGCATTTGTTTGAGGTTCCTGTCAGCCTGTTCTTTCAGTTTGTTGAGCTCCCTCTGAATGGCAGCCCTGCCCTCGAGTCTGTCAGCCACATCCCCATCCTGCCTATTTAGAGTCTCAGCAAACTTGCCGAGAGCACATCCTGTTCCATTGTCCAGAGTGTTGAAGTCAAGTTGTGTGGATCCTGCTGTCAGCCCCTGAGGAACGGCATCTGTAACAACATGGTAGTTAACCCGTGAGGAACACCAGTTAGACTTGGAAGTATTGACAACTCTTTGAGCCTGGTAATACAGGTGATTTCCCACCCATCTTGCAGGCTACACATCCCTCCAATCAGACAAAGACAATACTATGAGACTGCATTGAAAACCTTGCAAACATCAAGGTAAACAGCATTCCTGGTACTTTCCTTGTGCACTGAACCAGTCATCTCACTGCAGAGGGCAGATTTATCAGGAATTATTTGCCTTTTGCAAATCTGTGTTGGCTGTTCCCAGTCACCTTGCTGCTGTTGTGCTTGGAAGGGGCTTCCATGAGGACTTGTTCTGTAATTTTTCTGGGGACTGAGGTGAGGGTGGTCATCCTGTTGTTCACCAGGTGTTTCTTCTTCAGTTTTTTGGAGGTGACTGTATACATTTACCTTTTTCCAAGGACATCTACTGATCACCACTACTTTTCAGATGTGATAGAGACCTCTTGTGCAGCTTAATCAAATGTGCATCTCATCTAGAGCCATAAACTAGTATATTTCCCGTTTGCTCAGGTGGTCTTTAGGTTGGTTCTGCTTTCCTGCAGGTAGTACAGCTGTCCTCTGAACTCTGCTGCTAGGCACTGGGCTTGAGAAGCCTGAGGGTAGACCTCGCTGGTAAAGACTGGCAAGGTATTGAGTGTCTTAGCCTCTCTCGCCTTTCATGTCCTTTGTCACTAGGCCTTTCCTCTCTTTCAGCAGTGGATCTGTGTTGTCCTTGCTTGTAGAAGGATATCCAGTATGCTCACAGAATCCCTTCTTTTTGTTCTTTGTGTCTCTTAGTACCTTCAGCTTCAGCTGTGGTTTTCCTAATTCTGTCACTCTATGCCTGGAAAATGCTTCTGTGTTCCTCCTGGGTAACTTTTCTCAGCTTCCACTTTCTGTTAAGAATCCTTTTATTTTTGTTAGATGTTCCCCATTTAGCCAAATAGCAGATCAAACGGACCCTTCTCATCCTCTGTGAAAGTTGTTCTTGTAGACCATCCAGTTCTTGTGGGCACCTTTGTCTTTCATGACCATCTCCCATTTCCCATGAGATCCAGCCAAGCAGATCCCTGAATAAGCTGAAGTCCATTTTCCTTCAGTCCAGGGTTTTTCTTTGTTCTGTTGCTTGCTTTCTTTCCCTGGGAATCTTAAGCTCCAGTGTCTCATGGTTGCTGCGGCCAAGGCAGCTGCTGACTTCCATGGCCCTGATTAGACTGTGGGTGGTGTGTTTTGTTTTGTTTTGTTTTATTTTCCTCCAAGTAGAAAATTCTGTAGAGCAACCCTCCTAGTTGGTTTGTTCAGCATTTGTGTCAATACTTGTCCTCAATGCAGTTGAGTCTGGATTGCTTGTGCCCTACTGTGTTGGTCTTCAGCAGATGAACTGCTGGTTCTGTTCCACCATGAGGACCAAGGGTAAGTGTGTGACAGCTTCCCTTGTTGCCTTGTCCTCTTACCTCATATCTCCAGCACCTCAAGAGCTTGGTTTAGTCAGGCTTCAAATATATCTTCCTCATGATTCCAAATTTCTCTTGGTATGTAGAAACAGTATTTAAGTACCATTGTTGTTTATGTGAGACTGAATGTGTTTGCCATCCAAAGGCAAATGATTTATTTGGCATGTATCAGGTAAATGTTTGGGTTTGTTTCCATATATTTTAACACACAAACAGATGATTTAAACGTTGTCATTTCTGCCTCAGTCTGTAATTTAATTTGACCTAAATAATCAATGTACATCTACTCATCTGTTTCTTCTTCACCATAGAGAGATATATTTATGTTGAGCTGTTTTTATCTCCTATTCTGCATATCCTAGAATCAAGATTAAAAAATTTTCAGTGTTACATTGTGATAAAAGTGATCCGTGACTAATGGTAGGTGCAGTGTAGGAAAGAAAAGTGTGATCTGATTGAATATGCTGAAAAGCAATAGCTAATGTTTTGGCTAGTTTGTTAGCTAAGTTTTGAAAAGAAAAAAATCCACTAAAGAAACAAAAAGCCCCTGATGCCCCCGATTCACCAAAAGGACAGATGTGGTAATATCTGGCAGCTTTCAGATGGTTTTCAGGAATACACTGTTAAAATGGTGGTGTTGTATGTTAATTCAATATTACCTATTTAAATCTTCAGAAATATTGTATATCTTCTGGGGATGAAGCTTTATGAGAAAGAACCAGGAATACAAACTTGGTTCATTTTGGAAAGGTTTTATTAACACTGCACTTAACTACCTGAATATAGTTTTAAAATTGTGTTCTTTTTGAATGCAGAAAAGAATGCCTTGTGTAAGGTAATACTGTCTGCTTTGAATTACAATGAACACACACAATGTAAAGAAGCTCTTATTTAATCTTCAGGATTTAAAACATTTATTTAGTGTGGATTAGGTGTTTCTTTTGGTTTCGTGTGTATCATCTGTTTTAAAATACATTTTAAAACCTGACACAGGCTTCAAGTCGTCAAGAAGATGAACAAGTGGTCCTTGTCAGAACAGATCGAAGTGGAAGGGCATGGCCTGTGACCGCACCAACTGAACCACAAGAGCCTAAAGAGGGACGGAGAAAGCGACAAATGGTAACTTTTCCAAATGGTTTACATTTACAGTGTAATTCTGAAATGATTTTGTAGTTTTACTTTTATGATGCCATAATGAATCTGAGCATCTTATCAGAATGTCAATAGGTAGTTAAAAAGTCCCTTTTGGAAGATGATTGTAATTAGGTGTTAGAGTACATATTTATTAAGCATATATTAAGTTTATATTCAGACTGTGTTTCCCTAGGGATCACTTTAGGGCTTATTTAAATGCACGTTAAAGGAAAAGTTTTTCCAGTTATCACAGTCTCTTAGCCAAGTAGTTTATGTTACATAAGGTTATGTAAATAATGCAGATTAGTAGAGGTGAATATTTCCAAAATAAGAAATATTTTACTGGGATACTCAGGTCGTGGGAGCTAATTTTCATTTTATTTTCTCCTGATCAAAAATACTGCTACTCCTGATAATAAATACTATGACCTAATCTTTGTAACCAAGTGCTTTGGGGAACAGTGAGAAGCTCGTAGTGTTTTATTCTTAGGATGTTTGCTTGCAACAGTAAATAAACTAATATTTCCATCCTCTTGGGTAAAGAGGAGATGACAATACCTCGTATTTCTAGCAAGTATGTTCCTGATTAGTAGGACTGCTCAGTTTGTAACACTGCTATGGAGGAGTGAAAGGCACAAGAATGTGAGGAATTGGTTGTCATCTTGCTGTTGTTTCCATTTTGGAAAATGCCATCTCATGACTGCTCCTTCAGGATTTAGTTTAGTCCTACCCAAAAGGACAAACTCTGTTCTCTTGTACTCTCTGTCTAAGATGGCAGCATTTCCTAGCAGAGGCATCACATTTATACATATTTTTAGTAGTGTCTGTGACTTGACAATTGAAAAGCTTCTGTAAATAATAAAGTCTACTTTTTGGAATATTCCACATTTCTGAGCTGATTAACTGTTTCAGTGAATTACTGTGCGTGTTTTCTGAGTGGTAATGATGTAGCTGTGATAGCTTAAGGATATAAAGGATATAGTGATTGTGGGAAGAGACTGTATTTTCGTTTAGACCTACTGATGCAATTGAAGAAAGGGGAAGCTGTATTTTTTTTCTTAGGTCAAAAGAAGCAGCAAGCCCAATTGTTTTATATGTGGTTAGCTTGATTTATGATTCTTTAAACATTTTGAAATTACTAGGATCTGATTTTTGTAGTTGATTTTTCTCACTAGGTTAATATTTTCAATATGTTTATTTCCAGGTTCCTACTCATATAGATAAAGAAAGAGTAAGGTATTTTCAGGATGATGATAGTATGGACCTGAAGGATTTGGTCAAAAATGAGAAGATGAGAACAGCAGAGGATCAAAACTCACTCTTCATGCGTATGGCATCAAAGGTAAGACGTCACGTGTATGGCTTTTAAATTGAGAATTTTGTTATTAGAAATATCAGGGAGGACGTGAGGCCTCAGTGCTCCACGTATGTTACTTTTGGTTGACAATTCTGATTGTCGTGAATAATAATCAAGTCTGTTGTAAGATGGTCCTGGTAGATGTTATTGAAGTGATGGAAATCGGAATGCATGGAGAAATGTGGTGTGTTCAGTTCCTTCACAGAGGTGATTGTGCTGTTCCTCTGCCTGTAGAATTTGATGCTTCTGAGGTGAACACTTTTAGAGTGTGCTGTACATTAATAGGTTACTTATGCCCAACAAAACAAGTTTTCCCCAAATTAGTAACAAATAGAAGCAGCATTTACTTAGTGTTTAGAATGACTTTTCCATCTAGAAGTTACATGCATCAATGAGATAGGAAGCAGACTACCTGAAATACCATCAGGACGTCCTGGATGATGAGATAATTCATACTCACAGGCCACACAGATTTATACGTGGTGGTTCCATGAGTAATTCCACTTAAAGGAGCAGCCAGCTCACAGAGAGATACTGCAGAACAAATGGAATGATTAATTTCTGTCATCCAAACTGAATAATAAAGGATACTTTCTATGCTTGATATGGAAGTGCTTGACAGAGGCGATTTCCAGTAGCTCTGACATCCAGTTTCTCTAGCGTGCTTTGCATTTTACTAGATAACTGCTCCAGTATTTTGCACACTGCTGAGCAGGTTTTGAAGAAGCTTGCTGGCATGGAATTGGTATCATCACAGACAAAATTAATTTTTCCATTTATCTAGAAGGCAGACAAGATCCTAGAGAGCAGCTTTTGCTTGGTGGTTGTGGAATTATTTTATTTTATTTTATTTTATTTTATTTTATTTTATTTTATTTTATTTTATTTCTCAAATTCTCCTTCTTCAGGTGATAATTGAAAGAATCAGAAAAGCCATGATAGTGCCCTGTAGAAAATATTTAACCTGATGCTATAAAGCATCTGACAGAAGTTCTTCTGGAGAGATTATCAGAAGTGTCGAAAATAGTGTGGCTTATGCATCTTCTCCTTCAGCTACTTCTGGTAGAAGTTCTCTTTTTTCCACTGGCATACTAAAAAAAAAATGGTGCTCTTAGGATCCAGATAAATAAATGTGTCTTGTTGACAGTATTTGATTTTCTTCTTTACCTTCCTTTCTTAAAAAAACGCAAACACATAATACTTTTCTTCGAAACCTGTGTAATAGTGCAAGCTATTAACTTTAATTAACGTATGTGTAACGCAAATATTTACGAGTAAATGAAAATGTAGGGACACAATAAAACTTTGTACTGTCTGCATCATGTGATAATAAGCATAACAAAGAGAAACGGTTGCCATTTTCTCAAGAACCTTCCATTCCAAGTGGAATGGAATTTAAAAAAATCTTTAACTCAAATCTGGGCATCGAAGATGGGTTTGTAAATCAATAGTAACATGTCTTTCTGAAATTTTTATTAATGTACTCAGTTTGTCTGGTTTTAGTCTGATGTTTTAATGTGTTTTCTTCCACTGAACAGTTTACAGGATTGTTTTTTTTGCTCTGATTCTTTCCAGAGATGTGAAAATAATACCAGACTAATTTGAATTTCCTGATTTTGGTAATAGCAAATGTTTGCAGTGCCCCTATGGAGTGGAGAGTGCTCTCAAAAAGAGAAATATTTTTTGCTTGAATTTTTTCAAACTCAAATGAAAGGCCATTTTGACTTTCTGAGAAACATATCTGCGTTTTTACAGTAATGTACTTGCCTTGCTGTGAAATTACTAAACTTTGTGAGAAGTATTGTTTGTGTATTCATACATTTATTGATTCCAAGTTTTTTTACTTTGAGCTGGAAATAATGTTTGACTCTTCGAGCATATTCAGTTATCCTTGGTTCAGTTTTCGGGTTTTTAACATTATATTTAGTAATTATTAATGCAAGGAAGAGTAGCAAGCTTGAAGGGAGATCAAAGGTTCCTGTATTATTTAGTTTTGCAAGCCTTCAAAGGGAAAATTCTGATATTTTTCCTTTGTATTTCCTTTTATCTATTCAGTTTCAAAATGCTATTTATTTTCCAAGTTCTTAATGACTGAGACACTTAATGCAAAAACAGCTGTACAAGAGGTTCACTCAGCCCAGTATTCTGTATCCAGCAGTGACTGCTTAGGAGAGTGTAAGTAAGAACAGGTCACATTTCCAGTGATGCAGCCTTTATGTATTTTCTTGGCCTTTAGCAATTTGGAAGTTTTTATGGTACCTCCTTGTTGTGGTTTAACCCGGCAGGCAGCCAAATGCCGCACAGCCACTCGCTCAAACCCCCATCAGGGGATGGGAGAGAGAATTTTAAAAAAGTGAAACTCTTGAGTTAAGATAAAGACAGTTTAATGGGACAGAAAGGGAAAATAACAACAACAAACATAGTACTACTACTACTAGTACTACTAGTACTAAAATACACATAACAAGTGGTGCACAGTGCAATTGCTCACCACCCACCGACCGATGCCCAGCCTGTCCCCAGGCAGTGATCCCCATGCCCAGCCAACTCCCCCAACTTTTTGTTCAGCATGGTGTCAAATGGTCTGGAATATCCCTTAGGACAGCTGACCCAAACTGGCCAAGCAGTGAGGAGTTCTTGACTTGGTATTAACACTACTTAGCAACAGCCGAAACATCAGTGTGTTATCAACATTATTCTCATCCTAAATCCAGAACACAGCACTATACCAGTTCCTAGGAAGAAAATCTTCTCAACCAAAAGGTGGACACTCCTTACCTGGTATTTCTTTCTGCTTTTGGTTTATGGATAGTTGTGTTAATTGGGGATTTGCCTGAATATCCCCTGTTACTTCTTTTTGGTGACTGCTCATCTCCCATTCTGTCATCTGTACCTATGGCTAAAAGGTATGAGCTCTAATAATTGAATTTGAAGAAAACGGAAAGCTAAATCTTGTATGCATAGCATCTTTGGTTGGCATTCTTGTACCTGCAGCCAGTTCCTCCAAGATTTTAGTTACTTGCAGTGTAAGGATTTCCAAGACAGTGGGGTAATTTGGTCTGTTTAGGAATGGTGCAGAAATAGCCTGGCTCAGTGTACAGCTGTTTTAAAAAAAGATTTTGTACAAATGAGGGCAAAATTTGGCAACTGAACTTGCATTCATATTGTAGAAGAAAATGCAATGTAGTATTTAACCTCTATAAATAGGCAATTCTGAAGAACTAGGAGTCTGTTTAATTGGGAGTTTAAAATGAGTCCCTAAAGAGAAAATGCTTTCAGATTATGAGGGACCCTCTAGTACACAGTGCTGATTGCACATGTATGCCACTGGTGAGAACATTCTAAGGGAGTGAACACCCTCCCAAAATGGGATAAAACTTTATTTAATTGTTTTTATTTAAGAATAAATCCAAGGGTGGGTGAACAGAAGAATAAAGAGTTTCTGGGGTTGAAACAAAAACCAAATCCAGAACTCAACCGTTATTTTAAAACTACTTCTCATGTCCGAGTAAAGAGAATGGAAAAGAGCTTGAGCTTAGCAGGCTTAGAAGTAAGCTTTGATAAGAAAGATTGAAAAATTATCTTCCGGGAATTACTTTAAGTAATTATTTTGAGTTTGCTAAAAGCATAAAACTACGAGTTAAACTCATTGGAAGCAAGAAGCCTGCAAGAATGTGGTGTTGAAAAACCTGACAAAGGTATAATTAGAGCATTTTGGAAAGATAAATGAGGTCAAAGCATTTCTTTTGCATGAACCATTATTTACAGGGAATAAAGACAAAGCTATCTCAAGCTAACAGTGTCAGTAAAATGACTTTTAGCTCAAATGTATAGAAATCCATAGTTTTAAAAAGAAACTTGAATTTGAGATGAATAGTAACAAACAACTGAAACCAAATGATCCTCACTTAAGTGTTCTGAAAGAAGTCAGGAGTGACATGCTGAACCATGAACTGCTGAGTGTAATCTTTATTCATCCGGAGGAACAGATGATGGCAAGTATAATGGCCATCTTTAACAAGAAAACAGTGCAGGAGTAAATGGTTGGTTTTTATTATAAAAGGAAGCTACCAGTGGATTCGTCAGGAATCTCTCGTGTTCACCACATACATAAACCTTCTGGAGGAAGGGACACTTTATGACCTGACGATTTGTTGTTGTCACAGAATTATTCAGGACTGTCAAATAGAGGTCACTGTAAACTGTAAATTATAGAATTTAAAAATATGAAGCTGGGATTTTTCTAGCATTGTGAAATTTATATCTGAACTGATTCTTAAGATTCACTTCAGAGAGTTGCTGGAGAGACATACATATTTTAGTGGTGTGAGTCATCTGTCCTATTTTGAATGCCGTCTGATAGACACTATGGGTATAGAAGGAATTAAGATGTCTAGCTCAGACACAGGAGATTACGCTATAGACCTCTCAGATAAGGAGAAAGAGATCCCACCATAGGTATTGAGGCAGTAAATTCAGAAGAAATTCAGGGTTGATTAATGCAAAATAATGGTAATTGTGAAGCTGAGCGAACTGTGCATGTACAACAGGCTGTTCCTGCCTGATTTGAGAGTCATTGTGAATCTGCAGAGATCGTCTCAGTGCTAGTGGGACTGTGGAGAAAAAGGGAATTTAGGACATACTTAAAACATAAGGCTACTGTAGTGCACCCGTGGTGCACCCATAGCTTTGCTGCTACCCAAGTTCGTAAAGCGTACTCGGTGGTCGAACATACAGAAGGGTGCCATTTAGAAAAATACGAAGTAGCCCAAATTTCTTCAGCTTGGGAAAAAGGCAGCTCAACTAGAACACACAATTCGCTTAAAACTGTGATAGAAAACAACTATTTTTGTTTCTCAAATGTGAAGCAGTCACAGAGCAAGGTTTAATATGAAGGGGGTTTGTGGGTTGGGTTGGTTTCTTTTTTTCCAGTGGAGACGGAAATTGTAGAACGTGTGCTGCAGAGCGTGAGGCGCTGTGGAGGCCTTAATTGTGAGTGGGAGGAAAAAGGATACAGCGCTGTGTGAAGTTCTGTTTCGTTGGTAAATACTGAGTAGGGAGATCGAAATAGGATTTTGCCTCGGGATTTCCACAGAGAAATGCTGAGAGCTGCAAGTGTGTAGCAGAAGTGTCAGTTCTACACGCCTTCTTGATGCTTTTCCCCATACATTTTAGTTGTTGCTGGAGATTGATTTTGCAACGTAAACTGATCACACTGGGTTAGAGCAAGCAGCTGTTTAGTATGTTTCATTCTAAAGGTTTCTTCTTTTTTCATTTAGTTTTTGTTTGTTTGTTTTGTTTAAGGATAAAACCTTTTAATGATATTTCAAGAATGTATTGTGTTTTCCGACTTTAGCAACTGCTTCATTTTAGTTTGGGAAGGCTCTGAAGTTCCAACTGAATTCAGTAAGCTTTGGGTCAGATGCTGTGTTCTGTGTTTCTTTTTTGTTACTGGGAAAAGGTGCACTACATCCTATTATTTATTAAAACAAGCTTACTGAATGAATAGCTAGCTCTCAACTAATCTCTTAAGATTTAGCAAGTAAATAAATAATATGGCTTAATGTGCTGGAGCATGTGCTCAAAGATGACGTTTTTGCCAATTACTATTCAAGGTGAGGTTGTTCTCTTTCAGCTGTACAAGGAATCTGTTGCAGTAGGTGTTTAGTTGTCCACATTTTACTTCATGGTACTGAAGTCCTCTAGTCCCATGCAATGTGACATTTAGCTTTTAAAGGTATTTTTGTTTTGCTTTTACAGAAAGAAGCAGTCATAAATGCCAGTTCTTATCTGTTAAAATCTGAAGTGCTTTTCATAGTTTCTGTACTGGCCATTCCCTGATCTTGTAACCACAAAATGTGATGGTTCCTGAAATGGTGGTTGCTTCTTGATCCTATATTAAGGGATGGTTTCCTCGGCATCCTGAGTTTTCCATGTCTTCCCATGTCTGTAGGATACGTTCTTGTTCACAGCATTACAAGATCAGTGTTAGTGCTGAAGTGTTGGCAGGAGTCTAAAAAAATTGAGTGTGATTACAGATACTCTAGATGGTTTCTTTATGTACTTTATAAACCTATGCTACAGAGGGTATCTGCATTACGGTCTGGGGGCTCAGTGAGACAATCTTCAAAAATCTTGCATCTCTCTTAAGTAGATTCAGCAAGGTGTTTTTATGTCCAGGGAACTCTGACAACCAAACCTCTTTTGTCAGTTTTGGTTTGATGACATAGTACACAAATTTAACACACACATCTTACTCTTCGTGCCTTCATTTCAGAAGTGGAAAAAAAATATCCAGGAAAATGAAGGTATAATCTTTCAGAAGAGCAGTGGGAGGAAACTGCTGAAAGTCACAGAATCACAGGATGGTTGGGGTTGGAAGGGACCTCTGGAGATCATCCAGTCCAACCCATCCAAGCAGGTTCACCAAAGCCGATCGCACAGGAATGTGTCCAGGTGGGTCTTGAATGTCTCCAGAGAAGGAGACTCCACAACCTCTCTGGGCAGCCTGTGCCAGTGCTCTGGCACCCTCAAAGTAATTTGTGTACTATGTTATCAAGCCAAAACTGACAAAAGAGGTTTGGTTGTCAGAGTTCCCTGGACATAAAAACACCTTGCTGAATCTACTTAAGAGAGATGCAAGACTTTTGAAGATTGTCTCACTGAGGAGTTTTTCCTCATATTCAGGTGGAACCTCCTGCGCTTTGGTCTGGGCCCGTTGCCCTTCATCCTGTCGTTGGGCATCACTGAAAGGAGCCTGGTCCCATACTCTTGACATCCACCCTTGAGATATTTATAAATGTTAATGAGATCCCCTCTCAGCCTTCTCTTCTCCAGGCTGAACAGACCCAGCTCTCTCAGTCTTTCCTCAAAAGAAAGATGCCCCAGGCCCCTCATCATCTTCATAGCCTGCCACTGGACTCCCTCCAGTAATTCCTTGTCTTGAACTGGGGAGCCCAGGACTGGATGCAGTACTCCAGATACAGCCTCACCAGGGCAGAGTAGAGGGGAAGCATGAACCTCCTGTGACCTACTGGTCACACTGTTCTTAGTGCACCCCAGGATACTGTTGGCCTTTTTGGCCACAATTGCATGTTGCTGGCTCATTATGATGGCTCTATAAATGATGTCCTACCTAGGACGGCAGAATGGAGATCATACCCCTTAAATTCTATTGAATAATTTCATTCATTTTATCAGTCTGAATGGCTTTTGTTGAGTGGTTGTTGTGATTTCTTAGGTGTGGCTACTGGGATAAAAGCAGCCCACTGCAGACAAAGCAATTGCTTTTAAATAATGAAATGTTGGGTATATTTTTATCAACAACCTTCCTCTAAGTATCTGTATTGCACAGTTACTTCTCATTACAGTGTTGTTTTTGCTTTCATGAGCTTTAATGTCCAACCTGATACCAGCATAATTTGCAGGAAAATGGATGTGAGGTGGCTCATCCTTAGGTTGAGTTGGATGCCTCTTTTCAGCTGAACAGAAAACAAACTAAAATTTGTTTGAATTACCAAAAATACATATTTTTTTAATTCTGTTGCATTTGTTAGTTGTCTTAAAATTGCTGGCTGCTCGGCCAAACAAAAAGAAAAGTTAGACTACAAACTTAGGAGCTTCTGCTACTATAATATAGTCAAATATGTCTGGGGTTTTCTTTTGTTTAGAGCTTCTATCTTATGGTCAGGTTATATTTTTCCATGTTGTCTATATCTTGTTCAGCCCAGTGAATGTTCGATGTCTGGCAGTAAGGTGGCTCTCCAGCCCTTACAGCTCTTTGGTTATGCAGTGTGGTCACCCTTACTGGCACCTTTAATCCCGTGTGAGTTTACCCTCCGTGTCTTCATCCCTGTCTCTAGTACAGTCTTGTGCGGTGGGTTTGCTCCTGCTCCTGTTGCGTGTTGGACCATCCAGTGGTGTAATTCCCCTGCAGCTGTGGCAGTGGCCAGCTGTGGTTACCGCTAAGCATACACACTACAGCACTATAATTTCCTTCAGGGATTTTCCCAGGGCTTTTATCATTTTCCCAGACTGTGCCAAAAAGAAAACTCCAACCGCACAGCTGTTGAGGACTGAGGAAATGATCGCTGCTCTCACGCATGGAATGCAATGAGAAAGACAGACCAGTGTATTTTCTGGCTTTTACATAGCTGAACGCTCTGTTCCACAGCAATGTTACTCTCCTGATAGTGTTTTAAAGGTATTTCAAATGATATATGGGCTAGTAGTTAAGAATCTCTGAATACAATGATATAATTGCAGTTTTGTAACAGGAGACGGGGATGTTGAAATAGATGTAATTTACAAAAGGATTTACTTTTTAAAATGTGGACATGGAAGAAATGGCAGTACATAGACCCCAAATCCCTGTCCATGAAATCTGTGTCCAATCCCATTGGCAAATGAAGGTCTATATAACAATATCTCATGCCTGACTCCCACTGAGATTCACAGGCTGAACACATGTTGTGGTCAAGGCATACTCATCCGTACAAATCTTTTTCCCACCTGTAAAGTTTCCTTTTCTTAAGGGCTCCGTGAGATCAGATGGAGAAAATATGCCATCTCCTTGCTATTTTTGTTTGCCTGTTGAGCCTATGTTTTAAATTTAGCTGAAAAGCAAATTCTGATTTACCATTTCCTTTTTGCCCATTCTTCTTTTTCTAGTCATGGTTCTAGTACAACCCCGTTGTACTTGAGGCTCTCATCTCCTGTTGCTGTTTGGCTTCTGTGCACAGCAGGTTGATGTGGACATCAGTTGCCTCAAACAGTTTGAAACAGACCCTCTCCTACATTGTCCCATGCATGTTGTTATGTCAGACTTCTGAACATAATGAAAAAGCCCCACATCTTTAATTTTCAGTGGTGAAAAAGCTTTTTTAAACAAAAAATAAAACCCCAACAGTAATATTTTTCATATATGGAAGAAAGCAGGCCTTAAAATCTAATTCTTTTGTATTTCACTGTTACGCTTAAAGAAAAAAAGCTGTTTGGGGTTACTGTATTTCTACTTTTTTCTTTCTTCAGCTTGGAAAGCAGATTGGGTTCTCACTGCTACAGGATACAGGATACTACAGGATACAAAAAAGTCAACAAAATATTTGAAAACAGATTTTTTTTTTTCCCCTGCCAGTTTTAAAGTCCAAAATATGTGTGAAGTCTTAGATTTTCATTACTGATAGCTTCAAGTAACCTGTCTGTAGTTCCTTCTGCCCTTAACTGTTGTAGGTAGTTCAGTTTTCTCAAATTCATACTGTTAAGGCTTAGGTAATCCTTTCACTCATGTCAATAGAAGTTTGTGGTTATGTAGAGACTGATTTCTAGAACATTGCCTCAATAGAAATTACCTTCTATTTGTACACGTAAATTCTACTAGGGCATTTTGTTTTCTTTTTGATTATGTTTTACTGAAAGGAGGTGAGAAAGATTAATTTGTGTTGTTCATCAAACCCTTTAAATTTTGGCCGTAAACTCATTTTCTTTATAAGTCTCTGCAGTAATCCATAACATTAGTTTAAGCAATGAAAAATACAGAACTATATTAGGAATTCTGCCCGTCATTTATGGATTTAGTGGAGAGATATGCTGGTATTACAAGCTTGTAAAAAGTGAGTTTGCATGGTGCCTTTCCTTGGTTCTGAAGTCTGTAAAATGGAAAATTGCTTTCAGCCTTATCTTTTTTACTTGCTGTGCAAACCTACCTGTTGCACATCTTTACATTTCCACCACCATAAACCAAAATAATAGTCTAGAAACCTTTTAAAAGCTAAGGTGAAAAATGCAGAATGTTTCTGCTGCTATTGTGTAATAAAGCCTTTTCTTCTCTTTCTTCACGTGGTGAAGCCATTCTAGCCCAGGATTTAATAGACATGATAAAGCTCTAACAAAGCTCTGGTGCAGTGTTGCTTTTTACATTTAAAGATCTATGCATGTGCATGGTTTGCTTCTAAAAAAAGTATGAAAACCCAAGAGGAAATAATTTCAAATACCCACGTTATGCTACACGTCATTCAATGCACTAACCGACTTTCTGTGAACGTTGTGTGGACACAAAGTTAAGGCTGTTTCTGCATGTGGACGCACATCCACAGCAGTGACAGCTGGGGTAGGAGGGAGAACCTGGGAACAGGAGGAACTGTGGTGAAGCAACCCGTAATAAATGGATGCATAAGCATTTGGCGTTCTTCATAAATTATGTTAAAATTTCAAGATGTGTTGCAAATAAAGACTTGTGCACGACTGTATTTTCTAGGCATATAAATTATGGCCAGGGATGACTGTAAAGATAAATGCTAATCACCCTTTAAATATCAGAATTCTATGGCCGAAGGTATTTTGTTTGGCTTTCATTTCATCGGTTTGCATATAAAGTTTTATCTGTCCTAATAACTGATCATAGCAAAATGAACAGTTTTCATTTCAAATAACTGAAGCAAAAAGAAGCGTGGTCCCTAATCATTGCATAGGACTTTGCTGTGTGTTTATTCCTTGACTTCTGCTGCTCAAAGGTAATTCTGAACTACCTTGTTCATCAACATGATTCATAATATTTTCCTGAATGTGTCATGGGCCTTAAAGGCACGCTATGCATTGATATGTTAGAATCCTTTGGTACTATGTGTTTTACCATATTATTTATTACCCTGGAGTGATAGGTTTCTGAAATGCCTATATGCTGAATTATATGTTGACTTAAACCTACATGTTCAGGTGTCTGTGGTCGTAGGGAGATTGGAGTTGTAATAACGCTAACATGATAAAATTCTACCTTGACTTGGCTTGAGCAAATGCTATTTGAGATCAGAAATTCTGTTTTCTGAGCCTAAAATGTTAAATGCTGAATAAATGTAACTGTGATGAGATATATTCATATATTGCTCAGGTTTCTATTCTAGAATAATAGTTTGTTCTTCTTTATCACAGCTTCCCAAAATATATTAAGAGACAACATTCCACAAATATTAACTCTGTCATTTAAAGTTGAAGACGTCAGTGTTGCCATGACAATATAAAACCAAACTGATATGTTTTATGGAATCTATAGACTTTTTTTCACGAATTTTCCAAGCAGATGCACTTTTATTAGCTTATATGGAAGTAACTTTTAGCTATGATTGTGTTAGCGAGAAAACAGAAAAAGCAGAAGTTCAATAGTTGCATACAAAATAGAACAAGAAAATAAGCAGAAAAATATGTGTACAAAAAAGCCGAAAATTACCCATGCTAGAAAGATGCAGGTATATTTTGTTACCGTGCTAATTGTGTTTAAGAGAATTTCCTGTTTCATCCCCAAATTTCAGAGGAAATGTGAAGACGAAAAAGGTGTACTCAGGGTTTTTATTATATAGGAATAATCCCCGGTGACTAGGAGTTCTGTCTCTTGAGGTTTCCTTTCAGTATCACAATGGCATTAAATTCTTCAGTGGGGCTTTCTTTCCAAAGGGCGCACCCAAAGAGCAAGTGACAGCAGCGGAGGGACAAGCAGGAGAGGGAATGTGCGGCACCCTTCGGATGGAGGGTGTGGGCAGCCAGCAGTGTGTGAGAACCAGTTTAAAATGAATCTGTGAGATACTGTTCCATCAGTCTGAACACTTGGCAGAAACATGAGGCTGACCCCAGAGCGTACCCCACACAGACCCACAGGAGTTACTTTTGGAGTCAGCCCTGTGCAAAGGTGCCTCATGGTTTCAGTAACATAAAAAAATGGAAAAAGACACAAATTATTTTATTAAAAGAATGTTATATAATGAAATAATGCATGAAATATATTCATATTATTCATGGTAATTATAATGTTAAAGGTTTCATCAGCAAATACAACATTGTAATTTTTCCCTCTCTCAAATAATTCTCATGCATGCATAGTCAGATGCTGATCTCTTTCTGAATTCTGGTAAATGGTTGGTGATTTCTCTCCTTGTTTGGCATTTTGGCCACATTTGCACATATTAGATCTGTCCAAATGAGATCCCTAAGGGTGATTTTTATCTGCTCCTGGAAGAAGTTTGAATGCTGTCCCCAGCTGCTCTATGGGTATTTATGTAATACAGGCCTTTCTTGGCCAGGGTAGGCAAAACTGTGTTGCTGTCCGTGTTGGTTAAACCAAAACTGCATCCTGGTTGTGGAAAACGGATCCCCTGTGAGATGGGTGGTAGAAATGTCTCAGTTGTACAGTGACACCATGAGGTATAGGAAGCTGTGTCATTTTGGCTGGTGCTAAGAGTCCTAAAGGCGCCTGTGTATTCTCTGGTTAACCAGTGCTTGCCGAGAGAGAAGGAAAGGTTGGAAAACAGAGGCACATACAAAGGAAAAATGTGGCAGATGAGCAAAGAATAAAAAAGTAGAATGAAAAAGAGGAGACAAGGGAATGTGGAGATTATCTGTCTTCTTATGAGAACACCGGTTTACATTAGCTCTTGTTTTTGGCCAACGTCTGGTAGAAAAAAGGACTTCAGGTGCATTGTCTTTATAGATGTCTGAATTTCTTATATGAACTTTAGGCAGATCAGTGATGGTTTTTTAGGACATTCCAACTTAAAACTGATCTATCAAGGTGACTACCTGCTTCTTTCTGATCTCTGTGTAGCACCTGAAATACAGCGAGCGCAGCATCCAGCACAGCGAGGGAACTAAATACACAACTTCCAGAATGCATTGACGTTCACATTTAACAGGTGTGATGCTTCAGCTGGTGCGGAACAGCAGCTTTCCAGTAAATCTAATACATCAGCTTAGTTCCTTCTTTGGGTTTGTACTTAGCTCTGTCTTTTATATGGAAGAAGATATGTATGAAATAATTCAGTTTTTCAATGATTACTCGCTTTCCTTCTGGCATTTTTGGCAAACACTCTCTTCTTGTTCTTTCCATTTCCCTTTAACTTGTTCAGAGAAATGTTATTATAGCCAAATAATGCAATTGGCAGAACACACTGGGCACGTTATTGTAAAAGTAAATTTTTTGAAAGAGAATTTCAATTTTCTTCCTGAATAACTTTTCAAAAGGCCAATATTTAGAGTAGCAGTTGAAGAGTATCCCTAAGTCTGCCATAGTAGCAGGTACATTTAATTTTATTTCAGTTCTGACACACTGATGTTTGGTATTTGTAGGATTTGAGGGATAAGAATATTTAAGGGATTATAATATTTAAGGGATTACGGCCTTGAAAAAAAGGTTTTTTTCATTGCTTCTGGCAAATAATGTGTTAGTGATGTTCATTGCTACTATGGAAATATTGCAGACTAAATGTCTTTAGTAGTAGTTTCTTTGTTTTTAAGGCAGAAAACATTGCTGAATGGATTTTCCCACTTGTATTCATGCCGTATCTTATTTCAGTAGGAACACACAGTTCTTGCTGGGTGATATTTTTGCCTGTTTTTGGTTTCTCTACTTCCTGAACTGTTTTGAGGTATGTTGGAAGGACACTGTGACAATACGGGAGTTGCAAGGAAATTCTTATTCCTTACATGACTGTTGTTTTAAGACGTGAAAATATATCCCATTTTGACACTCTTTTAAAGTCATCTAAAGGACGTGATAATACATGACAAGAAATTAAGATTCAGAGACAGGGTGACCGTCTGTAACTTGGTCTCTTTGTCTCAGAACTGCAATATAACAGCACTGTGCATTGATGTGCTAGACTTACGACTTCAATAAAGGTCTCGTAAGCTTCTCCTTAAAGGTGTGAAAAGGGGGAGAGAAATAAGCCCTCATTTTTCAACTTGGTCCTTGTCTGTTTTTCTTGAGGGAGGGAAAGGTACAGTGCTTGAAGAGCATCCAATTGGACATGAGTTATTAATGACTAGGCATCTTTTATTGCACAAGAAGGTTTAAATGTTTAAAACATATTTTTTTCTTAGACCTTGATTATATCAAGCACTTATTTAATTTCTTTGCAGCCGGGATGTTGGTTTCTTGAATTGCCTTGCATTCCGTATTATCTCCTCTTATTTGTTAGTATTGCAATGGAATCTATGCTTTTGTTGCTGGTAGAGACTCTGTGGTAGAGTTAATCTGAACCTGATCTGTGAATACTCCTTGAAATATCCCTTTACTTTGGCTCCTCTCCCCAAAATGCTGCATTGCTACCTACCTTTTCTCATCCCTTTACTTCTCCAAAGTAATCATATGTTTATTTTACTTCCTTTCCCAATGTCCTTCATTTAATTCTGTAGACCGATATATATTGCATCTTAAACCATAAGTGCAATGCTGTCTGGCTCCCATGGCCTCTAGCTATATGAAGAACTCTTCTACATACCTTGTTGTTTCCAGGAAAATTCCGAAATTTTGTTTAAGGCTGGTTGGTTGGTTTGTTGTTTGTTTTTCCCTTTTTGTTGTTGTTTCATTTGTAGTTGATTTTTTTTTTTAAGTGTCCTGAATTGTGCTCATTTTCATTGATTCCACTCAAGGTCATGTATTGGACTTTATATTGCGTCAGACCTACTCTTAAGTTTGAGTCATTGAATTATGAATTTCATTTAAAGAGAAAAACTTGCAAAAATTATTTTGATTTTTTTTTTACATTTGCTTTAGCTATATGTGTTGAATATTAGGGTATTAATGGCACACAATTTTAAAGTTGTGTAGAGCAGCCAAAGCAGAAAATGGAGAAAAACTTTCCTAAGTTCTTTAGAAAGTTAATCTTTACAATCAAGACTTAGCAAGTCTTGATTTAGGCAAGATGTCATGGGATTTTTTAATCATCAAAATTAAAAAAAGATTGGTAAAGCTTAATGCCATATATATGTAGGGGTTCAGTGAGTTTTGCAGCTTAGTGAAATCTACTTTCATTTGAGTTTGAGTCCCATGACCTCATTTTTTTTTTTTTTTTTCTGCTTTCTTTTCCATTAATTGTCTCTTGCTGCTGTTGCCATAAGGCCACCTTCTTACCATGTCACCTGGAGTCACCTTCAGTTCCTCTCTACAGACTCCACCCCTGCCAAGTATCACCTAGATGAGATGTAGCCAGTTTGTGTGGGTTTCCACTATTAAGGTCTTTTAAGACACTGATCCTCAAGTGTGTCTTCATAACGAAATAGCTTAGTACTGTTCACTAGGTAAGAATGACTGTTGGCAAGTTGTCACAGAACATGAGGTGCAGAATCATGGTCTAGTTATTTGACGAGATGATTTGATGGAGAGTGATAGTCATAATAGGAAAGGAGGAGGAAGGGGAAGACCAAAATATAACAGATGATAATATATGATTTTAAAAAATTTGTAGCTATCAAAAGCTGAAATTATGTCAAGTTAATACTGAAATACTTAGCCCTTAACTTGAGATGGATTATAGTAATATACTCTTCTTACTGCTGTCACTCATCTATGTTTCATACCTGTGCTGTCTAAGATTGCGTATGACTGCTCGCAGGAGATGTACCTGGTGGTAGCAAGTGATGCAGATGCCATGTGGAAGTAAGCAATGCTACTGCTTGCGCACTTAATGCTTTTCTCAATAAAGGATGCTACAAAGAGCTAAGTATTTTTTCTTGCGTATTTATAAATACACGCATTTTTTCTGTGTATCTTTTCAGCTCATGGAAAAAACCGACAGGGAGTACTACACTCTGGATGACATGTTTGTTTCCAAAGCAGCCAAAAGAGCGCGCAGCGGGGAAGAGGAAGAAATACAAAGAAGAAAAGCAATACATGAGCACCAGCAGCTTGCTGCACGCATGGAAAAGTGCCCGTACTGCTTTGAGAGCAGTGAACTTTCTAAACATCTTATTATTGCAATTGGCACCAAGGTAAGAAAATAGCAATTTGACACAAATGTAAAAATAAAAAATATATAAAGGAAGGCGGTGTCAATGTTAGAGTGCCTAAGCTTAAGAACAAAATTGCTTCTATGAAATGGTTTATTGTTCTGCATCTTATTTTCCTTGTCCTTACAATTCATTTCACAAATTCCTCAAGGGTGAAGGAGAAAAGGATATAAATCTGTCGTGAATTATAAAGCTAATCTTTGATATCAGAACTTCAGATTTGTGGATTTGTGGAAGACAGGAGCAATAACGAAAGATCTGAGTGCAGAAATTAGACTGTAGGTGGATTTGTGGAAGACTAAATCACACTGCACTGGAGGAAATGTGAACTGGTGGAGAGTTGTATCTCAGTGATATAAAAAAAAAGTTAAGTGGAGAATTCCAGTTTTAAGCCTAAAATCCTTTGAAATAGTTTGGTAGAGGAAACTTCATGTTTCCGTTAATGCTTTTAAATGTTACAAAAATATTTGGATTTATAACATATTAAATGCTTCGGTATAGGCTATTTTTGTCATTCTTTATCCAAAGTTTTCATTTATTATTAATGTTTTTAATTTGATTTGAAACTTTTTGTAGGCCAAGGAATTAAATGCATAGATATGTATTGATGGTACATTGCACTTGTTTTGTAATATAGATAGATAATATATACATACACACACACACACATATATATAGCTAGGTATAGATATAAGAAATGGGAAGACTGAGAGCAACCCTGTGAAGAAGGACTTGGAGTTTCTGGTGGATGAAAGATTGGACATGAGCTGGCAATGTGCACTTGCAGCCCAGAATGCCAGTTGTACACTGGGCTGCATCAAAATCAGCGTGGCCAGCAGGTCAAGGGAGGTGACTCTGCCCCTCTGCTCTGCCCTGGTGAGACCCCACCTGGAGTCCTGTGTCCAGCTCTGGAGCCCTCAGTACAGGACAGACATGGACCTGTTGGAGAGGGGCCNGTTCAAGTCCAGGTTGGGTGGGGCTTTGAGCAACCTGGTCTAGTGGAAGGTGTCCCTGCCCATGGCAGGGGAGTTGGAACTAGATGTCTCTTTAAGGTCCCTTCCAACCCAAACCATTCTATGATTTTATATGAAAGTGCATACAGATATGTATCTGTGTAGGTATACATGTATATGTGTGTTTGTATATCTAATAGATATACAGGGATATATCTATATCTGTATGCATTTATATAGATTATATTTTATTAGGTTAAGACATATATATATATACACACATTTCTGTATTAAAAATGTATTGTGGTGGACTAAACAGTATGATTTCATAATAGGTTACTAGTTGGTCTGGGAAGCTGATATTACTGCCTTGTTAGTGGAGCTGGTGCCTGAATACTACTAGTTCACTCTAGCTACTGGTGGATAATGGAACCTTTTAAAAAACACTAAAATTACTAATACCTTGCTGTAATTAGAAGGTAATGACTTTCATTGGTTTGAAGTTTAGCAAATGATGTATTTCTGAGCCTTAGCAATGGGAAGGTTTTTAATGCTAGAAAAACGGGCACTTAGTTTTTATTTGCTTTTTATAGGTTTACTTGTCTCTACCACGCAACGAGTCCCTTACTGAAGGTCACTGCCTGATAGCCCCTCTGCAGCACCATACTGCAGCCACTCTTCTGGATGAAGACATCTGGGAAGAAATCCAGGTCAGCTGCGAAACTGTCTCATGTTCTCACATTTCTGTAAAATAATGTTGTTTCGAATAATAATACACTTGTCATAAGTACCTGTTTTCATAATTTCCAGCCTGGCAGCTCTTTTCTGATTCCACTAACGGGCAGAACATTCTTGCATTATGGGTGAAAATTAGTGGTCAAAAATTGGAAAAGGCAGATGCAGGGTAAACAGTAAAGAAAAGTTCTCACTTATGAGTACTAGAAGAAGTTGCCTGGAATAGGTGCAGAAACTCAGTTGTTGGCGGTCTTAGAAACCAGGTTAGATGAACATCTCTCAGGCCTGTGATGTAGGTATAGCTGATCCCCTACAGAAAGTGGAATGACTGGCTTGGCAGTTAAGATTTCCTTGGGAGTGCCAAGGAAAAGAAAAGAATTGTCAGGGCAGAAAGATCACTTATAATGAAACACAAGCTGAAGATGTGTTGTTTACTTATCTTCAGGTTTTTAAAGCTAATCTGAGTTTTGGGTGGATGACAATTGAGAGAGAACTATCTCATTCTTTTTCAAATCAGTGAGGTCTCTGTTAGAATACAATTTCCTACTTTTTTGAAAAGAATTATTAGAATAAAGTGCCAAACATGAAGGGTCGTGCTTTCTGACTCTCTTATGAAGGCATTTTGAAAGTTTCAAGTTCTGTTTTCTTTGGAAAAGGAAAATCAAGTTCTGACTAAGAGATGGACAGGCTTCCCCCCCACCATCAGGATTATTACAAGGGGAAAACAACTTGCAACCTCTTGCATAAAAATCATGGATACTGCTTCAGACTAGAGAAAGGTTTTTTTGCTTGTGGTTGCTTGGACTTAAAAGCAGGTTAATTAATGAGTTCAAAATAGTGTAAGTAACATTGATCTTTCCTTAAGCTTGGCAGATGATTGTCTGACTTTTCAAATTTTCTCCCCACATTGATTCCCAGGGCTGATGTAATTTTTATACAGCATTTCCTAGTAACTTATGCTCCTCCAAAACAGAAATGGACAGAAATGCCTAAGAAAGTTGGATAAGAAGCAAATTAGTGCAATAAGTAGGAATTGGGAAGAACAACAGAGCATGGGGAAGAGTGGTAAATGCTTATTCTATATCTTCTATTTATCCTAACCTCTTTTACCTAAGCAGAAGAAAATAGGATAAAGAAAAGATATTCAATGCTGGTCTTTTCCTTGCTAGAAAATGCAACTACTTGGTAAAACCATTAACCATCCATTGACCCTGTGAAGAGATTCATAGCCAGTTTAAATATTTCTTTGCAACTAAGTACTTTGGGAGGTGATGGACACAGGTTGTTTTTTTCAGCTCCTATGTAATTCATCAGGAGGGTCTGGAAGCTTTTAGCAGGAGTATAAGCATACATTTACCTAGTGACTAACTTTTTGATGCCAGAACTGTATTTTATATTGCTGTTGAGAGGAAAAAAATATCACACTTTAAATATTCATTAAAAGTCGTATTAAACACGTTTTAGCTAACTATTTTTTTGCTGGGATATTTCTTTAAGATGTATTGGAATAAAGCAAGAAAGGTTTTTTTTTTGTACTGTATGCCTTCAGGCACTTGAATTTACCATGTTGTGTGTTTTAGACAGATGTGCTCACTTGCCAAAGTAAATATGTATGTAGTTTTTTTAATATGAAAGAAGATGTAAATCTTTACATGTTCTGTATTGCCAGAACTGTTACATGTATCAGTGTCATGTGCATCTAAGCATAAACCAAGCCCTCTTATTTGCTCTTATGAATGTTTTTGTCCTTTCCAGTGCTAATTAGCCTTGATGTTTTGGCCCGTTCAGAATTTGAAAGAAAAGTGCAATGTGTTTAAGAACAAGAAATTGCAGTCCAGGAAACGTTAGCTGATATCTTCAGATATGTTAGGCTTTTCAGTGGATTTGTACTTCAGTTGATATTGCAGAGTAGCAACTGTAAGTAATAGTCCTTCCCAGCCTTTGGGTTAATGTCTCTTTCATCTTGCCACAGTTGCTTGCTTTGGTTTGAATCGGAAGTGGAGATCTGGGGGGAGAAGACAACAGGCTATTAATTCAGAGTTGTCTGGTGCTCTGCACCATGAAGTCCCATATGAGTTGTGATACAGTGATCTGTTCACTGGGCAGTATCTTCTAGCTGTGTTTTACGGGTTGTGTTAGCGGGGTGGTGGTAGCGTTTTCTTGTCACACCCTGGAACAGCTTATTTGTGGGGCACAAGGCCTGCTTTGGAGAGCTTCAGTGCCTGGTTAAGATATATATTTGGCCAAGTTTCTTAGACTCTTAGTTTGATTTGTACTGTGCAAGATGACAAAGGGGTGGGGAGAAGAGAGCTCAATTTCTAGTCCTGTTGCATTGAAAACCTGGTAGTGATTTGGTTTCCATCTGTTTTACTTCAGTACTTGCTGATGTTTATGAATATGTGTGTTTGGTTATGCTTGTTTGATTCATCAACTCTCCATTTACATTAAGATAAGAAATCTTAAATCTTCAGATGGGAATAGCCTTTTAATTGTGCTGTTTGTACTTCTAGGTGTTGTTAATTAATTAATTAATTTTAAAATTCAATGCAAAAAGACCAGCTTATGAGTTATATGAGTTATAGAGCTGTGATACCAGTGGTCTCTGAGGCTCGTAAAGTTTCAGTGATTTTTTGGCTTGCAAAATGGTGTAGGAAAAAATGGTGTAGGAAGCATTCACCATACAAATACCTTAATTTTTAAAAAGCAGTTTTCAAGATGTTGAGACACTTTTGGAACCATTTACTCTGTTACAAAGTCAGACATTTTGTGCATTTGAATATGAGTCTGAATGAGTCTCTGAAATCATCCCTCATGCTTGATAATTTAGGTCAGCATCTCCATTGTAAGCTGTGGAGTGATCCTTTTGTACACCTTGGATACAAAAACCGATTCCAGGAGCCAGGGAGCAGCCAGAGTGGGATGCTCCACGGCAGGGGTGTCAAACTCATTTTCACCAGGGGCCACATCAGCCTCACGGTTGCCTTCAAAGGGCCAAATGTAATTTGAGGACCGTATGTAAGAATACTTACATTTATACAGTCCTCAAATTACATTTGGCCCTTTGAAGGCAACCGTGAGGCTGATGTGGCCCCTGGTGAAAATGAGTTTGGCACTCCTGCTGTACAGGGATGGCAAGGTGGGGGGGTGCATGGTGCTGGGCAAGGCGGGGGAGGTCACCTCACTGAGAAGGCGCAGTGCCATGGTAGCCAAGCCAGGAGGAGCGAGCAGCTCCTGTGGTTAAACAGCGTCAGCCACAGCCCAGTGATGGCCAGACAGGTCTGTGGGGATGACTTAGGTTCAAGTCAGCAAGCCTGGGCCAAGATCAGCCAGGCTGAGCACAGGCATCCCTGAAACTGATCTCAGGCAAGGACAGAGGTTCAGCCTGAGCTGAGCTGCTGCTCTGTGTGATGGGGCCAGGCCCGGCTGCTCACAGCTCTGCTTTCCCCTGCTCCTGCTGCGGCTGATCCCGGCTCACAGCTCCCCCGTGTCAGAGCTGCCTCGAGAGTGTGCGGCCACCTGGAGCTGGCAGAATTGTAACTTGAAATACACTTGGAACAGGTGCAGCACCTAATTGTGAGGGCAGCTGGTAACGTCGAGGGCAGGGGTATGTATTACAGTATTGCATTTGGTGAGCTGCCGTACAGTGAAGTTGGCAATTAAAGCCATGGCTTTCTTTGGAGGCAGTGTTAATATTTTCCTTAAAGGTCAAGCATGCCTAGTGGAAATGTCATTTTTTTTTTTTAAACTGTGTAATTGGAATGAATATTGGAAGGATAATGGTATCTAGAGTCAATACAAGGCAAGACATTAACTTAGAAATTGTAAGTTTGGGACCTACTGTTAGAGCCATATTGTCTTATGGAATATCACAGTTACGAAGTTCAACATAGCTTTAATTTCAACTGTAAAAATATGTGGTATTTATTAAAACTGAGTTTGTAGTGTTAATTATAATGTGTATTTCACAATAGTTTTCTAGACTTCTCGTCTTCGTATCTTAGCAACTATAGTCCATGTTAAAGTGTTGAATAATACAGCATTTTCCTGGTATGATTGCTGCTGTTACCCGTTTTCTCGTAAGTTTATTATGAATATAATATATGTTGGTAAAATAATATAAAATAGATCTGAAAGCTTTGAAAAGCTGATTCAAATTACACTTTTTTTTTTCTTTAAACAGATGTTCAGAAATGCATTGGTGAAAATGTTTGAAGCTAAAGACTTGGACTGTGTGTTCCTAGAGACAAACATGGGCATGAAGAAACGGTATCACATGGTTTATGAATGCGTTCCTCTTCCAAAAGAAGTAGGAGATATGGCTCCAATCTACTTTAAGGTACATGAAAATAGTTTTTCTTAGGTCATTTGGATGTGTTTATCATAATTCATCTATTACTTTTTTTTTAATGTATTCAAGTACTGTTTTTGAAAAGATGGATTCTTTGATCCTACTTCTTGATTCATTCTTTGAACCTGTTCCTTGATCTTAAAACAAGCCCTGTGAGGTAATTCTGTTTTTCAAGCAGTCAGGGGAAGAGCCAAATGTCACTGTGCAGTTACCTCGAGTCTGACTGTGCTAACAAATACTGGAGCAAGATGAGAGACTTGTAGTTTCTTGAAGTGCTGTAAGGATTGCCATACTTCTCAATTAAGTCCTGTAGTGTAGTCTTAAAACTGCATACATGGGCCTTGGCAAATGTAAAATGACAAAATAATACCGGCTGTTGTAAGAAATACCAATATATAATGCTTCATCCCCATTTTATTTCAGTAGGCTCAAATTTTATTTGTGTCTTAGGTTTCTGATGAGCATTAGACAGCATGGTAAGTACTTCTTCTATAGCTTTTCCTGTCTCTGTCCAATGACCCTGTAAGGAAAAGCTCATTCAACCTACTGCATGCAAGAGAAGCATTTTGACTTTCAGCAACTAGATTATAATTTGCCTTTTCTAAGTAAACTATTTTATTTGTTCTTTGAAATATTTTTGTTTTCTGGAAATAAATAGTGTGGTTGGGTTTTCATGAAGTGGGGTGGTCAGTATGATGAACAGTAGTGCAGTAACTACCACATTTGAAACTCTCTACCTGGTTGTTTTCATTGCTGTGCTTCAAGCACTGGTAAAACTTGGGTTTTGTCTGACTGCTAAAGGAAAGATGAAGTATAAGATTTAATGCGATGTAATGTGCATAAAACTTCCTCTCAGAAGTTTCCGCCGTTAAAATATACAACAAATAACATTTAAAAGGTACCTATACTATACTACACTATAGCTGCTTCTATACTATGGCGGTTACAGAGGCAGCTTTAAAAGGTGTTAAGCGTAATCAGTCTTCTAAGCTGGATTCTTCTCTTAGCGTTTAAAAAATAAAAAAGGCTACTATAACGAATTCATAAGAGGTTTTTGTACGAGCTCAGTAAAATGAGAATGTGGCCTTTTAGTTGAGACTTGTGAGAGATAATTTGTGTCAGGCAAAAGTTAAATTAAAAAAAAAAAGGAATAGAATTAAGTGAGTTTGAAGATGATATACGATGCTTTTATAAAGTATGTAAGTTCTGGAAATCCGAAAGGTTGCTAAAATAAAGTTACTTTGTTCAGAAATAATTGGTACTTGCAGTGCAATGTACGTCACTACATTGAAAAGTTAGCTCTTTGCTTGCTCCTCTGAAAGACTATTTTCACGTTTAGATAAAATGTTTTTACAGAAAGCTATAATGGAGTCTGATGAAGAGTGGTCCGTGAACAAGAAGTTAATTGATCTTTCTTCAAAAGATGTTCGGAAATCTGTAAGTAATGTATTGAGAACGCTGAATTTCTCAGCAAATTTTTCTCATCTTTTTTCGTTATCTGTTTCAAAGAGAGAAGAAAGAGAACACAATTAGATTAGTGCGTCGGGAGATGGCATAGACATGATGAGAATTAAAAGGCTGACTGAACTCATAACAGGCATCAGGGAAAAGATTCTCATTTATTTCAACAATAGGTGGACTGAGCTGCATGCATTGGTTGAGAACAAAGCTGGCACTATGAGGACATGTACCAGAATAATTTTCTTGATTAACTTTAAGAATTAACGTAGTTCAAAGATTTGCAAATTACTTTCCTGGAAAAAATATGGTGTGTCTCTTTCATTGACCTAGAACAGCCTTTTGTGTTGCCAAATTTATGTAGCAAAAAATAAATAGCATTATAAGATTCTTTTTTTTCTAAAACAAGGGAACAATAACTCTCTGTCTCCTGGATACTGAACTGAAACATCTTTGTACGTACAAATCTTAAAGGAATAATGCTGAAACTGTTAGGTTCAAAGATTGTTCCATCTTTTTAATATTAAAGTGAAAGGTGTCATAGATAAACTTTACCACAAGTAGTTTACTACTATGTAATAATAATACTTAATTTCAGAAAGTGTATTTTAGTAAATATAGCACCTTTGCACTAAAAAATCCTAATTTAAGAGAATGAGGAAATGGGTTTCAATAATGAGATGTGAAGCCTGGTATGACAGAGAAATTATAAATGCAGAAGAGCAAGGGATTAAATGGCTGTATAGTTAAGAAGAGGTTTTGTATATTGTGATGACTCTTGAATTAAACCAACAGTGGTATCAAATGTAGCAAAAAGCCAAAATTTATTCTGTCAGGTAAGCTGAAATGTCATATAAATGTAATGGGAGTCACCTTATTCAAAGTGGTGAGACTTCACCTGGCAAATTTGCATCTGGTTTTTGGCCCAGGATTTTAAGACAGTTACAGAAGAGGAGAGCGTAGGTGAGAAAATTTAACTAAAGAAACTTGTTTAGGGGTTGTGCAGTGTAGGAAAGGAAAGAGTGAAATGGGATGTGATGGTAGATTTCTGTAAACCGGAGGTTGTTTTAAAGAAGGTGGTACTTAGTTGTTCACTAGCACTATCGTGTGCAGACAAAGAATTCAATTAATTTGTAGCAAGGACTTAGGGAAGAATTTAAACTTAAGATGTATGTAAACAGACAACAAAATAGGTATGTTTTAGGTATGTTCTTCTCATTGATGTTTCAGAACAGGGAAGGCCAATATCTGTCACAAAAAAATGAAGTATAATTTTCTTGACACATGGTAGAGCATCAGGACATTTGATTTCTTTAAGAATCTTCTTAGCCATACATCTTAGCTGACATTTTCCTTCAAGTGTCACCTGCTGACCCATTTTTTCCTTGTTTAATGATATTTTTAAGGTTGATTTCAAATGTTTTATGTTTCTCGCTATGATACATTGCCCCTCTGTATTAAATCTTAATTATTTTTGGAGTGAATTTTCGAGCAACCTATGACACATGCCGTGTGAAAATTGCGCAGTTATTTGGACTGTGACAGAGAAAAAGCTTATGAATTTGAGGCTTTGTAAATCTTTATCTGTACGAGAATATCCTCAGCAATTAAAAGACTGGAAAATAACTTGTTGCACTGAAACAGCAGAAACTTGCAATACTGTAGGAATAAATAATTCCACTTCTCACTCTGTCAGACTGAAGGGTCTTTCCTTGTGACAGGATAAATGGCATCTCCTCTGTATGCTGACTGAATTATATAATTATCCGATTTGGCAAATTAATGATAACTTCCAACCATGCCCTGAGGTTTTCTGCTAGTGTGTTCTCCATGGAGGTGTTTCCTGTTCCTCCTGAGTGTCAGAGTTTCCTCTTTATCACGCAACACATTATTTTTAAAAAATGCAACTTGCTGGTGGTTGTCTTGAAATTTCTGCTCAACCCGTGTTGTTCAAAAGTGTAGGATGTGATACCATGAACTGCAAAACCACTTTCAAATTCATTACTTTGTGGGGACGTTAAGTAAATACCGACAGTCTTTTAAATATATAAAAATGTTTTTTGTGTGTGTAGGTTCCTAAAGGATTACCGTACTTTTCTGTGGACTTTGGGCTGCAAGGAGGATTTGCTCATGTCATTGAAGATCAATATAAGTTTCCCCATTACTTTGGAAAGGTATTGTTATGTAAAAGATCAATTTACCAATTATGCTCTGTTTTGTAAAATTTAAGTAATTAAAACAGGTGCTGCCAGAACAGTCGCTTTGATGTACCTTATCCCAGTTTGTTAGCCATCTTCTCTTGGTGAGTCATTTTAACTTGGCTTGTTGAATGAAGAAGCCGTTGATTTCTTCACTATCTGATACTCAGAGTGTGATTCTAGATCCATGTTTCTTTTGAATTAGTAGGAAGTCTAGATATTTGACATACAATCTAATAGGTGGAAAATACATCTGTTGACAAAATCACAGAATAACAGAATCACAGAGTGTTAGGGATTGGAAGGGACCTCGAAAGATCATCCAGTCCAATATCCCTGCCGGAGCAGGAACACCCAGATGAGGTTACACAGGAAGGTGTCCAGGTGGGTTTTGAATGTCTCCAGAGAAGGAGACTCCACAACCTCCCTGGGCAGCCTGTTCCTGTGCTCTGTCACCCTCACTGAGAAGAAGTTTCTTCTCAAATTTA
>VWYH01010580.1:450477-463279 GCA_013399365.1 Pampusana beccarii
GTGAGGATGCTGTGGGAGACTGTGTCAAATGCTTTTTTAAGAGTTTTTTAAATGCTATTTAAGAGTTTTCAAGGCCATAGGGTTCTCGTATAGGTGCATAGACTCGTGCTTGTATAAATTAAGGTGTGTACACACACAGTCTCACAGACGACTCCTAGTAAAATACTTCTGTGTTTAAATTACTCTGTGTGGTATAGAGAATATCGTATATACAGGAAGAGCCTCAATAAATTCTGCCTTTCTTTATTATGTCACAGTATGTCACTGCAATAATTTATTGAAAGAGTTGATATTGCAAAAACATCAAGAGTGATTGGGGAGAAATGTAACTTCAGAAGGAGTTAAAAATGAAGTGGGCAGCTTTCTTTTTTCTGAACTTTTCTTAGTCACAAACATAACAATATATTAACAATCTTGCAATGTTAGGATTTTTATGCAGTCCATTGCTACGCTATACCTAAAAGAATTTTGCTGAAGCAAACATACAACAGCTACAGTTCTAATTTTTGGATTGGTATATTTTTCAGAATTTCAGGTTGTAATACCTAGCACTCAAAGAAAACAGTGACAATCTCATTTGAAAATATGTATTTCTTTATTCTAAGGGAAAATAGTGTTAAGTAAACGCTAATTTTCACATATCATTATCTATCTTCTACTTGCAAAGGAAATCATTGGTGGGATGCTGGACTTGGAACCGCGACTCTGGAGAAAAGGAATCAGACAGAACTTTGAGGAGCAGAGGAAGAAAGTGTTGCAGTTTGCACAGTGGTGGAAACCGTATGACTTTACCAAAAAGAAAGAATGAGTACAGCCCTGCACTCAAGGACTATATAAGCCATAAATTATATTAAAGGATATTTCATATGTTAAGAACAACAGCAGTGTGTTATGTACTGCCAACATATTTTAAAATCAAGGATATTGTCTAATTGCTGATTACCTGTTTCTGTTTTCGGCACTGTGGATGACATGAACCTTCGAGCCTGGAAAAACAGAAGAGTACAGTGGTTTTAGTTTTTTTGTTTTTTAGCTGAGCCAAAGGAATAATATCCCTGTGGCTACTGGAGTTCTTCCAGAAGCAGAAGCTACATTTGGAGTTTTTATCATCTTTGAGGCAACTGTTTTTTCTATTTTATATTTAGCATAGAGCCAGTGCTTAATTATCATGGTGACTTTTTATAGAAAATGGTTTACATTGTAAGAACATTTTGATTAATACAAATACATTGTTGCAGAAGGAAGCTGTACAGAAAATAATTTTCTGATTTTGAGTCCTTGTGTTAAGTTGAGGTCATTGCAGTAATACAGGCAGAGGATATGATTGATAAATTTGCTGCTGCCCACCTGCACAAGAATTAGTGCAATTTTTTGTACTTACTTTTAGTAAGAAGTAGCATTTTTTTAAAGCTGACCTGTTGCACAAAGGATGATAAGACAGTCTGTTGCTGGTGGCAAATGTCAGCTTTCTTGGTAACAGTTACTTTTGATGACAATGAAAAACAAAAAGAAAGAGAGGAGGGTGAAAGAACCTTAAGGGAAAACACTCTCTGATGGCCAGGAAAGAAGAAAATCATCACAGGGATCTCCCCAGCTGACTCTTCTGTCCTGGGCATCCCCTCTGGTGCTGCAGGTGGCCCACTGTAATACTTTTCTGATAATTTCACTGTATAGTTTTCATTGGGATCTGCTCAAACTCCCTCCTCCTTTTTCCTGCTTGTGAAGCTGTTAGTGCTGATCGGAGCACACTCTGATCAGGGCAAGAGCTGCACCGTAACTGATCGTTAAGCTTTGTGCATGGACGTCACTGGGAACTGCCTGTCCACTGTTTAAAGGACTGGTGTCTACTGTGATATGCACTAGATTTTGTTTTTTTGTTTTGTGTAAAAGTTACAAAATGGGGGTAGGAGAGTGTGGGGGACTGAAAGGGAGATTCTCACAGCAGTGTCAATCCCTTTCCATGGGAAACCTGACATAGCAGGTTCAGGCTTCACAGGTGCAGAGCTGGCAGAACAGGACAAGGACAGGAGGACAGGGATGGAAGCATTGCCACAGCATCCTCGCAGCGGGTGAGGGAAAGAGAGCTGATTGACTTGCGAGCCGAAGGTGCCACAGGGAACAGCTCCGAAGGGCAAATGGGGGCCCTTAGCGCAGGAGAAGTCGAGGCGTCGTGCAGGTCCCCAACATGCTTCCCACTCCTTTCCCACCCCACCATTGCCCTGTACAGCTATCTCAACTGTTGTGAACCACTCAGGTTGAGAAATGTATCACTAAATATTACTGGGTTGAATAAGTGTTCGTTTCTATTCCCTTGGTGGTCTTCTGCATCTTTCCTGAAGAGTTAGTACTTTTTATTATTTTTTTTTCCCCATTTTGGCAAAATCTTCTCTGTTGTGAATCATTTTCTGTGGGATCTTTGTGTCACTGCGAGAGCAATACCTTAAAAATAAGCTGTCACAATAGTTTTAGTGATTTTTATGTCTGATTCATACTATTTTTCACCAGCAAGCCATGTATAAAAGGGCCGGTTCTACTGTTCTCCAGTAAGTTTTGATCATCCTTGGTCTACTGGGGAGCTTACAGAGCAAATAGGACATGAAAGAGTAGCTGCTGCGAGTTGCTGATAACGTGGTAACGCTGAAGCAAATTTAGGTAAAGTGCAGTCTTGGTGGTGTAAAGCATGACTAAAAGTTGTTTTCTCTGAAAGCAAATGTTGCCCCGGTCTCATCTGCCCCCCTGGCGGATACCTGGGAAGCAGCAGAGGTGGGTGTCTTGTAAGGCCACAAAAAATTATTTATCCAATGCTGCGCTGAAGGTGCAATTTTTCTAAATGTCACTTCTCTCAAAATTCATATTCCTCAAGGGAAGTGCTGTGTTTCACAAATGATATCTAACTTGTAGAAAACTCTGTCTCCCTGACTCATGGTGTGTGCGTATTTTATTGTTCTGGTTTTGGCAAAACTACTTGATATTATTTGGACCAGAAAGGACGCTGAAATATGGAGTAAGGGTAACACTCTCAAGCTGCTGATACAGGAGAATGTGTCTTGCCCAAACAGAAGTTTTCAGAATGGGCACTGTGCTTACCACATACACTGAGAATAGTATCGTGTTGTGCTTGGTCACAGCCTAGACGTGCATATCTTCAGGTTAAGCTGTTCCTCTTTGTAAGTATCTTTAAATATTCATAAGGCCATGAAAGTGAACACAGCTTGTTAGGGCACTTAAATGGAAGGCACAGTACACTTGAACTTCAGTCTTTACTCGTATAAATATTAAAATATTTTAAATAGACCATCTTCATCCAGAAGAATACCCAATACCTGCATTCTTTGGCACTGAGTAGTGGAAAATGTAAATTCAGGTGTCCTCAGGGAGAGCAGGGGTCAGAAGCTGGATTTTTTTCCATTGCTATAAATGTGCTCCTATGTACTCTTTGGTGTAACCAGGGAGGTAAAGTGACTTCTCTCTTGAAGTGAATCTGTCTGTGTAATTTAACAGGTGTTAGAACATAGCCATGTCCTGCCCTATCTCACATTCTTGTGTATAATACGTGCTGCTGCTCTTCTGCTCAGTGTCTAGCATAAAATGCAACATTTCGTTGCTATCAAGTCATTTTTTTCCAACTAAGAGTACTCCCCTCCTTTGTATTTCCTCGCTATGCTGAAGGAATTGCGTCCTCTCACCTGCATTCAGGTCTTTGAGCGGTTTCAGGGCAGGTGTGCTGCTCCGGCACAGCACCACTGCTGCTGCTCCATCAAGCCCTGGGGCAGGTCTGAGCTGGAACTCAGGATCCAGAGCTTTTTATTGCATTATGTTTGCCACTAGGTTCTCCAGAGGGAACCAGGATGGATGCTGTAGTCAAGCAGATCATCTGCCTCAGGCCTTGAAACCTTGAAGATTCCCAGCCTGGCTCTGTCTTGGGGAAAATGAGCTAAACAGGCTCCTGTGAGATGTGCACTTTCTTCTTTGCTTTCTCTCAACCTAGTGTTCCCCAGGCTCACATGCTTGCTGAAGAAAGTTGCCTGAAGCATGAGGCCTTTGCCTTCATATCAAGGACCCATGTTTTGAGGTTATTATTCTTGGTCAAATGGAAAGAAAGCAACATGAATTTGTATCGCACAATTAGCTACAAAATGAAGTGCAAAAGCTGCCATGGCATCATTATTCTTATCCATAACCAGTGGTTGGCTGATGTGGAGGTGATTGCCTGAAGTCATCCGCTGATGGAAACGGAGGTGATGTACAGAGTGTTTAGGAAAGATGGACCCAGTTTCAAACCAGTAGTGATTTCAAATTGGTTCCATCTTTTTGAAACACCCTGTACAATGAGGTTGATGTAAGTGGAGGTAAACCCAGTGGAAATGGAAAGCAAGGCTTTCTGCTAATTACTGCTGTTCTTCCAGACAGGTACTTCTATTTATGTCCCTGTTCCACTTGCTCTTCCCTTTGGAGCGAGACTGTGAGATGCTGCATTTAGTGCAGATCAGGTGTAACAGTGATGGATTGTTCCTTTGTACTTGGTAAAATACCCGAAAGAGAACAATGTGGATTTTTGTTGCTTTGCTAGAAAATCAATATATAGCAACATTCAGTCTTAGGTCTATTTGGGCTGATTTTTTTGCAATTTGTTCATGAATCCAAACAATGAGTTATTCCCAGAGTTATAGTCAAATGTGATTTAGTGGGATTTTACATATTGAGTGCAACTAGCTTGTTTTAAATTTCATACAAATTATGACTGGAAAAATAACACAGTAAAATAAATAAATAAATAAACTGTCATGGCAAGAGATCTCAAATCTCTCGCAGTCTATGAAAGAAGAAACATTTTGATGGGTCACTTAAGGGATCTGTCTTCAGTCAAAATGTCTTCATCATTTCCTGTCTTCTTCATCTGTATTTTTATTGTTAAAGCATGTTTTCTCTTTCTGATTCCAGCTCTACTGCTGGATGAAGATGTGGGCACACAGGCTGATGTACTTTTAGTTTAAGCTGAGCTGTTTTTGAAGCAAGATCCTAAATATCATAGCTAAAAGTACCATTTCTAGCCCTTATAAATCAAGACAACCTAATCCAGTATGAAGGAACAGACTTTAGAAATCTAAGCTTGCTAACATCGTAATTGTCATGTGTATATTGGTGTTGCTGTGTGATAACATTACTTTTCAAATGTTGGATTTGTTTATGTCGTTAAAAGTGGTAAGGAAGGGTAACATCCTTTAAGGAAGTCATGCTGCTACACCCTTTACAGAGAAGCTGGTGTAAATTTTACCCCTAGGCTAAGAACCACTGGAATTTGGTTCCAAAAGAAGATTTAAGCCTTCCTTGGGTCTCAGATTTTAAAGCTAATAATGTAACTGCAGGACTGTGCCAGGGAAATCTTTGGAAAATAATTACCTGTCATTGTAGAAGTTGATGAATTTGTAGTTTTAAACATTATATTCTGCTTGATCAATCTTGCAGAACTGCCCAGTTGTCCCTGTTAATTCTGACATTTATGCTGTAGGGTCTGTGAAGTATTACGCTAGAGCTGTTTTAGAAGGACAGTGTAATCGCAGGACATCTTTAACTACAAGCATCGTTACCCTCCCTGGTGTCCTGCCTTCCAGATGTGACCTCAGCACTGTATGTGAGAGCCCAGGGGCACATCGTGCAACACGAAATGAGCGTGTTGGTTGCACTGAAGCAAGCACAGTCTGAGCTCTTCAAGTGTGGGTAGATGTAAAAAGTTCATTCCAGAGTGCCCAAGCTGCGTGTGCCTTTGTACATATGGTCTGAGTGCAGCTGGTGGCCTGAAATGGCTTGATGAACTTGCTTTAAGTTCTTAGACTTGAAAAATCCATCAATTCATTCTTTTTCAATTTTTGGCGTTTGCAAAGCAAGTATCTTAGAGCATACATGCAGTAAAACCAAGAGTTTAGCAAAAAAACCCAAGTGTAATTAACCTTTTAGAATGAAGGCATTCTTCAGAGACCAATGTCTTTCAGGGGAATATTTTTATTATTCGAGGTTTGTGATTTCTGTTCATTGATGCACAACCACTGGTCACCCATCGGTCTGGAATGATAGATAAGTACAGTTTGGGTACAGTTCATCTGGTCTTAAGACATGATGAGATGACTTCCCAAAGTCTCTCCTGACTCTTTCCTCTGTGATTTTAAGTTCTTCTTTGATTCTGATATTTTATGTGAAAGTGGCTTATAGCAGCACTTGTAACACAAGATATGAACAGCGAACAGAGCTGACGTGTTAAATGTGGTATAAATACACAGTTATCACTGTACAGCTTCTCCTTTTGCTGTTGTCACAGGTTTACATGGCTTTATTCACGGATGCCAGCTGATCTCTTGTGTCTCTAGATGGTTTTTATAGGCAGCCCCAGGCGTGTACTTTGTAGTTGTTGGAAGGCATTACAGCTCTTCCAGTTCTTCCAGCGTTCTCCCTTCTAGTGCTGCACCACTCTTTAAATGTGTGACCGTAGTTTAGTAGGTCCAATAACTTGCCTGTGAGGTGGAAGAAGATAACTGACAGGAGTATAGTGACTGTGGATGATGGCATCCCAAACTGGAATGGATATGTAGGCTCTTAGTTTCGTGTTAACATGGGCAGATTCAGTCAGAAATGGTGACTTTGTGCTCTTCCAGTCCCTTCTTTCCTGGTTGCTATTGAGAAATTAGGTTTTCATAGAATCACAGAGCCATTTTGGTTGGGAAAGACCTCTAAGATCATAGAGTCCAACCATTAATCTAAAACTGCCAAGTCCACCTCTAAACCCTGTCCCTAAGAACCTGTCTTTTAAACACCTCCAGGGATGGTGACTCCATCACTTCCCTGGGCAGCCTGTGCCAATGCCTGACAACCCTTTCTGTGAAGAAATTTTTCCTGCTATCCAATCTAAACCTCCCCTGGCACAACTTGAGGCCATTTCCTCTTGTCCTGTCACTTGTTACTTGGGAGAAGAGACCAACACCCTCCATGCTACAACCTCCTTTCAGGCAGTTGTAGACAGCAATAAGGTCTCCCCTCAGCCTCCTTTGTTCGTTGTCTTATCCAAACTGCTCTTTCATTAGGTAGATCATCTTAGCAATACTAAGACTCGGTGTGTATTTGCCAGGACTGGCCAGTTCAGCCAGTCAGCTGCTAAGATTGACCAGTCTGTACCAAAATACCATGTCTTTCCCAGACATCGCTGCCTCCCGTGAGGGAGGGATTGCTGCTGTTAGGTAGTAAAACGGGTACAAACGTGACATGCCTACTGTTTGTTAGAGTACCAGCACTCCTGTCCTCCACGGGGCTGTGTTAGGATATATATTGACTACATTTAGAGAACAACTGCTGAGTCTTAATATGATTTAACTAGAATTACACCGGGCTTTACACCATTAAAAATGTCAGAATATGTCCTTTATCATGAGGAGGAGGTAGTTTGAAGTACATGAAAGGAACTGCAACTTATTAATGTACTTGATTTGCTAACACTTGATTTATGAAAGGTATTAAGTAAACCTTAAAACTTTCATAAGTGGTTTATGATATCCATAGAATCAGAGGAGGAAGAGAGGAGATAATTTCATCTAGTTGATCCCGAGATAGGATCAGGTAGATCTGTGGCACTCCTAGATCTGTTTTCTCTATGAGTATCTATGAGGAGGGAAAATCCACAGCTTTCCTGAACAACCTATTTTCATCATTAAACGTTTTTCTTCCTACTCTTTAATCTAAATTGTCCATGATTCAACTCCACTATTTGTTGTCATGTCTGTGATGAATGTCTGAAATATTGTTTCATTCTTTGGACCTTCCTTTTACATGTTTGAAGACTACAGTTAAGTCACCTTTCCAAATTCTGGTCTTCAGGGTAAACTGTGCATATTCTTTCAGTATTCCTTGTAGGCTTTTTTCCTATTTTTCTTATCGTTCTTTTGTGCTCTGGAATCTCTCTGGTTCTTACAGGTGTGATGGAAGTCTCCAGAGTGGATATGAGATCGTAGAATCATAGAGCAGTTTGGGTTGGAAGGGACCTTCAAAGGTTCTCTAATCCAACCCCCTGCAATGAGCAGGGACATCTTCAACTAGATCAGGTTGCTCAGAGCCCCATCCAGCCTGGCCTTGAATGTCTCCAGAGATGGGGCATCTACCCCCTCTCAAGTTTTGTGCTGGATACATCTCCCTGCCTGCCAGAACTGACATGAAATTTGGGCTTCAAATGTTTTGCCTCCTTCTTTTTGGAAGAAGGCCGGTTTAGGAGGGATTGGACACGTTATCGCAGCATCAAAGAGAAGCCCAATAGCTCTTACGCAGCGGGATGACATGCTTGTCCATTAAGGTGCATGGGCGCCCCAAATTCCTGCCTAAAGCATGTTTTACTATTCCTATTTTTATTCCTGCCTATGGAAAAAAAACATAGTGAGGTGTTATCGGTATGTCCGATGTGAAAGGGTTACTGCCCTCTCCTGCTCCCAAGTCAATAGTTCACGATTATAGGTATATATTTTTGGCCCAAGTCTAGGTTCTTGCTCTTCTATTTTGTTGACTTTGTTTCCTTTTCATAGATTTTTTTCCATTTTGCTGAGATAATTTTGAATCCTACTTCTGCTCTTAGATTTGGTGGGGGTTTTTTGTTGTTTTTGGTTTTTTGTTTGTTTGTTTTTAAGATTCCCTTGAGTCATCTACAAAATGAAGCAGCATACTGTGTTGTGGCAACTGGAAATTGCTGCCATGTCCATGTGAAGCCTGCAGTCTTTGTGTACACTGGCTAAACTGTTTCCCTGCTGTCACTTTTATTGTTGCTGATGGATTTGCTGCAGCTTCTGATACCATTATTCTTGCTGTGCATGTGGAGGCTGTGGGCATCACAAGTAGCAAAAAAATTAGGAAGGGTGGTTTTATAAAGTCAGAAAGTGGTATCATCTGGGAAAGGTGAGGTCGAAATGAACTCCAGGATTATATTCTGTGTCTCCATGGGGAAAAATTGGGCTGAAAATCAGACATTCCTGTAATGCCATTCCTGTTTGGGTCATCTGCCTGGCTGTGTCCCCTCCCAGCCTCTTGGGCACCCCCAGTCCATTCACTGGAGAGGCAGAGGGAGAAACAGGAGAAGGCCTTGGTGCTGTGCAAAAGTTAGTGTGTTATCAGCACTGTTTTGGTCCCAGATCTAAAACACAGCACCATACGAGCTGCTGTGAAGAAAATTAACTCCATCTCAGCCAAACCTGATGTAGATACATACAGTTTTTGCAGCCAAATCTCTGATTCCTGAGCTGGTTTTCTCCCTTTAAAGACTGTCAGTAATTCTCAGCAGGTTTAGGGTGCACTAGATTCTCTATCTCAGACTTATGCAAGGGCCTCTTTGCTGCAAAGCAACATTTCTTCCGTTTCCCTCAGTTGCTGTTCATGAATATTCTTGAAATGGCAAGAAATGTTTTTTACACACTGCAGGTGGTATTCATAGAATCATAGAATGGTGAATTCTGTTCTATGTCAAATAGTGATGTTAACAGTCCGAAATCTGAGGTTTCTTTTGCTTGAGTTCTCTTTAATCAGAAGTGATCAGAGCACTAAACCTTAGCCTGTCAGCAAAGAAAACTTGGTCAAAATCAATGTATCTCAGTGAAATGGCTCAGCTTTATTGAAACAACTTATTGGATTAAATTTCATGGCTGATGTTCTCAACAGTTCTATCTCCTTGCTTATTATGAGTTGGAAAATAATGTAGTAATCCCGTATTTAATATTTTTATCCAACTGCATTTGGAGCAAGTGGAAAGCAACTGTCCATGTAAAACAGATCTGGAAAGCCTGAGGTGGGTCCTAGTTTGGCCCATATTTGTGTCAAGGCCAACTACCTTCTTTCCTTGGCCTTTGCTATCAGCAGATGGTGAGAGAACCAGGACCCAACAGAAGTTTTGAAAGACTTGATTGAAATTATGTACCATGAGTACCTACAGTGATTTCTAAACAGGTTGGTTGAATCTAAAAGTATATCTATTGCTGGCTGTTCCTGAGAACTCTGGGGAAAACATCTGTAATTATGACATAGACTGGGGATTCTAAAAGCCCTAAACAACTTAACATGCTTTTGAAGGCAGAGACTAGACAGAGAATTTGGCTATTGTTTCTTTTTACAAACAGCACATGCTTCTTGAGAGGTTTCTGTGAACCAGCTCTCCACTTTTCCTGATGCATAGTCTTTAGTGGAAAGCTTTTGGGTTATTTTCAGAGCAAAAATATTTTGGCCAGTATCACAACAGAAACGGATGATATGGAATTCACCTCACATCTGTATGAGTAATTCTCGTCTCTCTATATAGCTGTCTGGAACACTGTGTGGATAAGTAGCATTTTTATTTCCTGCCGAATATGAAACCTTTAAAAAACTTTGTTTAAAACGGAAAGAAGAGAGTGAAGGCCTCCAAGGAAATCCTAATCCTCAGGACTTTCATCTTCACAGCTCTTTATAAACATTAACTCCATATGTCTGAAGGCTTTGACCAACATAGCTCCCTCTGACAGCCGTGACACTGCTGTCCCTTTGGACTGGGGAATTTGCCCCCAGGCCTCAGTGCATCCCTCTCCCCAACCCAGCACATGGGCTTTGGGTTGCTGGGAGGGCCCAGAAGGTCCTGTTGGATTCCAGCTCTTTGTGCACCCCTGAGATCCCGCTCGCTTCAGTTGGGCACATCCTCCTTGAAGTGTTCCTTGTCCACGAGCACTGTTTTAAATGATTTATGACTGCGCAGACTTATATTTTTAGCTTCTGTGCAAATCTTCCAAATCAAATCTTGGTGGGAACTGCTGTCTGGGATAATTTTGTTGTCTTCCTCTCCACTAATGAAAACCAACTCACTCTTGCAGTTAAATGGTGTGGTTGTCTTCCTCAGTACATTTTTATACAAATCAAACAGGAATACAGGTAGATGAGAACAGTAACATGATGCTGGCATATTAAATAATTAACTTTTAAAAGCTTAATGAGTCATTGCCTAACAAAACAGCAGTGCTAGAAAGCTTAGATTGTCTTTTAATGATAGGAGGAGAGGACACGCAAGCGGGCTGTGAGGACTCCAGTTCACCATCTTCTTGCCCTTGATTCACAGAGGAGTTGCGCAGGGTTCATAGGACACGAGTTTGCTGTGTGGTGAGGATGCTCACTTCTCCCATCTGTCCTGGGGCCTCTTCATCATGTATGGTTTCTGTGAACTGCTGTGATTTAAACATTAATGCCTATTTGTAAGGTATTGGATATGTGAAAATGTAAGAATGGTAGCAGTTTCTTCTGAAGGGACTAGTTTGTGAGGTGTGAGGCCATCTGGTAGCGGAATCCTGGCTTCATTTGGGTTGGAGATCAGGCATCAGTGGCTTCCTCTGCATTCTCACTGGGACCTGCAACCTTAGTCTGTAAGGGCCCTGCAGGGAGAAGCACAAACAGCAGAAACAGATTGAAATTAGTATAGGACATGTTTGCATTCAAGGACACTTTGGACTTTCTGAAAAAAAGGGGGTTTTGTGGTTGGTGGTTTTTGGTGGTGGGTTTTTTTTTTTTTCCCTCTGCAAAAACTCAGAGGGGCTGGAAGCAAGATGCTGAAAGATGAGCAAAACACAACCATGTTGCTAACCTGTTGTAACCCGGACAGGTAACACTGGCAATATTTGCAGTTTCCTTCATTTGCTTAGTGTGTGTTACACTGGCATAAATGAATGTCTGTGACACGTGGTGGCAGTGCCTGAGCTGGAGCAGCACACCCTGCCCTGGGCTCCGCAGCTCTGGGATTGCAGGTTTTGAGAAAATGTTGAGATCCAGAAAGGCTATAAACAATTGCAATTTTACAGGAAACAAACAAGTGAAAATAAGAGTGGCTTTTTTTTTAGCAACCTTAAACATCCAGCTGTGAATTCCTTTTAAATGGAAAACTGTAGTTTAAGGTCCACGACATGAATGACCACTCCATTATAAGTATTTTGCTAATAACAATACAACTTTTCTTAATAAATGCTTTTGTTAAAAGAAATCTTCATTTCTCCACTGCTTGTAGAGTTCCCTTTGGTTTTATGATGAGGTGATTCCTCAGTTCTATTGTTACCAGTCCTGTGGTGGTTTGCACCTATGGCTGCATTATTATTCAGGGCAATAAAATTGTAATATTTCATTTTCTTAAATTAGCCTATATGCATTACTTGAGTCACAAAGTCACCTGTGTACAACTTCTGATTAATGTGTTTTAGACTCATAGCAGATTTCTGGCTATTCTGTTTTCATAGCATTTTTTTTCCCCTGTAAGATGTTGGGTGCAGTACATCTGCTAATTTGAGGGTGGCAGCAAGAACACTTCTCCCATGTGGTATCATGCTTAGCATCTCTGTATGTGAATTCCTTGCAGTTAAGTAGACTGGCACTGCCTGATGCTGGGAGACCTCGGAGATATGTGCTGTTGCCTTTCCTGGTGGTGCAGGTCTTGGGGACAGGGTCTGTTTATTGGAGATGTGTGGTGATTGATCGTTCCCTTTTCTAAAGGAAAAACATGCAAGAGGACATCAGTCTTGGGGAGTGATCTAAACATGATCACCCTCGCCTTCTCAGGGAGTGTGTTCCACATCTAGATCAGCTTATTAAGGATATTTACTAATGAAGCACTAGTGTGGTGACACTGCAGGCAATTATTTCTTGCACCAAGTTCCTGCTTGTTTAATGACAGATAGCAGGACCTTTTAAAACTGCAGGCCTGACTGCTTTGTGTTAAATCTGTTATTTCAGTCCAGTCTTAAACAACATCACAGAATCACAGAACATCAAGGATTGGAAG
>VWYH01010581.1:0-148689 GCA_013399365.1 Pampusana beccarii
AAGGCAGAGTTCCTGAATGCCTTTTTTGTCTTTTTATTCAGTTTTCATTTTCTCATATTTTATATTTAATATTAATCTTTTTTTATTATTATTTGGTAGCTTGAGTGCATGCTGTCACAGAAGTACAAAATTAAGTTTTTCTAGTCACCTGCTAGAGAAGAGCAGTTCTTGAATGGTGCATACGTTGCAAATAAGCAAATCTTGAGTGCTTCTACTCAATCATCAAAAACCTTTGAACAGAGAGGCAAAACCCATCGCTATCAATCACCAAGAGTATTTCTACAGTTTTTAGTCACAACCCTGAGGATGCCCCAGGGTGACTTTTTTTAACTGTTAATTTTTGTGATTGTACTTTTGCACTCCTATTTAAAATATTCTTTAACATTCCAAATATGATGAGTTGGTGGCAATCCACATCTGTAATATGCATTTCCTGTAACTAGATTATTGGCTGCCTTTACTGAGTGCTCCCTGCAGAATTGCTTCTTACTGCTTTGGTGTTTTAAGCCTTGCATGGCAGTCTCCCGTGGATTCTCACTGATTTTCATGAGGAATTTTATGGAGTTTAGTCTAGAAGTTAAGGCCAAAGATACAGTTTATCCTCTTAAAGTGATCCGTTTCATTTCTTAAGTTACCAGTTCTACTTTGGTGTGGTAAAGAACTCAGTGGCATATTCAGAGAAAGATATGTGTCCTTTAAATTGCTTCTGCACATGGGGTCTTCATTCTAATGCAAATGCAATTAAAGAGTAAATTATGAAAATAAGTGCAAAACACCACTGAGAGACCAGGCTAAATGGGATTAAAAAAAAGCCCAGTGTACCACTTACTGACTTCAGTATCCTCCACATAGTTTTTTCCATTTTTCTAGTCTGAAGGCCCCCCTAAGTCTGTATAGGAGTCTTTTCGCACTTTCCATGCAAGCAGGCCTTTAGCCCTGCCCATATCTAGTTGCTCTGAGTTTCATTTAACTTGTTTTTGCATTCCTCAGTCTTGCTGTGGGGTTGGGGCTTTCCTGGGCTTTGGTTACTTTTCAGATTCAGAAGCACGTTTCGTGGTAATGCATGTGCAGTTCCACAGGGATCCTCCTTTTACTGAAGTTTTAAATGGTGTAATCACAATTGAACAACACAGTACTGCAGGTGAGCTCTGATTCAGGGAACTTTAGGTTTTCTTATTGAAATGATTGTCATAATGTGTTTTACCGGTAACAGCATGGTTTAGTTGTGTGCTAGAAGACCTTTGATGTTCCAGTCCTTTCCATTCCTTTGAATATACGTATATCACAATGGGCGTTTCCGCAGAATAGCTGTGTATCATGAAATGTAAGAAATGGTTCAGAACTGTTGGCTAAATTTGTACGTTGATTGCCAGATGATCTGAATCCGCGTAAATAACTTGAGCATAAAGCCTTGGAAGGAGGCCAAAAGATTTATTTGACTTACTTTTAGAGAAAACTGGGTGTCTATGTGCTACTGAAAACCCCAAATATAAAAAAAGGGAGCATACTTTTAGCATGAGCACAAAACTATTGCTAGTGTCACAGTATGTGTCTGAATATATATTCATTATGCAGAGCTTTGCCTCATAAGCTCAAAAGAAAATAAAATTATGTGCATTATGTTTACAGATCTGCATCTGAAGAAACTGACTTTATTGTTAGGATTAGCACATTTGAGACGAATGGTATTTTGCTGTTAACTTTTGAGGTACATAGTATTTTTATAATTAAATGTAATAACTAAACAGTGTTTGCACTTACCCTACTTCTACCTTCTTTCTGTGGCATAGGATCTGTGCTATGATTTTCCTGGCAGGTTTTAGACATAAATATTTGAAGACTATTTCAGAAAATGAGAGATTTCACTAAATGTATTTGTCATTTCTAATGTGATTTGCTGGATCCATTTCCATTCACTAATCTTAAATCTTTCTTCCTTTCCTTTGATATGATATGATCGCAGTGAATCATTATTGCAGTAAGCATTGTTCTTTTATATCCACTGCATTTCAAATAGGAAAAGTGAAGCTATGAACCTTACCCTTAAGTAAAGAAGTCGGGGGGAAATGCAATGGCACTGTCTATAGAATCCTCCCTCAGACAATGGAGTGTTTGTGGGTATTCTGTTTGGGGTATCTCAGAGCACCCCAGAAGGAACAGTTTTAGTTTAATTTTAGGTCAATGAACAGGCAACAAGTTGCCAACAATATAGGTACTTTTTTTTATTAAAAGATAAAGAATTTCTTCATATAAATGAGAATGGTACAGTTTCTGTAAAATTCATTTTGTATGGCTGTGAGTAAAAAAGAAAGACTGGAGGTACAAAGAATCAGCTGTTATCATGAAGTTCTATTCTGTGTCTTTCTGCTCTGATTTTTCTAACCTTTGTATTCTTGTTCATCACCTTCAATTTTCTGTACTTTCAAAGGCCTTGATATGCTAATCCAAACATTTGTTCATTTTTAGATGCTTAATTATTATTCCTTCCCCTTATTAAGTCTTATTTTCCCGAGATACACATTATGAGGGAGAGGAATTAATAAAATAGTTTAAGAAGTAAAAGAAAGGTCTTATTTCTCTGCACATCTCCTTTTCATCTTTTATTCACCTACACTTATTTCTGTAGATCATCGTTCAAAGGCTGTACATCCTTACTTCATATAGAATACTTGCAGAGTGACATGGAAAAGGTCTGTTTATGGCCCGGATGTATGAAGGATATCTCTGGTGTGTATATCTATGTACTGTGTCTAAAGTATATCAATGGTTTGACCATAGTTTATGACTGACAGCCTATGTAGTAGCACTGGTTACCTTGATCCATTGTTTCTCTTAGCCCAGACGTTTTATAATACTGGCTTCTAAGCTTGTGAAAGTACATCAGTCCAGGAGATTTATTTTTTCACATGAATTAGAAATACTGAGTGGGCATAAAAACATGGGATGACACACTGAGTCAGATCAGATAGCCAGATTTGCATTCTCTGTCTGACAAAAGTGTCATTTGCCCAGACAAGAGTATAAAAATAGAGCAAGTGTTTGAGAGCAGCTTTCTTCAGTCAGTGACTCGGGAACCTGCTGAATTGCAGGAGGCATCTTTGTACTGATAACATTTTAATGGATTGTTTCATCCATGATTTAGGCTACACTTCTTTTCAAAAATGGCCTTGCTGTTTGGTTTTTTTTTCCTGAATATCCAGTATGTCACCATAGATTGAGCTTCTCAGTATAAATATTCTGCCTATAAAAGGCCCTTTAATTTCCAGTCTCTCACCTGATAATTTCATTTGATGACTCAGAGATTTTGTATTATCAGAAAGAGATTCAAATTTGGCTTTCCCATGCCATTCATGATAAGCTAATATTCTATCTGTTTCTTTTAATCTGTTTTCCAGTGTGGAGAAATGCAGCTTTAGCAATACTCTCTACTCAATTTCTCCTTGTACAGATGCCGTTACATTCCTCAGACTATCCTCACCATCTTGCTCAGTGGCTTTTCTGATTCTTCCAAACCTTTGTGAGCTGGTTCAAATACTAGGACTGCAGTTAGTTTTTTAAATGTAGATGCATTTCTACAATAGCAGAATGATGTCTTCAGTTTTGCTCTCCACTTTTTCCTTAACAGTTCCCAGTACTCAAAATGCTTTACTGAAGTTTTCATAGAACTAGCTCTTAGAACACCAACATTTCTTTCCTGAGTGTTTTAAGTTCATTCAAAACCCTTTATTGGGGGCTTTGAATCCGTTAGGATTTTTTCCCACAAATATTGCTACAATTAGTATTTTTCAAAATTTAATTTCATTTTGTTTCCCAGCTGCTCAGTCTCATAAGACTCCTGAATAATTTTAAATTCCTTTTAATAATCTGGGTAACTAAGCAGCTGCACCAAACTTTCACCTTGCTCAGAGGAGAGGATGTCTGCAGCACAATACATCTGAAAAATGTCAGCAAATTGGCTCTGTTATCTGTGGCTGTCTCCTCTCTATTCTCAAGGCATCTGCAGAAACCTTTTTGCAATGCATTCTTTGGGTTGAAGTTTCCAGTATTATGTGAAACCTATTTCAGCAGTGCTTAAGGGAAGGTGCTATGAAAAGCTAATGGATTAGGCTCTCCCCCAAAAATGCCACTGAGAAATTGTATACAACTCAATTAACTTTTACCACAGCTGATCACCAACTGTTCAGTTTTCCACAGGCTTCTGTTGAAGGTGTAGTTGGGTCTTGTATTTCACATGTTTCTCACCCACAACCTCTTTCTACTTAATACCTGCTCATTTTTCTTTTACAAGCAACCAGAAGGATTATTATTACAATTGATACAGAGAGTAGTCATTTGGTTTAAGTGAAGATGAATGATCAGAGTGTTCTAAGACCTACTCCAACTACGTTCTAGCTGCTTTTTTAGATTTAAAGATGCTGTTCATAAACAGTAATCTCCCTCTACTTTAAAATGGTCAGTTTTTTTCAAAGTATGAAATAAAGTGCATTTTCCCTTCCTTTTTTAAAGTGGTATGCTTGAGATGCACTACATTTGGAACTGAAGCTTAAAACTTGTGCTAGTTTAGTTCAAAACCTGTTACTTTTTCTAGCCCATAAACTTTATTTTCTCTCTCTCAAAAACACTTATTTCCCCCCATTTCCTCCATCTGTGCAAATTCCAGTCCTCCTTCCTTCCTTCTGCAATAATGATCACAGTAGTCCCAACTGGTATCAGCACGCTGCCATGCTGCTGAAGGTTATTAGTGCCAATATTGTTAATTACTGATCTGGTTGGATATACTGATTTAGCGGCAGAGGACTGCTCTCAGCTTCTCCTGAGGTCTATTTGTTAAAAATGCTGCATACTTCTTTTTATCCTTTTATGGCTTTTTAATTTTTTTTTTAATCCTATGGCATGAGGAGATTTGGCAACTGACTACTTCATCTCCTAACTAATTTCATCCATTATGTCTGAATAATGCCAGTAGTACAGGATTATAGGGTAGTCTTTTGATTAAAAGATGGTGCAAGAGCTGTATTTGTCCCAGGTGACGTAACTCCTGGAGCTCACGCTTTGGTGGTGGCTTCTGTGTATCTGAGCTGAACGGCTTTTAGTCCCATAGGCTAAGGCCTGATCCCGCTTACATTGGATAAAAAAGGGCTGTTCTTTGCTGCCATCAGTGGCATTCTATGAGTGAGATAAGAACTTTGTCCTGAGCGTGTGGGAGACAGAGAGCTGGGAAAAAGCAGGACTTAAAGTGAAAGACCGCCTGTTACCAGCAAAATCAGTATGAGCAAAAGGTACACAGAAATTTTAAATACAAAAATTCCCATACAATTCAAAATTATTGGAAAGCTCCCAAAATGTTGTCAAGAAAACCTCCTACTTTTCATTATTTTAAAAATCTTACGAATAATTTATGACACCCTGCAACAATAGATAAATGTGAACAAAAAACAATAAGAAACCAAACAAATGTTTGAATAATAGGTGTAGCTTTCAAATAACCAGCTCCCCTGGGTGAATGAGGTTTGTCTTTGTCTCCCTAGTAAATAAGGGGGTATTTCATTGCTTTACAGACAGTCTTATCTACATAGAACAGCATACCCATCTGTTCAGTACCTATTCTTCCCAGCAATATTTTGCTTTTAGCACTTCAGTCTCCCAGTCAGAAGAAATTTCCCTCCCTCTTTCTTCATCCCCAGTGCTAGCTGTGGGGTTTTCATGGATCGCTGCTTTGAAAGACTGATCCATTTTAAAGTGGCAATGTCAAACTTCTCAATTTAGACTCACAAGCACTTCATACTAAGCTGCTATAGGCAGTAAAGGCAGCTCTGTTTCTGGAGGTAAGGACCACTAGTTCAGGATTTTGAACCCTGTAAGCATTTGTTGCTGTTCAGCAAAGGGGAAGACAGGAGGGAAGAAGCATCCACTACTTGTAAACCACTGCACAATCCCCTCAGGACTCACAGTTTAAAGTGTTCTCAGTGGCAGGTTGTTAATGATAAACAGTGAGGATTCTCCTGAGGATTCTCCTGGCTATACATTCCCCTGATTTGCAGAAAACCACGATCCCTTTAAAAATGCTGTACCTTGAAAATAAGAATTTATGTCTTTAGGCAGTCCATCGCTTGCATGCTGTCCCACTCCTGTCCCACTCCTCTCAGGAGCCTGGTGGCCTGGTGCTTTCACCTTCACGTTGGCAAATAATCGTGGCTTCAAGGTGAAGAGAAGGGGGGCTGGTGGGGTTACTGAGGCAGGGTGGGGCAGAGTTAAAGGAGTGATTGGTCATTTCCAGCCTTGTAGGTAAGTTGCACTAATACTCAGGATAATAATCACTGGAGAAGAGGCTGATTTGGGTTGGTGGTTGGGTTTGTACCTTTTCAGAGTGAAAACAGGGTAAGCCTTCTGTAGATACGTTATTTCCTGTGATTTCAAATGGGCTATGGTGGAATATAGTTCCTTGGAATTGCGTGTAGTAGAACCGCACATATTAGCAATGAAACATACAGTGCCGTGGTCATGGTTCCTGACGTGCTACAGTCAAGTTTTTGTATCCCACTATTTATGTGGCCATAATTAACATGTCAGTCCTAACAACAAAACTGATATTTGAAGGTCAGAAATGACGAAGAGTGACATTTTGACAGCCTCTAGTTCTGCGGTATGCTGGGAAGCAGAACTTAGCGTATTGCTTAACAAAGATGGGATTTTCTTATTATCTCTTCGGAGATTCAAGGATGGAGTGAGGCAATTACTCCTTAACAGGAGCCAAAGCAGCAGCAATCACCTTCCTCTGAAGTGAGAGCTGCACATCAGGCAGCAGCATTTAAAAATAGCATGCCCACCTCTGCCTGCATGCTAATGCTGTTGCTGCTCTGGCGAAGCCAAGGTCCATAAATTCCCTTGAAAGCCATCAGTTTGCCTTAGTGTGCAAACCATTTTGAATGGCCATCACAGTGGCACAAGGCTTCCACAGTTCGCCAGGCAGGCTGGCTCAGAATGCAGCCGTTTTGCTCTCTGCAAAAACAAGGTTAGCTGTGACAATAAATATAAAGCTAAAATAGCATTTTTTTCCTCTCTTTTTGTTAGTCTTTTTGCACTTGCAGAGCTAGAGTGTTCATTTCTACCGTTTGAGTATGTCATTGTGCAGATGGATTCATACTTCAGGTGCAGAGAAATGAAATGCTTCTACCATGGCAAGTTGGCTCAGTCCCTGAACTTGTAAATTTGTCGTTTCTAACTCTCAGATACAGGAAGTATTCTGACCCAGTGATAACTGATGTGATATCATAGAGCTCTGATACTTGTTTATTTTCATCAGCCAGTGGAGCAATCATCTAATGTTTAAGCAATCCTACAAAACAGGCAACTGTCTGGTGTGATTTTGGCAAGTCCCACTTGTTATGTCCAACTGTTGACTTTTCTTTGCTATGTGAGACCTATTACTCAAAGCAGTCAGCGTCTCAACTGTGATGTTGCAACTTGGTGGGGGGACCTGGAGCATCTGGGACTGTGCTGCCTGGTGGGCTGCTGCAGTTGAGGGTATCCCAGTAAAAGGCAAACTCTCTTTTATCTTCCTATGTCTGAATTCACAGTCTGGAGAGAATCAACCAGACTGATTCTTAAAGATATGGAAGAAGAGGGATAGAAGTGAGCTCAAAATGTCACTTTGTCCATACAAAGCAAAGTCCATCAAAGCAGGTCAGTTATGCCTTTGTCACCCCTGACAGAAAGTTACCTCTGACATTTTTATAAAAATCTCCACTGACTGCCATGACCTTTCCAAGCAATATATTGCAGTGATGCACTGGTTTTATTGGTAGATTTTATCGTAATCTGAATCTTACTTTTTGAAGTGTAAATCCATGGCCAGGTATCCCAAGGAGTTATTCTTTCTTTCCAGCAGCTCCTTAAACACTTCATGACTATGTCTAATGCCCTTAGACCCCAGTCTTCTCTTTCTTAAATATCTAGTCCCAGTTCTTTGAATGTTTTTCTTATACCTAATACATTTTTCTTTATCACTGCTTTACTCTGCCCTGGCTGTAATGCCCTTCTTGAAGTACGGAGCCCAAAGCTAAACCCAGGATTCCACATGATGCCTTAGGTATGGTGGCTTGTCTTAAGCTTTTGATGAGAAGATGATAATTGTTGTGACTGCAAACCTTAATCTGGATCCTAGTGTCATAAGGTAGTTTCACTCAAAAAGCAGTTCCAGGGGATGCAGCTCTCTCTCTTTCTTTCACAAGGAGGTGAGGCTGCACTTTGAATCCTGTGCTTAGTTTTGGGCCCCTCACTGCAAGAAAGACATTGAGGAGCTGAATTTAATTCAGAGAAGAGCAATGAAACTGGTGAGGGGTCTGGAGCACAAGTCTGATGAGGAGCAGCTGAGGGAACTGGGGCTGTTTAGCCTGGAGAAAAGGAGGCTGAGGGGAGACCTTACTGCTGTCTACAGCTACCTAAATGAGGTTGTAGCATGGATGGTGTTGGTCTCTTCTACCAAGTGGCAAGTGATAGGACAAGAGGAACTGGCCTCAAGTTATTCCAGGTGAGGTTTAGATTGGACATTAGGAAAATGTTATCAAGCATTGGAAAAGGCTGCCCAGGGAAGTGGTGGAGTCACCATCTCTGGAGGTGTTTAGAAGATGTGTCGATGTGGCACTTAAGGACATGATTTAGTGGAGGACTTGGCAGTGTTAGGCTTATGGTTGGAATTGATTATTTGGTAGGTCTTTTCCAACAAATGATTCTATGATTTTATGTTTCCATGATTCATAATTATTTTGCACTGTCTTTCTAGCCCACAGAAAGCCACAGATCACTTCTACCTGTGCACTGAGAGACTATGTAGGCTAGTCTTCACAAACTATTAAATTTTAAATTCAGAAAAGCTACTAACAAGCCTTTGAGGAAAAAGAACTGATATGAAACTTTAACTATACATTTGAAAGAAACAATAACATTTCTTATGTTTAATTAACCAGTTTCTTTCCCAAATTCTTAATGATTCTAAATATGAAGAATAAAGCATATTAAGAAACTTCTGCATCTTTAAATGTCAATTAAATATGTTACATTTAATTTTTCAAAAAAGTATTCAAATCTCATTGCGTCAAATCCATACGTATCTTTTGCTTTGGAGGTGACCAACGCCAAGTAGTGAGTCAAAATATGAAGCAATCAGAACAACTTCTTCAAAAATTTCAGCTTATTGCTTTTTTACCTATTACAATAGAGGTCTTGTAAAAAAAATTCTCTCAAATATCATGTATTCTTTAAAAGTTATTGCTAATAATTAATAAATAACTTTTATGTTTTTTATTCATAGAGTTTCTTGGGTTCTGTCATTCTTTGACTTTCTTGAGCTTGCTTTACAGAGCAACTGGATACCATCATTAGCAAAAAAAAATCTCCTAAAATATAAAATTACTACTTTCATTTCATTTCAGCTGCTAAACTAGAAATATTCTAACTGCTTAGACATATAAAAAGTTACTGGCTTTAATGTGGTGAAGGAGACATATTTAAAATGGCTACAACTGTTTGAGAACAAAACTTATTTATTTCTGAATATTTTTAGATAATTCTACATAAGAAAAAGATCCTTGCTACTGAACGTAGCTTAGTAGACCATAGCTTTGTTTTTTTCAAGTGGTTATTCACAGTGATTCTGTGTTTTGAATCAAGAATCTGAAAGAAGGTTATTTTATAGTAACAGGATTTATTTAAGTGGTATTTGCACTCTAAATTCTCCCACAGCCAATGTAGTTCAGAAAGTAATTGAACAGTATCAAACTGATAGTCAAGTCATATAGCAAAATGAAATAATTCAGTGCACTATGATATAGTGTATAGGTCTTCATCCCAAGCACTGACTGAACGTCTGTGTATTGTTTCTCAAGGCAGTTTCTAATTTACCATTTATTTTCTATTCATTTTGTCATTCTTTGAGACTCATGTGAATGGCATCATGAAGTTTAAACAAGACTAGGCTTTAACTACATTCTTAATTTTTTTTTCTCTTGTGTAGACACAGACTAACACTACAACTACAGAATTACAGATTCTGTTATGTTCTCTGGATCGATGCTCCTGTCTAGCATAAGGTTTTTTAGATTTTTATATTTTCTTTTTATTTCACTTTAACCCTAGATATCTGGATTTCTGTGGCAATAAATGTACCTAGTTTATCTTGTGCAGTTTTTTGTAAAGACATAATAAAAAGCTTTGAGCTCTGAAATCTCGTGTTAAATATAAGCATGTACTGACAGCAGGAATTTTATATGTCATACATTTTTCTTGGCAAGACTGTGTCATCTACTAAAATATTACTGCCCTTGTTTTTCATTATTACTGAATTGCAATGATACATGCTTGGCTTTAGATCTGATAGATCCCTAAATGAATCTCAACTTATTCTGCATGCAGTAGGCATGATGATGGTAGATAATAGCTCTTTTAATAATGTATGAATTAGTGTATTCTAGATCCAGATGTAAATGAGTGAAAAATATGATAGCAACTGCAGCCCTAGCTTATAGAATTTTAAACTTCATTAAAAAGTTAGGCGCTTGGTTTTAATTTATGAAGTGTTAAAAATCCCACTCCTAAAATATTCTGGGGTTGTGGAGGATGTTGAGAGTTTGTAAAATATGCTATTAAATGTGTTATTAGAACAGTTATAGAAATTTTGCACTTTTAAATTCCTGAGAAATTAGTAGAAAAGTAATATTTGTGGAAGACACACATCCATTTATGAAAAGAGCTATAGATGTGGTGTTTGGCAGTGATGAGTCCTCCTTTTACCTCTTATTCACCAAGGAATGCTGCCTACAGCAGCCGTCATACTGTAGAGAGTGTATTCTGTAACTCTGGTTCCTGTGTCTATGTAATAATTGTGTAGTCAATTATTGTTGACTCATCGTGACTGAAATAACTCCAGCAGCTCTTTGCAGTGGAGATGATAGTTATTTTTAGCTGAAGTTATTCTTGTGTTCTGGTCTAGTGTGCCACGAGGCAAACAACTGGGTCAGCCCAGGTCAGGGGACAGAGAACTGCAGCTGGAGCAGCACAGCTGGAAGTGGTGGGAGGTGGAGACAGGAGCAAGTGTACTGGGGAAGGATCCAGGAGTGCTTTTGGAGCTTTCTGTTGATTCTTTGAAAGGGGACTGCTGTTTACATCTGAATCAGTCTGTGGAATCAAGAATCAGAGGACATTTGGGTCACACAATCCTAGAATCCTAGAGGTCTCCCAGGCAGACCCTATGCCAACTATAGGGATTTAACACAGTTACTCTGGGATGAGAATAGAAGAAAACTAACACTGATCAGTCTCAAAAAATATAACATGATTTTTTGTTCATTTTTTCAAAGAGCATTTTGGGAGGAAGAAAGTAGGAAGAAATAGAGAAGAGTTGCAGTATGTTTCTACTTACACTTGTTTTTTTATTTCAGCTACACCTTTTGATATACCTGTGGTTATTTGTAACTGAAGGGAATTTATCAAGTAATTAACTCATTTTATTTGCAGTAGTCACTAATATGGGGCCCACTAATGTGGGTAAAGTCCAGGAGGCAACATTTTAGCATATTCAAGACCATTTTATGGTACACGGAATTATAAATAGTTAAATATCCTTTTCATGTTTCTCATTTTACTTAGTTTTATTTTCCTTCTTTCCCTTATAGTTTTCCTACCTCCCTTTAAGATAAATAATTTACTCAGATTTTTAGAAATGCCCTAAAATCCAATGAGTATGATGTACGATAGCTTTAGTATTCTTTTGCATTTATAGCAGATATACATCTTTTCTGTTTGTTTTTTAAAGAAGAGAAAAATAAACTGAAAACAGGTAGATTTATATTAATGGTAGCTGTAACTAATCAACAGATTAGTTCATATTATCTGAAAATTTTTCCTGTCTTGGATAGATACATTCTACCTCTAGGTTTCTCTGACACTCATTGTCTGGAAGATGGAAGAAAATTATTTGGGAACTTTTCCAGCTAAAATCCATCTTGATTTAAATTTTTGAAGAAACATCTTATTTTCGTAGTACGGTCAACAGTCTCCAAATCCCACTGGTCATTATTTGAGTTAACATTGCCAGGATACAGGCACTAGTGGCTTTTCCTTCCAATAATTTAGCTGTTCTTCTAAGTATGCTGAGACTAGAGAAGAGGTTCACGAAGATGAGCACAGAATAAAATCTGAAGGAATAGAGTTGGCCGAGCCTTCTTTAGACAACACTGAAATTATGCTCCCTTTCTTGATCAGAATCATGACCACAGTGCAATTTCTAAAACCATTTTTGTTTTCCTTGAGTCTGGGGGAAAAACTCATTTTACCTGTCATAGTGAATAGATGCTGACAGTACACTGATTTCTATGCCTAGAAAGATTAATGTTGCTTCAAGAGCAGATCTTTTCAGTTCGTCATTCAAGGGAGTTTTCCATCATATTCCTAATGAATACTTCGGGATCCAAGGACCTGGGAATAGATCATAGAATCATAGAATCATTTGAGTTGGAAGGCACGTTCAAAGGTCATCTAGTCCAACCCTGCTGCAATGAGCAGGGACATCTTCAACTAGATCAGGTTGATCAGAGTCTCATCCAGCCTGGCCTGGAACGTTTCCAGGAATGGGGCATCTACCACCTCTCTGGGCAGTATCTTACCACCTTCACTGTGAAAACTTTCTTCCTCATGAAGAATGAATGTCCCTGAATGTCTCTGAATGCCTGAATGTCCCCTCTTTTAGTTTAAAATCATTACCCCTTGTCCTGTTATACCACGCCCTTCTAAAAAGTCTGTCCCCATCTTTCTTACAGGCCCCTTTTCAGTACTGAAAGGCCACAATAAGGTCTCCCTGGAGCCTTCTCTTCTCCAGGCTGAACAACCCCAACTCTCTCAGCCTGTCCTCATAGGAGAGGTGTTCCAGCCCTCTGATCATCTTGGTGGCCTTCTCTGGCCCCTCTCTAACTGGTCCATGTCTTTCCTGTACTGAGGGCTCCAGAGCTGGATGCAGAACTCCAGGTGGGGTCTCACCAGAGTGGAGTAGAGGGGCAGAATCACCTCCCTCCACCTGCCGGCCACAGTCATTCTGATGAAGCCCAAGATACAATTGGCCTTCTGGTCTGCAAGTGTGCATTGCTGGCTCATGTCCAATCTTTCATCTACCAGAACCCCTGACTCCTTCTTTGGCAGGGCTGCTCTCAATCCCTTCATGCTCCAGCCTGTAATGATACCAGGGGTTGCCCCAACCCAGGTGCAGGACCTTGCACTTGGCCTTGTTGAACCTCATGAGGTTTGCGTGGGCTCACTTCTTGAGCTTGTCCAGGTCCCTCTGGATGGCATCCTGTCCCTCAGGTGTGTCAGCTGCACCACTCAGCTTGGTGTCATCCACGAACTTGCTGAGGGTGCACTTGATCACAATGTCTAAGTCATTGATGAAAATATTAAACGGTACTGGTCTCAGTATGGATCCCTGAGAACTGGTGTCCCTCCAGAAATTTTGCCACTGACCACTACACTCTAGATGTGACCATCCAGCCAGTTCCTCATCCACCAAACAGTTCACCCATCAAATCCATACCTTTATGGTTTAGAAAGGTTTAGAAGGTTTAGAAAGAAGGATGTTGTGGGAGACTGTGTCAAAGGCTTTACAGAAGTCCAGATAGACAACATCCCTAGGCCTTCCTTTGTCCATTGATGTAGTTACTCCATAATAGAAGGCCACTAGGTTGGTCAGGCAGGTCTCGCCCTTGGTGAAGCCATGCTGGCTGTCTCGAATCACCTCTCTGTCCTCCATGTGCCTTAGCATAGCTTCACCTGACTGCCATGACTTTTCAGATATCATGGAGAGTGGCTTGGCAACTACATCAGCCAATTCCCTCAGGACTGGGATGCATTTCATCAGGTCCTGTGGACTGTTCAGGTTCTGTAGGTGGTCACGAACCTGATCCTCACAGTTGGAGGGACTTTGCTCCCCCTGTCCCTGTCTTGCAGCTTGAGAAGTACGTTGTTGTACCTCAGGTTGTTGAGTACCTCAGCCTTCTCCTTGTCCATTGTTACCAGTCTTGCTCATCGGGGGGGCTACACTTCCTTTGACCTTCCTTTTCTGTTTGACATACCTGTAGAAGCCCTTCTTGTTATTCTTTGCATCCCTTGCCAAGTTCAGCTCCAGCTGCGCCTTGGCCTTCCTGACCCCATCTGTGCACAATGGGGCAGTGTCCCTGTACTCTTCCCAGGATACCTGTCCCTGCAACATCATCACACAGATTAGGTTCTATACGTAAAACGTCCAAGCATTTATTCTGAAGGGGTGGAAATATAAATGCAGCAAGGACATAAGGACAGCAGGTGTGTACACGGAGGAAAAACACAAGCCAGCTACTTAGTCACATAGCAGTATCTTTAGGTGTTGTAAACTACATCTGTACTGAGCAACTGATTCAAGCTCTCTGACTGTGGCTGGAATGTTTTCCCCTTTTTTATTCACTTCTAAATCATTTTAACAATCATTTCCCCTCCTTTTGGCTTACATAAATACTTGGTTTAATTCAATTTCTTCTTGGACCCATACCTTTTTTATTCTTTGGTGAAAAATAACTGTTCTCCCCTCCTGCCCATTCCTCCAGTGGAGCCTTCCAAAACCAGCTCTCTTTATTAGCTGCAAATTTCTGTTCTTTTGTATTTTTTCCAAGCTGTCCACATTTAAAACTGTATTTGTTTAAAAAGAAAAAAAATTTAACACCTACCATGTCCTTTACTAGTGTGGATAAGGTCAGATAAGTAATTCAGCATCTTTTTACATACATATTTTATAAAACAGATACTTCTGTTCAGAAGTCAAATACTATTTTTGTGTGGTTTATCTTTTCTGAAGGTGTGTGTATCTTTTCATACCTGTGGCCAGTCAAGGGACAAGAGAATGTATCACCAAAAAAACCTAGCAGCTGTGAGATATGAGCCTTTTCCTCCTTGAGGGGTTGTTTTGTTTTATTAGATTGGTATGACACAGCCAACGAAGTTCGATATCGTTTTGGGGAACTCAAAAATATGGTCTTTATGAGCTTTGGTTTGCTTCCATTAACTGAGAAATAGTCATTTTAAAAGCCGAAGTTCTACAGTAAATAGTCTCATTTTAGGTAAATACTGTTGCTGTCTATATGGGCATGCTATAACATAGTAATATAGGATTTGACAAAACAATTATAGCCAATAGGTGGTTCATCATCATAACCTCCCGTGCTCAGCATAGGGGTTATGATAGTAAGAAAAGAAAACCTCTCAATATTCAGGCAGTCCTGAGCATCTCTTGCTAATAGGCTGGACATAACATCAAATAGAGGAGCAAATAGAAATGCTTCAAATCTCAATTTCTACTCTACTTCTCTCATACTGTAAGAACATTTTGTCAGAGTCCTATATAATACAAATTTGTATAGGACTATCTCTTTTTTATTTAAATGCAATAATTTTCCAGTGTCATTTGTTTGCAATCAATTTTAATTAAGCTTGGAAAGTACTCATAACTTTATTTGTAAAATGATACAGTAAACGTATGTTTGTGTGCTGAGTTTAGAATTTAGAATTCTAGCACTGAATGATTCTTGTAAAAACAAAGTGGAGCATTTTTACTGTTACTGAGATACTTCGGCAGTGATATTGTTACACTGTTATAGTTCTGAGGAACTGGAGTAAAACCAATAGACTGAAACACCACGCTCAGGGGTAAAGAAAATCTGAGGTTATTGATATGAATTGAAAAACTGTAAATATTGACCCAACAATGAGCTTTACCCATTGGGTTTATCAAGCCATTCTATCCATAATTAGTATTTAATTAGTAAAAAACTCAGTGGAAATAGGGAAAACAACATTTAATCTTGAAGATGTAGCATCAGAAATTTTGAGAGCTTACAAGTGACTTTTTTTTAGCACACCATTAGTAGCATGGCTGGAAAATAAAACAGCCTTACTCTTCTAATGATCTGGTTTAGGATGGCTAAATTATGGTATTGGATAATCTTAAAAGGCAGACTGTACAATACTAAAAAGCAAATCAGGATTTTAAATGAAGAAATTATAAATTGCATGTTGGTGGTTCATTTGTCTCAGAAGAGAACATGACAAATTCCTATTAGGAGAATGCCAGCTTTTTAAATATTCATCAGCACCTCATAATAGCCCATAGGACTGCATTCATTCCCTAGAAAGCTTCATTCTGTTTTTTCATCTTTGAAAAGCTGTACGACAAAAAGTAGAAATGTGACTTACGCAGCCCAAAGCATTTTAAGAATTTTTTTATTTGCTGTTCTTGCCTTTATGTTATTATAAATCCTCTATGTTTTAAGCATGGTACTGTGAAAATGGGGGCATATGCGAGTTTCAAAATTAGCAGTATGCAGCTTTGTAACAATTAACCATCTGCTTACAATTCTGTTAGGAACTGATAGCATCTCCATGGAAGTCAGGAAAATATTAGAATAATGTACCTGCCAAGCTTTAGTCATGAGTTATCTTACATTGTGATTTGTAGCCCCATGAGAGCAATAAGAAGCAAAACTGCATCAAAGTTGCAAACTGAACTCCTCCTAAACATTTATCTTAAAATACTGTTAGTGGTGTATTGAGCAGGTTCAGGAGCAGATGTCAACCAAAAAAGTAGATTGAAGATATAAACACAAGGGGACAGAGCTGATAAAGTGCAAAAAAATTTCCTGAGTCTGGAGCAAGTACTAATTTGGCTGTAGCTTCCTCTGGGTGTGAACACATGACAAAGGATAACTGCACAGCATGCCCTTTAACCGTAGTCCCTTCATCCATTCCTGCAATGTATTTATGCAGTGCTTCTAAAAAACGTTGGGAGTTTTGGCATTTTTATTTTTGTCAGTAGCATGGACACAGGCTTCGTATTTTTATATAGTGGCATGTGTGAAAAGAGAGTTTAAAAACTCCTGCTGTGGCTCTGCTTTGTGCCCCTTCGTGGCTCACTGTGTGGCCAGAAGGCGAGATTACACTTGTGCGGATAGTACCAAATGAGGGAGGGGGAGTTTGCATCATCTCCCCAGCCATATTTGAGCTTGTCACAGTAAGATCATAGAGGTTTAGGTCTGTAAAAGCTTAGCATATGGTGAAAACCCTAACATTTTCCTGGTATGTTCCTTTAAGCACTAATATTTGATTCTAAATAGGTTTTCAAGAATCTGCCTGGCTAAAAATGTGCATGAGGAAGAGTGATCAAAGAAACATTCATTCCCCTTTCCCTTCCTTTCCCAAATAAATCCTTTTGTTAAATTGAAATAGTCTCTAGACTCTGTATTGTGTTGCAGGAGAAGACACCTAAGAGCTGGGGAAAAAGTTGAAGTCCCGTTGGTTTCTGTCTCAAAACATGCCATTGTGTAACGTGGAAGAAAGAGAAATAGCATGAGATGAAGCTGTTAGGAAGCTGAGTCAGATTTTGGTGTGATCCGATTCCAGCTTTAAAAGACCACATAAAATAGTTTAATTATGGGCTTTGAAATGTAACATCAAGAAGGAGGTGGTGCTCCTGCCCTTGCTTTTACTCTAATGCCTGTCTCCTGGGTCCACTTATGATATCCCTAACTTCTAAGGAGCTAGAAAACCTATACCATTAACAAGCTGCCCACAAAACTGTTCCTTACTAACAGCTCCCCGTAGAGTGAGATAGTAATTTTCCCTTCCTGGGCCAGTATAAAGCAAGGTATAGCTGTATTATTTAGTGCAAAAGAAAGAGAAACTCCATATCATGAAAAGATAAAAGTTTCCCAAAACAATTCACCATTTTCTCTGCTAGAGGATCTTAGAAGTTGGACTTCTTCGTCAGTCGTATCTGCAGAAAATTCTCTTCCACATTATTCATCTGTGCATCCTAATCCTAGGAACCTTGCGTATTCCAGGATGAAATCCCACTCTTCATCTGGTTGTTAAGAAAATTTCAGGTGACTGTGTCTATTGTGCCTGTCTAGCAGATTTAGTGATTCATTTCTTTGAGAGCTTGTCACCAACTGTGCTTACAAAACATCTTCATTTAAGACAAACAGTTATTCAAGCTCTATGTGCTCATATATCTCAAATATATATTGTGATAATGTAGGAATGAAAACTTTGTGGATGTGTGAAATTGTTAGCTCTGAGCAACAAAGAAGATCTTTCTTATAAGTTATTTATGTTTAATTTGACAATGTTTTTTAACAGTGAGAAAATCTGCCATTCACTAATCTTATTGATCTCGGGGGTCCTATCAAATGTCCAGAACAACAGCTAGATGGCACTGGAAATAAGGAAAGCTTTTAATAATTCTTCCTACAAAAATGGCCTCATGTAAATTTAATGTGTATACAGTATATTGGAAGATAAGTTCTACATCAGCCTGTAGGTTTCAAAAGGGAAACAAGGCTGTTAAATAGCACATCGGTAATAGTGCAAGATGAAAATTCTCTCTTGAAAAGTAAGTTAGAAACGGATAATACTTAGATGGGGAAGAGAGGTACAGGTAAATGGAAAAAGAAAGGTTCAATCAAAAGAGAACACGTTAGAAATAATTAGTCTTTAAAAGTAAGATGGTAAAAGGACCTGCCATGGGCAGACAGGAAGGGACAAAGGGAAACAAAGTGAAAAATAGTTCATCAGTAGATCACAGAGTAGGCAACCAGCTGCTAAAATAAGCATAATACTTTTATTAACAGCTGTAATTAAAGAAGAAAACTGAAAAATAAGAAAGAATGGGGTAGAGGTTTGACGTTTGATCCAGGGGGAGGTGGAAAACATAAATGAGTAATGACTTTGGTTTCAGATACATGTGTGTGGCCTCCTTCTTTGAGGGCAGATACAGAAAACGTAGCTGGGTACAAAGGATTATAGCTAAAGAAGTCTGTCTTAATTAGAACTACATTTCATACATGGGAAGAAGCAGCTTCCTCTTTTCTCCCTGTGTAAAATATCATTTTGCAGTTAAGGCACAGTGAAGTGTAATAAATGGGCAGTGCCTGTGCATCCCAACTTGGTTTTGAGTGCACAGTAGCAAGGTAAGCCTTGGTGACAGCAGTAAATTATTACTATGAGAGCTAGCTGGGACACTCAAAGCACTTGTTACAGTTGTTGGAAGCAAAAGGGAACCCAGCTCATACTTGGAGGCAGGGGTCTGTTGTTAGTACAGTTAATGTTTTAACAGCCTAACAATCCAAAATAAGTAATGCAAAAAAGCTTTGTTGATAACATAATTAAAATTGTTACCTAAGAAAACTTCCTTCTGTCTACCCTTTCCTCCCTTGGAGCTTTTCACTTTTTCTCTGGATCCTAAGGTTGATAGGGAGACTCACAATGGGCACCAGCGTCCCAAGTCCTTCTCTAGATAAGGTGATAATCCTCATGGTGAGGATTTCTTCCTCATAAGCCTTGGGTCCACCTCGGACTCTGTTTGTCTTCTCATCACAGTCTGTTTCTGTCTCGTAAGTCCACAGCTAAAGGTTAAAAATTGCACAGCTGCCTCTCCCATCCTCAGTTAACCCAAAGGGCTACTGCTTGTTTTGCAGGGACTGCAAGGTCTGTTTGCCCTTCCATGTCTGGGGGATTCACTGAGCTGAAGACCATCCAGGTCAGGTACCAGTTAGGTGGCCACTGGCAACTATTAACCAAGCCACAACCAGCTCAGGCCAAGCCAAACCCAGACAAGTCCTGAGACCCTGTCCTGTCACATCAACACAAGGCCTATGTCTGCGCCACATGGGGGGAAGCAAGTGAGAGAAGTCGTACTTAAGAGCATATCTCTGCCTTTGTGACGCTTCAAACCGAAGTACATAGCTTTGAATGATGCTGTTGCATCACCAAGAGTCTAAGATGGTTTTAGGAGCCACAGAGAAATAGATTTTATCAGTAGTGAGAATCAACATTTGTGTTTTAGTTCCTATAAGAGCTTATTAGTGGTTACTATGCAGGTCACCCTTGCAAGACCTAAAGTACTCTATGTATATGCTGCAGTGTTATTTGTCAACAGCTTTCCTTCAAATATTCATTTCTAGTACTTACAACTGTCCAGATAATCACCATGCTGAAGGGTTTGGGTGTTTTTAAAGGGTTGTTTGCTTTGCCTGCATGGATAAGAAAGTATGTGTCCACAGCACAAGTAAAAATATTTTCAAATTGCATTCTGTTCCTTACATATCTTGAGTGTTTGATTCTGCAACGTCTGAGTTTAAGTGCCATGCTGTGCAAGTACCCATATTGTCCTTCAGGAAAGTCATGTTAGGTGAAGTGTTAGTCAGGATTTTGTGGTCGATTTCCAAAAAGTGACAAATGAATGAGTCAGTAATAGGTGACTAGTAATTAACAGCCAGTTCCGTGAACAATGGAGTTAATGGATGGGATTATGCCATATTTTATTAGTCTATTATAGTTCTACCTTCTCACCACATTTCCTGTGATAAATCTGATAACCTAGAGGCAAGCATAATACTATTTATGTGCTGATAAGCATCTATGGATAGGTAAGATGCTTGATATCCAGTAGAAGACATAATGGCCTGTTACTTTTTCTTCCCTAATGCAGGCATAAGTTTGTATCCCTCTTCTCTTGCTCAGGTTTCACAAAATTTGTAGTACCTCAGCTACCTCGGAGACTTGAACCCTCTTCAATATTGGCTGCTAATGAGTCACAAAGTCTTAGAGTTGATAAAATGAAATTAACCAAATGATGGAGAGAAAACAAGACTATGCTAGTCATGACAATTTCTGTATAAAGCTGCTTTAAAAATCATCTTGATTTGTGAAACTTTTTTATGCATATATCAAACAAAGAGATAGTAGCCCTTGTAATAGCAAATGTATAGAGAAAAATGAGACTCCTAGCTGAGTGTAGTGAAAGAAAGAAAAAAAAAAAACCTCTACAAGTGAAAAGAACAGTATGATATTTGTTATAGCAATTGCAACCAAAAGAAAGAGAGGAGGAATTCTAACCACTTGATGAAAGATTTGAGGGTGTTTTGTAGTATTAGAAAAGAAAAAAATTAGTTCGTCAGTGGGTCAACAGTGCTTATAAAATGGAAGCACTGCAATAGTATTTTGCATTTGACAGTAATTTCAGTAGTAGTCACAATAATATTTTGGAAGCAAACTTGATAAACGTGAACCAAACAGCCAGTGGCATGTGTTGTATTTAGAGATTTTATTATTCATTCTTCAAGGTCTACTGCTCTTCAGGAGCCCTTCCTTCATGGTAGAGTTTTGTCATAAAATCATCTGAGAAGAGTCTAAAGTCAGCTGTATTTGGATCTTGTAAAAGATAATTCCATATTAATGCTGGTGTAATTGTCTAGCAGAATCTGGGTCATTTTACACACATCTCAGCATCCACCTGAGTTGAATGGCAGTACAATAAAATCTTTGCAGTTACTGAAACATAAAGTACCAGAAAACTATTCAGTTATGTACAATATATGTTGATGTATTCAAATATCAGTTGACCAAAGCATTGCAAGAGTCCATTTTTGATTGGACATGCTAGACTGATCACTAAAAATGCCAGGTGGAGTTACTGAAGTGAAAAAGGAGAAAAGAGCATAGTACACTCTGTACATATTTTAGGAAGCAAGACAGTAAAAGAAGTGAAAAAGAGTTAGCAAAGTTTTACAAAACAAGAGGAGTTCATCCACTCAGTTTTAAATAATTTATAGTTGTAAATGAAGCAAATAATTTCTATTTCTTCTAAATACCAGAGAGAAAATATTATCTTTATGCCAGCAGAAAGTCTGCAGACATTTCAAACAATAAAATTTTGCATGTTGTGAGAACAGTATACATTAACCTTCAATCAAAAGAATTTGCATATTCACTTAGCAATACTTTGCGTTTTCTGTATTAATTCGCTTTCACTCAAAAAGAACTCCAAAGCCTTTGTAGCTGTTACATGTTCAGTCATTGTGCACAGTGACTGGCACTGTGCCTGCCTTATGAACAGGGAACTGGAGATCCAATGAAATAAATGCATTGCACAAGTTTGTAAGGACTTATCTCTCATTTTGGCGCAACTTTTTTTTGGTCTAATTTTACAGCCCTTCTCTGACAGCACAGGAACTCGTAATGAACAAGTAAGGTCTCATGATGGTGAAATTCACTCCCCTGCAGCAGGCCAGTGCTATGCTCCTTAGAGTAAGTGCAGCTTATCAAGAAAGGGGCTTGAGTAAGACTAAGATCAAGGTGTAAGACTTCTGACAGTCGTTTTCAGAAATAAATGCCAGCTTCATCCATAGTGGTTTAGGGACAAGGAATAGGTACATCTTTAAGGACTATTGTGTCATCTGTTCAAGATCCTACATGTGAGCTCTCCTTTAAAGCAGGGTGTAAGAACTGGAATGGTATGCATACTCCCAATGCACACCATTAGTGTAGGAAAATTCATTCTCCAAAGCATTCAGCACTCCGACTACAAACTGGATTATGTAATATTTTCCTCAATTAATATGAAATGCAGAATTGGGAACACCAGAGTTGTTGGATGGTTGTTTTTCACACTTTTACGGGCCAAATGTTATGACTAGAACATATGATCCATTTCTGCCATTGTTCAGTCATTTTTTCCTCTCCAGACTTTCATATTTCAACTTGTCATGTAAGCCCTGGTTTGTTTCTCTTCTCTTCTCTTCTCTCCTCTTCTCTTCTCTCCTCTTCTCTTCTCTCCTCTTCTCTTCTCTCCTCTTCTCTTCTCTCCTCTTCTCTTCTCTCCTCTTCTCTTCTCTCCTCTTCTCTTCTCTCCTCTTCTCTTCTCTCCTCTTCTCTTCTCTCCTCTTCTCTTCTCTCCTCTTCTCTTCTCTCCTCTTCTCTTCTCTCCTCTTCTCTTCTCTCCTCTTCTCTTCTCTCCTCTTCTCTTCTCTTCTCTCATTTTATCTCTGGTTTTGGTTTGTTTCTATCTTTATACAAGTTTATGAATTCTTGTAATGTTTTGTTGAGGGCAAGGCAATGTGTATTTTATTCTTTTACACAGTCTTTGTGTAATCTCTTTATGGCATGGTCACTGATTGTCTGGAGAGTTTTTTATCCTGAGGGTGCAGTCACTGCATGGTCCTGTCATTCTGATAAACATAGTTTATTTTTAATATATGTTATAAACCCTAAAATTGTAGTAGATTTTGTTCTGCTAAGACTTAAACACTGCAATGGCCTTTATAAATTATTCATTTTAAAATAGTGAGGAGAAAGAATTCAGGAAAAAAAGAATCTCCAACTGGGCCATGTTTAGAATTGTAATAACTAAATTTGGTAATTAAGTAAAGGGAGAAGAAGGTGGTCTATGAATTTCTGCATAAAGAATAAATCTGAATACTCTGTGTTTGGTGAAGTAAGATACAATATTTTAGGAACGATGTACTAATATTACAGAAAAGAAACAAACATCAAATGATATTTTTCTATGCTGATTGTCATTCAGTAAGAAGTATTACAACATTCCAAGAAAGTATATAAGGTCAATTCTGCTATTATCATGGGATCGAGGATAGTTTGGCTTGGTCATCTGGTCCAATCTCCTGCTAAGTTATGAACTACAGCTTATTCTGTGATAATACATTGAATATGTTGCTACTAGGTGCTGTAAAAGCACTGCTACGGATGGTTTGCTTCAGACTACCTTGTCTTCTAAGTAATGAAACCAAGGAATTTCACAGACCAGCTCATCACAAAACTAGAAATAAAGGCGAAATCACTTCACTCACTTCTGCCCAGCCACGTTCCCTATTTTGTAAGGACAGTCAACACCAGGGTCTGATTCAAAGCTCATTAAAGCCAGTGGGAACCTTTCTGTCATCTCTAAGTCTCTGCCTAAGCACTTGCTCAATCAAAGCTCATGGCACAGCTGTGGACTTTAGTATTACTGTAATTTCAGTGGCAGTTAGGAGAGACTAAGCATTATAAATGCTAGACTAGAGGCAATGGTAATAATGCACATATAAATATGTGTGGATGCTTCTGTTTATTGCACCTTTTATAGAAGGATTAGGTTTTTAAACTGCTGAAACCTAAATAAGATGCTAGAAATATAACAGAATTTCCATGTGCCGTTTAACACATCCGTAATGCATTAATTGAAAAACTGGTCTTTTTTCTGAGTTCTGAATAGGACTCTTAAAGGTTTGACTTTGAGGGGTTTTTTGGGTGGACGTGCATTTTTCTGGTGGCCTCTAATTGTCACTGTGGAATAAGAGTCCCAGTACAAAGGTGTTTCTGATCAGCTTTGGGATCACTGAGTGGCCAGGTGTAGCTAGGCCCTGGCAAAGAGGATGTTATCTCAGATGAATGATGCACATGCATGAGCACAGTCTTGGAGGTTATTCTCATCGCCTTCATTGGCTTCGATATTCATATGAAATCAGGTTGCTTTTTGTATTTTGTTTACCCTTTCCACCAATTTACCAATGGATGAAAAGGAAGGAGATTACTGGATGACATAGATGCTCTACCTCCCTAATGTTGCATGAGTCAGGAAAGAGGTTTTATGCTAAAACCTGATTTCTTATGACTGAGAAATTTATGCTAAAACATGATTTCTCATGACTGAGAGATTTTGCCTTTTTAATGGCAACACGTTCAGCAGTGCAAAGACCAGACATCGTTACATATGCAGCTCTATCACAATACTGATATTTAGTGTGACAGGTTTTGGTCAAAGGCCACCCATCCATCATCCATAAATGATGAATAGAAGGCTAATGAGTAGTATCAAATGCCAGTTCGCAAAGAAAGTAAAGCCGCAAACAAGCCAATATGTCTTGAGCTTTGCAAGAAGGGGCAGAAGCCTCAAGACTAGACAGCTCTGGATCTGCTTCAAGCCTGCTTAACATTGCTGAACTGAGGGACTATGTGATAGGCCTTATGGTGAGATCTGGATGTAGATCCCAGCTGGAAAAGTTTATTTGTGGATAAGTAGAAGTCAACATCTGTCATTCAATTTGACATTTCTGTCTGTTATCAGTCAGTCAGTAAGTACTTAAGCAAGGGAAAAAAAAAAAAAAAAAAAAGAGCAGGCAAGAATTTCACTAATTTAATGAGTTATATGTTTTCCCCAATTTGTTTCATGCTGCAGTACATTAATAAGTTACAGAACAATAATGTTGGAAAGACCTTTAAGACATCATCTAGTTCCTCTCGTGGCAGCTGCTCCTTTGTCTTTCCTGTCAGATACGTCTCTGACCAGATATTAGAGCTCGCCACTGATGTGGGTGCTCCACAACCTCCCCAGGTCACCTGTTCCAGGACTTCGCTGTCCTTACCTTTAGGGCAGTTTCACCACAGTTCTGTCTGGATTTTCCTTGCTCCAGTTTAATCCTTTGCCTGCTCACTGCATGGATGCAGCACAACCTGCTCTCTCAGGCTTTCCGGAACTCTGTTTGCCAAGCAAAAACTGTTATCAAGTCCCTTAGTCTTTTCTCTTTAAGCTAAATACGGAAAAATCTGTCTTCTATTTAAGTTGTGTTTTCTGGACCGCTGATTATTCTCATTGCTATCCACTGGTCCCTCTCCAGTCAGCCTCTACCTTCCCTCTTGCCTTCTTTCTCCTCTCTCACCTTTTTCAAGTTGTTGAGGAGGATGGAGCCAGGCTCTTCTCAGTGACAACCAATGATAAGACATGGGGCAATGGGTGAAAACTGGAACACAGGAGGTTCCACTTAAATATGAGAAGAAACTTCTTCACAGTGAGGGTGCCAGAGCACTGGAACAGGCTGCCCAGGGAGGTTGTGGAGTCTCCTTCTCTGGAGACATTCAAAACCCACCTGGACACCTTCCTGTGTAACCTGATCTGGGTGTTCCTGCTCTGGCAGGGGGATTGGACTGGATGATCTTTCAAGGTCCCTTCCAATCCCTAACATTCTGTGATTCTATGATTTTCGGTACTTTCTGGGCAGCTTCGTGAAACAAGGAATTAAAATGAACTGATTGAAGTACAAGCATTTCTCTCCTCTGTCATGTAAGTGCTCTGGACAGCCATTGAGCTGGACTGGTGGAGGTGTGGTGGGACAAGTTTTCAGAAAATTGTTTTACTCTTCTGTTATTCATGCTGAACATTGTAACTGAAGTGCCATTCACTGTGCTGTCAGCTATTGTACGAGTTACTATGGAGCTGCCAGAACAGACAGACAGACAGATACTATTAGCCGGTGAAGAATTACCAGAAAGAAAAATGTTTCTTGTCTAATAAAGTAGACCACATCAGCTGGTACAGTTAAATAAAATAAATGAGAAATGTGTGTGTGCTAAAACTAAAGTGTCTGCATACACATGTACGGCTACATACATACCTATATATACATATACATGTATATGTTGCATATATAGATTTATATATATGTGTGTACATACCTACATACATCTATATATTGGAATCCATTGAGCTAGAAGCAATCCATTTGGGATTCTTGGTTTGTCTGCCTCATCTCTGAACATGGAAATACTCCATATATAAATGTATTAAGACACAGGGAGTTCCTTTTGTTACTGAATTCATTAATTTTGGTTTTGATTCCTTCTCCGTCTTGTAAGGTTTCCTAAATAAGTAAGCAGAGAGCTATGACAATTTGGAACTCTCTTGTTTTCGTGCACCACTCTTCTCTTCTTTAGTTCCCATATCTGACCAAAAAAACCCCTACTTTACGGGGGAAAAGAAAACAACACACAAAAACCACAACCAAACAAAATAAAACCAAATCACACAATGTTATTTGGAAGTTAGATGCAGAATTCAAAAGGAAAATAAAAGAAACACTTTTTGACAAAGGTTTGAAGGGAGTCTAAGTTTTATCAGAGAGAATTTCCTAGGTCATACCAATTTCCTAGCTATCAGCTTATTGCCCAACACACCTAGAGGCATATGGATCATAAGTTTATTTTGGCCAAATCTTTTTATTTGATTCAAGTTTGGTATGAGCTCTCTTCACAGTTGAATCATAGCAATTAGTAACAACTGTAGTAACAACAGCTTTTGTGAATCCTGAAGGGTAGTAACCAAAGCACTGAGCAGCTAGGGCAATAATTGTCCAGCAGATAGTTGAATAGTAATCTATATATATTAATTGTCAGTTATTTATCATTCAGGCTACCATATTTTAGTAGTTACGTATTCAAATGCATGTTTTTGTGTTTCACTCATGTCTCTTAATTACAGGTTTTGTTTCCTACTGTTTTTATAAATAACAATGTAGTGCTTTAACTGTTAGATTTTTGCCACTTTACTGGATGTGACGTGTAAAGAAAAATGTAGATATTGTATTCTATCTTTATTCTGTATTGTAGCACAGAGAAGAAAATATTGTCTCCTTCAAAGAGTTCGATCTTTTACTATCACCTATCTTGAATGCTTCAGTGGCACAGAGATTCGTTCAGTCTGATGGAACTCATCAGATGTCAGAAACACCCCATAATTCATTGTGCAGATATTTGTGTCATCTCCCTTGAAGCATGGAGGGAACTAGTGCCTCATCTGAAATGTCTTGAAATTCCATTTGCAGAAAACCTATTGTGAATGGCTACCGTAGGGATCACAGAGAAAAATAATTCCGAACTCTTATATAAAAGACATAAGTTACACGTGGGTGTGCTCTGCCTTTTCCCCCAAAAGAAAAATCCTGTGATGTTTCCTCCTCACAATGGCAAATATTAGTCCCATTTCTCACTAATTAAAGTGACAGTATTCATTTTGGAACCACCTCTACACTAAAAGTAAATGCTATATTGAAAGATTAAGGCAAAGAGCAAATTTGTTTGCTGCTTGTTACAGATCTCTAAGAAAATACTGCATCACAACAATCTGAGCATTTCTTTCAAAACTATTACCTCACAGAAACAAAATGTAAACTTGTAATATTATAGTATATAATTACTGTTTGGCATCTCACAGAATAGAGGTAAAATGTCGGAGCATCTTCTTAGAAAAGTGTTGGCTTAAATAGTCTTCTCATTCTTTTTATTGTGTTGTCAGTTTCAATAAACATCTGGCATGCCTCTGGAACTGTAGGCATGAGCTTTAAGCATATTCTGTGTCTTAGATCATTTATCAAACCTGCTAGCTTGCCATAATTGAGGCTGCTGTCTGTTTCTGATCAAGAAGCGGAGTATGGAAACTTGTCAAAGAGTAGGTCTGTAGCTGTTTGTCACAGTTTAATTGTTGATTAAGGCGAAGAGCAAGCTGTTTACAAAACCAGGACCCAGTTTCTCAGTCATTAATATCAGATCTGTGCAGTACTGGATGAGACAGAAATGTGTATTTGATCTAGTTCAGGTATATGGACATCACTGAATCTCTCTTGCATTTTCTGGAGAGGGCAACAATGAAGTTAGCAGTTTCACGCACTTACACTGGTTTGGTGTCACCTGCAGGAAAACAAATGTCAGGTGGTACCTTAGCTGGTGCAAAGTTAGCATTGCGTAGACAGATAGTACTGGATGTAGCATGAAGCCTGCTTATATAAAGTTAATCAATCATTGTCTTTGGAACACATTTGAGCAGGCAGAGTGAATTCATACCAAATCATACCTTTTACATCATGTGTTTGCACTATTTCAGATCTGGTACTAGGAGTCTTAAAGCTACAGGGTGTTTCACACAGATGGACCCAATTTGAAATCGCTATATCTCTGCAACCATGAACTGCCCATGAATGAAACTCTTACCACTTGAAAAGACACAGTATAGATTTTCAAATTATTATCACTCGATAACTCATTAAACCATTTGTAAATTTTTGGGTAATTGTAACATGCTGCTATCGTAAAAAATACTGCTTTGAAATTGGATCCATCTTTTTGAAACACCCTATAGTCTTACTCTATGATAGACTTGAACAGTTTATAATAGATTATATACAAAATAGCAAATCAAGTTCTTCTTGATAAGTTTAGTTTCCAGCTCATTCACAATTATTGTCCCTTTGTGCCTTAGAAGCTGTAGCTCACAGATAAGAGTGTATTCTGCTTCACACTGAACTCCAAATATCTCAAGACAGGGATGTGATTCACAGCTGGAGAAGCACTGAACTAGGCTACTGGAGTTATGGGTTATTTCTCAGAAATAACTGAAACATTCTGCAGCATGATGCAAAACTACTTTTTATTGCTTCACTCCATGCCCATCCTCCAGTTTGTTTCTCTTTCTGCAATAAATATGTCCACTCTGAAGCCAGAACTGGCCAGTAGTAGTTTATTCAGATCATCCATCAATAAAGCACACTCACAACTGCCAGTTCTGTTAGGTCAGATTGTACAATACTTCTGTTTTTCCAGACACTGGTGGAATTTAAGACATGAAAAAGAAACAGCATCTGGGGGCATGGCCATCACTGATAAGACACAGGTGATTACAGTAAGTCATAAATAAAATAGACATATGATACAGAATATGTGATCAATTTTGTAAATGACTCATTAACAGCCTTGCAGCTTGCAGATCCTTTTGGACCTCACCCCGTAAGTCCACACTATACAGTTGGTTTTAGTGTTTCTTTCTGGCCATCAATATTCCTTTTTTTCCAATTTCTCTCTAGAGGCTGATCTCTATCTACATACTAGCAGTGAATTGTGCAAAGCTGGTCCAAAATATTAACCCTTTCATATTGCATCCTCGCTTATGGTGGAATGGGATATGTTGTAGCCTAATTATAATGTAAACAATGATTTTGTGGATACGATTGCAAGTGCATCTAATTCAGAGATCATTGTATGTGACCCAGGCAGAGAAATATCAAGTCTTTATATTATTTAGCACAGATTGAGGATATTTCAAGAAATATTTCCATTAATATCAAGCTGAAATAGGTTACAAGTTTAAGTGAATGCTGAATGTCTTTATAGCACAAATATCTGAAAAAAAGAGCCTCAATTACTGTATATGCTGCAAAGAGTTTTAAAAATAATTGTAGTGGCCTTTTCCTGGACTTCTAGTGCAGATTGAAAGTTAAAAGCTAGACACTGGTTGGTCTGTCTGAGTTCATATTAATGAAAAACCTTCAAAACCTTGATAATAACATGGGTCACAAAAATCTTGGTTAAATCATTCCGTTATAGGGAAAACATACTGGAAAAAGGCACTCACAACTTAGCTTTGAGAGTTACATGTGCATTTGGATTTATAGGATTAATTATGCCAAACAGAACATGAAAATAGTCACAGGAAAAGTTAAATAAGAAAAAACGTTGCATGTGAAAACCCAGGACTCATCCAACACCAAAGAATGTCTCACATCAGTTGTAAATACCTGAAACTGAAAAAGGAGACTCATCTCATACCAGTCTTTCTTGCCTGAAAATCATCAGGCTTTTGGTCTACGAGGTGAGTGGAAAATTGGATGGACAACTAGCTCAAAGAATGACAGCTAGTGGCTCGGAGTGCAGTGGTGCTTGTCAGGGACTGGTATCAGAGCTAATACTAATTAATGTTTGTGTTAAAAACAAGTGGGACAGAATGGACTCTCAGCTGTTTCACAGGTAATACCAGAGTGGTCAATGTGCTAGGAAGTACGGCTATCACTCAGAGAAGGCTTTACACACTGGAGAAATAGGCTGGCAGGATCCTTATGAGGTTTAACAATCCAGTTTTGCGCTCCTCACCACAAGAAAGACTTTTACCAACTGGAGCAAGTCCAATGGTAGAGCCACTAAAATGGTTTGGAGAGTGGAGCAGATAACATAGAAGTAGAAGCTGAGAAAGCTGGGCTTGTTCAGCTTTCTCAACTTGTTCAACTGGGATGAAAGGGTATCTAATTGATGTCTTCCATTACCTAAGGGCTGCTTTTTAGAGAAGACAGACTTTTCTCAAAGGTGGGAATTGAAAGTCTAGGGGGCAATGAAAGTCTAGGAAGCAATGAGTGCAAAATGCAGTTGAGGAAATTCCAACTGATCATAAGAAAAAAAAAAGTTCGCTGTGAGAGTAGTTAACCGCTGTAGTTAACAAGCTGCCTGGAAAGGCTATGGAATCCTGGTGTCTGGGATTTTCACCGGGAACTGATGGGTAGATGCAACGTAAGCAAATGGAGGAGAGGGCTTTGTGCAGCTGTGTGGCATCTCAGTGCCATGTGTTTTTGGAGCATGTATGTTCACTAGCCAGTGATAAAGTTATGACAGCGAAACATGAGAAGAAAAGCAGCTTCTCAGAGGCAGAACTTCAGTAATGTGACACAGCACAAAAATAGCAGCCCTAAGATCCAGTTCCAAAAGAAAACAAGAATCTGGTGCTGTTTGCACAGAAATGATGGGGTATCCATCTTCTAAATTACATAGCAAGTACAAGTGGAAAATAAGTCACATCACTAAAGCTTCCAAGTAGTTTTCAAGGATAGCCAATATCTTTTGTTTTATTTTCAAAGTAGATTGTAGTGCCAGAAGGTACTTTTACAGTCATTTAGTCTGACCTCCTATTTAAAACATGCATAGTATTTTCTGTTTATATAGAGTATAAGTTTTAGAAAATATCTCATTTTTCACTAGACACATTTTTAGTGGTAAAGAATCTAACACAGCGAATTGTGGCAAAGGTTAACGAACTTCACTGAACTTCATTTCTAGCTGAAAATTGCCTGCCTTCATCTTCTACTGTTGAGTTGATTTTATGCTTTGCCTGCTACAGTGAGAATTTTCATAACTTCTGAAATTTCTGCTTTCCCTCTGGTTATTTATAGAGTGTGACCAAGTTTGCTTTTTACCATTTTACTCCAGGGATTTCAAACTCTTATACCAAACATCACTTCCAGAGCTGGTGGTGCTCTGGGCCTCGTGGAGCCTAGCTGTTAAACTAAACTAAAGTTTCAGGCTCTTCAAAATTCTCATTCTAGACAGCTTTTTCAGTCCATCACTTTGAACCTCCTTCCAGTTTTCGACTTTCTTTGCAGCAAGAAGGGATGGGCATTTTGTCTCACTGACAGTCGCATAACAGGCCCAATACATTTAAAAATACATTACACAATATCTGTTTCAGGTTTGTTGCTGTCTATTTTTTCTGGAGTGGATATGTTTATGTGTTTGTTTTGACAAAGAATGGCTTATCTGTGAATAACCTACTTTCATTTTACTCTCTCAGTGCCACAGAAGAGTTTGTGTTAAAACCCTGTTAAGCATTGTTGTTTTAATGGACATGCCTACTGTCCCCACCTTATGAGTATGGTTTGAATTCTTTGTTTCCAAGGGATTTGACCTTTTGTTTCTCCACATAGTTTGCCTAGTGCTGAGCTTATGAAGTGATCCAACTTGGTCTTGTCTGTATCAGTAATTTCTCCTATAGGATATTTGACAGTTTTTTCTTATTTCATGTGGTTTTCAGCTTGATCAATGGTGGTTTTGAGTGCCCATATCATTTTTTCTTTGTATGAAAAAATTAAAACTTCACTTAATCGTCTATTCCATTTTTTTTCTCAGCTAAATTAGAAAATGCATTAAAGTGCTGTGTTCATTGAGATATTTTGTCTGTAAAAACATGCATACTCATTGTTCAAAAGATAACAGCTCTAAAGAGAGTTGACCATAGGCATCTTGGAAGGTAGATTAGGAAAAGATATATTTGATGTAGAGGACAATGTAAAAATACTAAGTACAGGAGTATGCCTAGATTATGGACCTTGTGCGTAAAAGACATTTATTAATTGGAGAAAAAGTATTTGCTGCACCTAGTTCAAAACATTCAAAACACTCCTCCCACTATAATCTATTCCGTATTGTGTGAATCAAGGATCATCCAGTTTGATCTCAATAATATCAGTATTTGAAGAAGGCATTTTGATATGAAGTTGTGGTCAGGATCAGGTCCAGAGACAACTGGCCACTTCAGACAAAGACCAGAAATCACCAGATGAGTCCCAGGTGACAAGGCAGGTCCAAGGTCAAGCCAGGAAGGCAGTCCATTGGGCCTGGGTCCGAATCAGAGGGGTCCATGGCTGCAATACAGCTGCAGCGTTGCTTAAGTGGGAACACGCTGGAGAGCATCATCCTCAAAGGATTTCCCAAGGAAAGAGGGGAGTCCCCAGTGTGGCTTCCTGGCAGACCTGTTTGGGGGGGACTCTCTGCTGAAGCTTTCTCCAGCTTTTTCTAGAGAAGCGTCACAGTCAGCTGAGGCTCCTCAAAGAGCTCGCTTTTAGCAAACTGCCCTTGTAGGCAGGGAAGTAAACTCCTGGTCCTGACAAAAGAAAACTGCATGCCAGAACAAAAGAAGTCCAACAAATTGGCTAAGGGAAAAACTGTTGATGCTGCTGTCGTCACCAATATGTCATTCTCTCTCTGGAGTGTGGGACTGAATCACACGAAGCAGGGGAAATAATTCTTTGTGTCAGTGCAGTAACGCAGGATTTTAAAAGCAAGTTTTGCAGCAGCCAGTTAAACTGGAGTTCTCTTTCTGCTGTTAATACTGCAACTGGTACTTCATACACTTCATCAGTGTAATTCCTCTGCCCTGTGAGTATATAATGATAGTTAAGAGATGCCATTTCAACTCACAGAGTAAGAGATTATCATAATATCTTATTAGGTCTTCAATAATGTGTGTCATTAGCTAACTTCTATTTTCCCATAGAGAAATCTGAAACCCACACATGAGAACTAATGTGTTTGAATGGACTGATGAAACAAGCTTCAGTGAGGAAAAAGAGTGCCCTGAGCTCAGACTGTAGGAGTTGGTAGTTTGACAATGTAAAACACATCGCCTAACCTTTCCAGTTGTCAGTCCCGATCAATATGTGTGCCTGTTTCCCAGAAATCAATAGAGACATAGCTCTTACTGTAGCCGTGAGACCCAGCCTGACCTAGAGGAGAAATCATCTAAATAGCAAAATATAAACCCATCATCAAGTCTGACAAATGATCAGCTATAAAAGGGCTCTGATGGTTTTTATTTTCTATCCCAACACTGAATGCAAAGACAGTTTTCTCCAGATTAAGCTGAAGATAACCTGTCATGCATCTGAAGTCAATTACCCGCTTTCCTGTTTGTCCCCTTTCACACTGAAATTTGTGTTTGTTTAGACTTCTCTATAGCAACGTCATCATTACTGATGTCTCATACAACTAAAATCTGTGTTTACTAAGTACACCCTTTAAAAGGTTATTCATACGTTTGTCTGATTATTAATTAGAGGATATAATAGTCTGTATTAATTTACAGGTTAATCACAAACAGCAAAAGCCTTGGGAAATGGAAGGGTTTGGACTGTAGAAACTTGAAAAGGATGAAAACGCATTCTGACAGGAGGGCTTGTTTGGGAGTCTTATTCTTTTACACATCCCATTTCTGTCTCAAATAGCCCTTGTTTAACAGATGGCTTGGTATTGCACCTCTGGTTTTAATCTTTATTCATCTCAAAATGATGATTTTTGTGTAGTGTAGCTTCCTTTATTTCAATTTGAATATGCTTGATAGCCTGCTGTAAGCCTCAGTGCTGAGGCTTATCTGGTAATTTTTTCCTCATTTGGTATCTATTGCTATTGTATGGAACACAGCACATTACAAGTCATGGTAATACCTGTTTTGTGTCATTTTTTATTTCCAAAGAATCGGATGCCTTCCAGATTTGGAATGGTGGGTGGTTTGGGAGCGGTGTGGCTATCATGCAAACAGGCTAATGTCTGTATTTACATGTTAGTGCTTGTTGTGGCTTCAAAACTGTGCATGTACCCTGTGTAATTTTAAAGAAAATTTTTAAAAATTATAGTTGTAAGACAGTGTGATCAGCCATAGGACTATCAGTGTTATTATCAATAATTCAAGAATTCATGGTTCTCAATACAGGTTCCTCAAGGGTCAGTGGGGTAAGAAAATTGACAGCAGCAGCAGTAGCTGCTGCAGCAGTCTCATCAACAAAAGAAAACCCTTGTGCTCCCCGAAACAAATTTCCAATTGTACCATGGTCCATGTTCCATATGAAGTGTCAGATATTAAGTTCTCTTGGGTGGAGAGAAGCCTGAAGTCCTTCTGGCTTTTGTAATGGCTTTTTTCTTTCAACTTAAACTACTGCTGGGTTGTGCTTGGGGGCAGGGAGCAACACTTTGAAAGGAGAAATGCTTGAGAGTGGTGTGAGACCTCTGAGGAAAGGCCACTTGCAGAAAAACTTTCATCAGTTCTGCTCACCGGGAGTGTCGCTTAATTTACCTTGGAATCTTGTTAGTTTTAGTTCATGCGTTAGCAAAATAATGGCATCAGCTCTGAAGGAGTTGTCCTATTTAGTTCCATGTAGGCTCTTATTACTGCAACTCAGATAAAATGGACCAGCAAGACACTGTTCTGAATTATGTAGGTACACAGAAGAATGTTATCTATTTTGTTCTCCATATCAGTTAGAGGCACTCAAATGCAGGTGTGCAAAGCAAGATCTCAATAATTATTTGGCTAATTCAAATTTATTTAAATAATATTTTGATTGTCTTTATTATATATTAACAGCAAGGGAATTCATCTAAAAATGTGATCTCAGCATGCAATTCTGTAATACCAGTTTCATTGACTGAAGTTTTTACAGACATTATTTTTGCATTTGCCCTGTTTCCACATAATATATTGAATGCCAGCTTAAATGACCCCCTCTTTCCACTCAGTCTGATATAATAATGAGTTTGATTTTACAGTCCCCTATAAATGATACTACTTAAAGAGTAATCATTGTGCTAATAACCACAATTTCTGAAATCTTCCCAATAGATCTCTGCTGTAAGATGAGGTTTTAGTTACAGAAGGCTTCAAAATGCATCCCCTTACTGTTGAAATATCATCAGCAAGCTTCTGGACACTTTATGTCCTTCTTTAGAAGTTAAATAATTTAAGGTTTTTAGCTGCATTAACCTGCAAAGTGTCAATGGTAATGGGTATGCATATGTGTGTGTGCTATTTACGTGTTCATCAAGGCTGGGTAGAGATAACTCAATCAACTAATCACAAAAAGACATTCCCCCCTTTAGCAAAATCATGGAATCCTTTGATTTATTGTTAGTACGTTCTTTGCAAGACCATGACATGGAAATGCGCATTTTATCATGACCTGGCTGCGCAAACCTCAGGGTGACTTGTAAGCTCGTATCAAGACTTTCCCAGCTTTGCTGTTGCTGCCACCTCATCATCCTGAAGCAGTGCCAGCTGTGAAAAGCATATCCATACTGCAATTACACTTGCTGGCTGTGATTTAGACACCCTGCATGTCCTGCTCCCAGAACAAACACCGTGAGGCCATTGTTTCAGCACACACAGTAAAAGCTGTAGTGAACTCTTCTTGTAGATTATGTATGTAAATGTTATTTTTATCCTTTGAATGACATTTTGTTGTTTGAACATACTTACTTTTTCTTTTCCACTTAGTATTACCTTAAGCAAAGACACTTTTCTTTGGCCTTAAATGATCCAGTGAATTTACAGAACACAATTAATTGCAACACTGGCAAGTCTGGCACACTATGTTGTTAAGGATAGTGAGGACTGTGGTGATTTTATAATGAAATCACTTCAAAACCCAGCAAATACTAGCATACAAAGACATCTAACAGCTGCTTTCCCCAGCTAAATCTCACCACTGGGACTATTCCAAGAAAAATAACAAGTCAGGCTTGGTTAGTGGTGCTGCAGCTTGGAATACAAGTCTTGACAAGGGGAAAAATCATTTATACTGTACTAGCTTTTCATGAGCTGGGCTGAAGAATAAATCTCTCCAATGGCAAAATAAAGCTGTCAGACAGCTTTTTCAGAAGATGTCATTGGACACCAATACGACAGTTTTCCCTCCTGATCTTTTTTACAGGTTGCTAATTCTGAAAGAAAAGTCATCTTTACCTACATTTTTGTGGATCCAGGCAATGAAATTTTAAGAAAGAGTTGTGATACTAGAACAAAAATACAGACTGCTACTTAATAACAAAGAGTACCCCTGTTACCCTACTGAAAAGATACTTTGACCAAATGTCTAGTATCTAGGATAAGGTTCTGTATTTCCTGCTTTACATTTTGAAATTGGTATATACATATCTAAAACATGTTATCTGAAAAATTAGCAGGCAAATGTATGGGCACGTAAGAATACCGAAGAACACAGCAGTGGCCATCAGCATGAGGCATGAGTGCCAGTAAGAAGACAGTAATTTTGTTTCTCAAGCGCTTGAATAGTTTCCCTTCTTTTGTGTCTTTACTGGACATAGATGAGAAAATTTAGGCTCTTCTCAGGCCAATCTTTGTCTACCACAATATAAGTGAAGACTAAGAAGTACAGTGAGGGCTGATCACAGGAGTTTTCTCTTCCAGGATATGTGGGAGAGCCAGGACTCCTGGCTGGACATCTAAATGTCTGTTTCTAATTCCTGATGCTGAAGGTCATGAAATTTCTTCTGGTTTGGGTTATGGAGATGGTTATCCTTGCTCCACTGCAAAATGCACTACTTTATGGCTGTGGAGGAAAAGAACAGCAATTAATTTTTAGGTGCTCTTAAGAAAACAGTGGATAGGATGTGTTACATTAACTTTAGTGAGATTTGGGACATAATTAATCGAAAGTGTTCTTTTGAATATTTCAAGGAAAACTCATCAGCAGTATTTTGTATGCTTTTCACAAGTATTTTGCAATATATTTCTTCATTTTCTATTAAGATCTTAAAAATATTTTTCATTTCTCCTTCCCATGAGGAAAGGCTGAGTCTGTTCAGCCTGGAGAAGAGAAGGCTGAGAGATGTTTATAAATGTTTATAATATATATGTAAATGTTTATAAATATCTCAAGGGTGGATGTCAAGAGGATGGGACCAGACTCCTTTCAGTGATGCCCAACAATACAATGAGGAGCAATGGGCACAGACTGAAGCATAGGAGGTTCCATCTGAATATGAGGAGAAGCTTCTTTACTTTGAGGGTGACAGACCACTGGAACAGGCTGCCCAGAGAGGTTGTGGAGTCTCCTTCTCTGGAGACATTCAAAACCCACCTGGACACATTCCTGTGTAACCTGCTGTGAATGTACCTGCTGTAGCAGGTGGGTTGGACTAGATGATCCAAAGAGGTCCCTTCCAACCCCAACCATTCTGTGATTCTGTGATTCTGTGATTCACTTCTGTATTACTTTTGATGTCATTGGATCACAGAATCATAGAATATCCTGAGATGGAAGGGACCCACAAAGATCATTGAGTCCAACTCCTGTTCCTGCATATGACAACCCCACAGTTCACACCATGTGTCTGAGGGCCTTGTCCAGTCTCTTCTTGAACACTGTCAGGCTTGGGGCTGTGACACCTCCCTGGGGAGCCTGTTCCAGTGTCCACCACCCTCTGGGGGAAGAACCTTTTCTAATGTCCAACCTAAACCACCCCTGGCACATCTTCCTGACATTCCCTCAACTTTTGTCATTGGTCACTGGAGAGAAGAGATCAGCAGGTTTGCCATGTGCTCAAATGCACCATTTGTATTGTTGTGAGTGTTTGACTAATCTAACTCTTAGTCATTAGTAAAATGATGACCACTGATGCAACCTCTTTTCATAAATACTAAGCACTCTTATATCTGCAAAAAAAATGATTTATCGGTTAACAAAATGGCAATAACATAAGAATTTACTTCACTTTAAAATGTCACATTACATTCATGTGTGTATATTGCACAACACGATACAGAACAAGAAGTATTACTGTAAAAATTGAAAATCAATAAAATATTAATTACAACAAAAACAATCTCAATACTATCACATATAGCTATTGTATATAAATTATCATTTTATCTTAGAAAGTTCACCTAGGAAGTCACCTTCTGCACAGGTATTTTCACTGAAATCTAGAAATGTGACCCACCAGCCATATTCTTCTCTCAACTCTGTTCTCTCACTTTCAAAGAATTCGGCCTTCCAGGCAATCAGTTAAAGTGACAAATCTTGTTTGCATTCCACCCGGGGTGCAAACAGCAGCAGAATGTGCTCCGCAGTTGAGCATCTTCAGTTAGGAGTTTCTGCGGTTGCCACGGAATTCCTCAGCAGCTGCATGTTTGATCTAGGAGAGTGCTTCTGTGACACAAGCCAGGGGCAGCAAACCTGCAGAGTGTCTGATCAGCTTCATATAGATCCTAAGCATATACATAATAAAAAATACGAGCAAAATAAAGTCAGTACGACATGAGCTAGGTCAGCAAAGCCCACCCAGCTTTGACACCGTTGACTTCAAGAATACTAAATTGGAACATGTGGGTGTATTTAATGCATGAATGACATCAAACTGCCTTTCCTTATTTTTTCCAAATACTAAGTTTTCAAAAGCTGAGGTAAATGGCTCACAATGTTCATAAAAATGATTTGACCTGAGTGGAACAGATACTGCTAATGGTGTAAGGAGAAAAGATGACAATAAGAAACAAGGTGAAAGCTGTGAAGTGCACAGCCATATTAGCATGCTGAACTTTTCAAACGGTGGCAAAATTATTCTTTCAGTGCCTGTTTCTTCAATGCAATATCAGATAGAATTCGTGCACAGACTGTAATGAACCATAACCTAAAATCAAGTTACCCATGTGGGAGGCTAAAGATACTGTGTGTTATAGTGTAGCTTAATGCAAAATGCACTTTTAAAAATTTATTTCATTCAAGAAACAGAAGAATTATACCTGCCTTTCTATATATGCAGGTTGACTTTTTTTTAAGTTCTGTCTTTAATTTAATCATCATGTATTATCCCTGGGAAATAGCTTTCATTTCTGCCTATGATTAATTTAGGCTTCCAAAATTGTAGTACATTTTTGAAAGATATCTTTGGGCCTATTCTGCCAATAACAATAACTGGATAATTAATTCAACCTGTGCTGTTTTAATCTGTTCCATTAGCAAAGAATTGAAGTAGTGAACAAAATAATATTTTCTGAAAATAATAATTATACACATAGTGTGCTTGTCATTGACATTGCCTAGTATTTATTAGGGAATCTGTAATACTAATGGATAACTGGACTGTTTCCATTAAAAAAAAAAAAAGTTCCGTCCAAAGCTATACAGTCAAGTAAATTAACACCTAGTTGCTTGCAGATGATCAGCTAAATATAGTCATTACGGTTATTCAGGTCCTCAGTGAGCAGTTTTCACTGGTCTTGTTTTTTAGGCGTTCTGAGCCATTGGCTTCAGTTTGAAAGCGTTCCTAGCCTTTCTTTTTAAATCATACACTTAGATTTTAAGGACCGGATAGAGGTCAGGAAAATTTCCTGACAAGCAGAAGCAGGATAATCCTTATCCAGAGCAAGTTGTAGCTTGCTTTGATTCACCACAAGAGACTGCAGACGCAGGTGTTTTTATTCCAGTAGGTTCAGAAAGGAATTAGGCAAATCTGTGGGCAGTGGATCTATAAACAGACATTCAGCAGGAATAGGCAGAAATATACACTCTTTAATGCAGTGAATGGGTGTGGAATGAGTGCAAAGATAATCAACTGCAAGTAACAGCCAAACTCAGAACTTTTCTCTAAACATGGCCTCCCATTGCCCTATCAGGCACAGAACTCTGGGCTAGACAGTGCTTAGCAGTGCTGCCAGTAATAATTTCTGTTTCTATTCTTCCTAAAATAAACTGCTAGGAACAGAAAGAGCTGGGACAGAGAACCAAAGGAAGAGCCTAAGATAAGTCACCACTGTTTCCCCCTTGTTTCTAGAAGTTGGAAAAGTTGCATAAGAGTAATTGCTGGAGTGGAGAACAGCCTCCTCCCTTTCAGCAGAAGCAACACACTTCCAGACTTCCTTCAGTAGCCATAGGAGTCAGCCAGGCTTTGCAAATCTTTGTTGCAAAATGTGCTGCCTTTTAATGAAGAATGAAGATACTGGAGGAAAATTTGCTACACGGAGATCATGAATGAAAGGTAGTTTACAAATAATAAATACAGTCATCAGCCCTCTGAGGGCTATACTGTGAATGGAGACTACTGAATGCAAAGCACCGTGGAGCATCTGTCCAATTTATTGAGTTCCCTGATCTGAGTTCTCTAAGTATTGCAGCTTCAATTACTGTTACTGACTAACTTTGAAACAACAGCCCTAAAATGTTGAAAGTAATGCCATTTTTATTAATCAGTTTCATTTAAAAATAATAAAACCAATTGGTTTTATTAAACACTTGGTAGAATATAAAGTGTGCTTTCAAAAGTTATACAGTTTGAGACTGTTCAGCTATGTTAGAAATAAATATATTATTGACTGCTAAGAGTTCTGTTCATACTACATTAACTTTGGCTGGGTATGTTTTTTATTAAATGAAATGGTTCACACAATGATACATTTATGAGATGAAAAAGGAATTGCTTTTTTATGACACTCAGAGATCTGTGAGAATACAAAGAAGTTCCTTTACTCCTTTACATTTTTCTGACTACTCTGTAGAAGGGGAGCACTTCTTGATAGAAAACACTGATGACCAGATTGTTTACATCCTTTGATTTAATAACTGCGGATCCGGGCTAACATTGTACATGAATTTAAATAAGAACTCATATTTTGCATTAATTTTAATTGAAGTCCAACAGTGCAAAGCCGTTGCAACCACTGTTAACTGTATTGCATGTAAATGTTATAGACTTTTTGTGTGTGTGAGAGATTGATCTGAATCATTTAAAATATGGTTTGAGTCTGATGTTATGTCCATACTCCTGTATCCACATGCCTCCTTAAAATAAGATCAGCTATTTTGCCTGTAGGAGACTGTTCTAATACCATATCTATTAACTTCGTAAGTTAAATGAACCTCCTAAAAGCTGGATATGTTTGTTTATTTTCTTGGTATCCACATCTTACCCTGATACTATCGTTACTTTTCTGCTAAATAACTGATTAATGAGCAAACACCACCTTGGAAGTGGCTTCTTTTCAAGAAGGAAAGTGAAAAGGCACCCTGATCATAACGTAGTACACTTCCTACAGAAACCCTCAAAGGAGAGCTTCTTTGTGCCCAAAGAGCAGTTCTGCATCAAGACTTTGTACTAAATGAAATCCCAAAGCAGGCAGAGAGTATCTCTCTGGCTCCTTCTTCTCATGGTGCTAGTTGCCCACAAAAGCTGGGGGGAAAAAAGCAGTCAATTAATGACAATAACAACAAAGCTATCCCATGTTCCTATAGTAAGGAAAGATAACTTCAAAGACAGAAGAAATGTCTTCTGGTATTGTCATCACAATGCACTTGACAACTTTTTCACATACTTTTCCTCTCCACTGCTTTTTGTCCTTAAACGGAATTTATATGCTTTTAATGCCACAAGACCAATAGTACTGATATTTTAGCGGAATAATCATGTATGATAGAATAGTCTTATGTTTACAATTATATCCATTAATGATCAGTCTTCATGTTGGAGTGCACTATTATTTCTACTTGGATTTGCCCTTTCCAGTAGTTTCCAAGCAGAAAAAATAAGCAAGGGCCTCTGAAGCTAGAAGATTCACATCCTCAAAAGGAGACTATAGAGTTATAAAACAGGGTGATATGTTAGAGGAAAAGAGTGATATTATTTCTAAATATTTTTTTTCCCTGCATGATACATCCTTCTCTCCTCTAGCCTTTCTTTTCTATTGTTTTTTAGTCTTTCCAGTGCAAGGTTTTACTGTTTGTTATGCCCAGTCGTGGTGGTGTCTGCAATATATCTGTGCAGCATTCCTGATTTGGAGCTTCTGAACTCTAGACAAAATTCTGCTCTTTTTCTTGGCTGACATGAAGCAGGATGGCCACGAAGGGCTGTTATCATTTGGCTGGCACAGAGCATATGGGACCAGTGTCTTCCCACCTTTTTCTTTTATTAAGAAACTCCAGAGCCTCTTGTGTGGACCACTGTGGTGCAGGATGGTCTGGTGTGAGGCTTATCCTATTCCAGTACGTGGGGTTGTGTCCTAGTGGAAAATCTGCCCCACTGCATGGTAGCCAGCTAATGAGAGCTGCCTAAGAGCCCCTCTGCTGCAAGCCCTAGCACAACATGCTGGGCAATTACAGAGCATTGGTGGTAACCACAAGGGCAGTGCTGGAATTACTGGTTGTGAGGATGACTAGCTGAATATGTGCTGAATGCAAACCCTCTAAAATCAGGCCTTCCATCCTTGACCTTTCTGGAAATTTAATCATGAATGTCAGTATCTTCCTGAATCCATTTGTGTTCCCAAGCCTGCAGACAGGTCTTCAGAATAAAGAAGCACACATCTGAACAGGGTTTTGTATGCGCACACTGAAAACAATAGATATGAAAAATGGCTCTGTCTGTGCTCTAATAGAATACACTCTGGGTTTTAAACCGTATGTCATTTGTCATTTAAATTAGTTAAAACATGCCCTATTTGTGTCTGTCATTGTGTTCTGTGACATCCATTGCTGTAGTCTGTAATTCTGCTGTCGCTTTCATCTGCTTTAATAATTTTTACCCGTTTCTGAATTTTTAATCCTCTTTTTGACAATTTTAAGTAATTTCTATTCTTCTAGTTTTCTAATTAGCAGTTTTGCTTCCTGGTGAAGTGCTTGCTGACTGAATCATGCAATCCTTCTCTCGACAGAAAGGATGTAAATGAAGATAATTTTGACTAAGTCAAAACTACTGCATTTCCACGATGGCATAAAAAATAACTTCAAAGATGAGAGGGAAAAATGCAATAGGAGCTTCAAATACTATTAATTCTCTCATTCACTGTGGAAAGATAATATTTACCCTTACATGCTTATTAAATAATATTTTGGAAGCCATGGCTATATATTCTCATATGTGATAGATCGTATTGCAGATTGCAAATGGTGCTGCAGCATTCACATGGCATGCTTTTCTAACTCACCGCACTTAGTTTCATGATAAGCAAGTCAGAGAAGCTAAAATGACCAATTTACTGTCTAGAATTAAGTCACACTATTGCCATACCCATTGCATTAGCACCAGAGTTGAACGGTCATTCTGTGGAGCGTAGTAACATCTAAAAAAACCTTCAGCCACTACAAATTTTTCACATTACTGTATTTTCAATAGTTTTGTGTTATGTTTAGCAATTCTAAAGCATTGAACAAAGCAAGTGTTTTCAGAGAGCTGTGTCTTTTTGATTTTCGGTGTTTTTTTCAACATGCCAGCAGATAATTGTTGCTCTCTCCATCTCTGGAATTTAATTTTCTTTAGAGTTCTGTGTGAATTACTTTCAACATATGTCTGAGATAAGTAGATTTATGGTCTAGATGATCAAATCTAATTGTGAAGTGGCTATTTTTAGGATTATGGATGTAGGTTTTTGTAGATATATGAGTGAGGTACACAAATAGAAAAGCATGAAAATTAGGATATCTATTATGTAGGATTTTGCTTGTGGAATTTATTAGTAAGTGAATTTCATGCAAATATCCTTGTTTGATTTAATGAGAAAATACCAGCAGGAGTATAGATGAGGGAAAAAGACACTTTAAAAAAAGTGTTTGTAGGCTGTAGTCAATCATGTTTTCTAAATGTGAAAAATCACTAAGATAAGTACATTGAGATTGATTGAGTTATTCACATGGGTTTGAAGTTAAGCTCATATTTAAGTGTCTTGCTGAACTGGGAAAACAAAAAGAAACTTTTTGGTAAGGGCGTTTTTTTTTTAATTGGAAATTAAAATAGGATTGGTTTGGTTAGGTTTTTTTTTGCACAGAAATGGCTTACTTAGTCCGAAAACATTAGAAATAAACGTAGACAAGTATATGAAAATATCAAGGTACAGACCCAATGCCAAGAAGTATGATTATATCAAAGTTCAGATCACCTTTTTGCAAGTATTAAATAAAAACAATACATTTTAAAAAAATAGTTAAAATGCTTTTGGACTTTGATAATATTCTCTTTTTGCTTTGTTTTGGACCAGCTGGAGAGAGCATGATGAACATGTTTGTGTTCCAGCAAAGACAGGTTAATTATCAATCAAAAGCTGTTACTTAAAAAAAAAAAAAAAAAAAAANAAAAAAAAAAAACTAAAGGAGAGAAAATGGATGCATCTTTCTCTGCATCATTTGTGGTCAAATATTGAATAATCTATCTGATAGGTAACTATATGAATTTTAGAGTAATTGAAAATAATTATGGAAGCTGCCCACGTATTTTCATTCTATAAACTGAGAACAATTAAAAAGCTAAACAAAGAGCATACAGGAGAAAAAATAATTAATTTAAATCATTATAAATTGCATGAATACAGAAAGGAAAATGTGTTTTGTTTACCTGGAAAGGTCCTTTGAATTGCTCAATAATAGTGAGTGAATTTGTTTGCCAGAAATGCAGAATGGCTCTCCAGTTATGTCTTCTTAATGTCTGCATATTAAACATCTGAGCCCAGTTGATGCATTATGGAGCTCTACCTCTTTGATGCATCATAACCTTGCATTTTCATTCCTTGCAGAAGGGAATCCATATACCTGGTGGGTTGGAAAAGCCAATGAGAAGCACTACTATTGGGGCGGATCGGGACCTGGCATCCAAAAATGTGCCTGTGGCATCGAACGCAACTGTACTGATCCCAAGTACTACTGCAACTGTGATGCTGATTATAAGCAATGGTGAGTGGTTTACAAGAAGGCAGGGTGAGAATGACCAGAATCTCATAATGTTTACCACTGCTGCCATTATTCTGAGTGTTTTTTATTTACGTATTTCCTTTCTTACCAAAGAATGAAGGCAGAACTAATATATTTGTGAACCCTCCTACTGCAAAGTATCTACCCATCTCTTCATTTATCTTTTATTCACAGTATCTGTGACTGTCAAATATAAAGAGTATATTTACATTTCAGGTCAACTGAGCTGTAGAAAAGAATGTTCAAGTTGCAAAATCAGGTTCTAATAGGAGAGGCCAGCATTATGGCTGCCTGTGCAACTTTTTCTCTGTTTAGTTATATTGCAATACAGTATTTAATTTTATCTCTACAACTTGATTTTTTTTTTCCCAGAATTTCTGTTTGGAGTACTATTGCTGCATTTGCCTGTAGGATGTGAGAGATAAGAGTTGAAATCACTCATCTATAATAGTGATTCCAACCTTCATTATCCATCTTTCATGAGAAAAATGTGTTAAGAACTTGACTTAAAGAGTGTTATTGAATTAGGCTCTGTATTTCAGAGGAATCTATTGCACTTCGTATGGGAGAATTAAATATTCACCAGCCTGTTGGTTGAGAATACAAGCCTACAACTCATTTGGGATGAGATGGTGAGAATTGGTTCTAGTTTCTTCTCTAATAAATAGTTATTAATTCATCCCAGGTTGAACAATTTTAACAGAGGGACTGAGGAAGTCCTACCCCAGAGTATTTTACAGCGTGGTAGCAGGGGCAGTCTGCTGTGAGGTAATTGATGTGGGTTTAAATCCCTTCAGGCAGAAAAGAGAACTAAACCTGCATTTCTGTTATTCTCCATAAACACTCTAACAATGAACCTACTGCGTAAAGCTCATCATCATATTTTATGAGACCCTCTCTGTGCTCTTAGAACACTCTGTTTGTAAGCTTTAACTATTTGTATCTCTTTTGTCATGACAGGCAGCATAATGTTTTACATTGTATGCAACAATCTGCGACCAATTGGAACCATACTTTCATGAACACTTTTCCCATTAATAGCAACATGTTAGTAATTGAATCAATACTGGCTCACAAGCCACTTTGTGTTAATTGGGAAATTCATACATCTATTAACAAATACAGAGCTATAGAACTCTAATGGTATGTCAGGGATTTGGAAGGAAGAAGAAAGGAAAAAGTAGGGACAAGCACGGAATCACAGAATAGTTGAGGTTGGAAGGAACCTCAGAGGTCATCTAGTCCAAAACACCTGCCCAAGCAAGACCACCTGGAGCTGGTGGCCCAGGAACATGTCCAAACAGCTTTTGAATATCTCTAAGAAGGGAGTATTTACATCGTCCGTGGGCAACCTCTGCCAGTGCTCAGTCACCCTCATAGCAAAAAGGTTTTCCTGATGTTCAGAGGGAACCTCCTGTGTTTCAGTTTGAGTGCATTGCCTCTTGTCCTGGCACTAGGCACCACGGAAAAGAGCCAGACTCTGTCCTCTTTGCACCCTTCCTTCAGGTGTTTATACAAATTAATGAAATTCTCCTGATCCTTCTCTTCTTCAAGGCTGAACAGTCCCAGCTCTCTCACCTTCTCTTCATAGGAGAGATGCTCCAGTCTCTTAATCATCTTAGTGGCTCTTTGCTATACTTTCTCCATTATGTCCCTATCTCTGTTGTGCTGGGGAGCTGTCCCAACCCAACAGGTGGGATTAGGGATGAGTTAACTCTGAATGCGACACACGGCCTGTCTCACCAGGTGAGATCAGGTGTGAGTTAACTCTGGGTATTTCTGCACAGTAATGCAAAGTGAATGACAGACAATCACTTGAGAGGTCCCATTCAATCATTAATTTACTGAAAGCACTTGGTGGAATGCAAATTACAGCAATTAGTGACTTGGCAAAAGTGTGTTATTATATTACAAAACTTAACAAGACTTTAGCATCAGAACTTACAATGATGTTACATTTATATGTTCAAGAAGAAGAAAAAGAGAGAGAGAAAAAGAAAACTAAGATATCAGAGAGAGAGCAAGCATGTATGATATCACCGCTTCACAGGTTGATTGGTCCAGGGAGGGGGAGTGGACATGTTAAAGGTTTCAGTAGGCACGCCACCACCTCATGTCACACGTGAGGTCGTTTTAAAACCCAGTTCATTTACATGTGAGATGGGAGAAAGCAGTTTGTCTCCTCCATCTGTTCACTCTTCATGCTAATTAGGAAGACTCTTCTAGAAATGGGTCTGGGGTCTTCAGACTAGGGGAAAGTTCACAGTACTGACCAGAAGTGAGTTGTTTTGTCTGTCAGGGGTAGCTGTTGGTTGGTGGTTTCTTCTGGTAATTGGTTGTCTGACAGATGGTTCATCTCTATCATCCCAATTAGGCCATGAGGCCGTCACAGCAACACTGTTAATTGCCTCTATCTTAAAAATCTATGTTTAATTTCACAAAACTTTGGGAAAGAAAAGACAAGATGTCTGCCTCCACAGCCATCTATCTTTTCCACCCAAAGTATCAAAAAGTAGATGTTTAAGGCATAACATCATTCTTTGTTTTAATTGAGATGTGCGGAGTGCTTCAAGGTTGTCACAGGAGCCCAGAACTGGACATAGTACTCCAGGTATGGCCTCACCAGTGCTGAGTAGAGGGGAAGGATCACCTCTCTTGACCTACTGGCAATACTTTTCTTAATGCAGCCCATGATACCAGTAGCTATCTTGGCCTCAAGGGCACATCGGTGGCTCATGTTCAACTTGGTATTGACTAAGACTCCCAGGGCCTTTTCTGCCAAGTTGCTTCCCATCTGGGTGGCCCCCAGCATGTACTGGTGCATGATGATGTTTTCCCCCAGGTGCAACACTTTACACTTTTCCTTGTTGAATTTCATTATGTTGCTATGAGCCCATTTCTCCAGCCTGTCAGTCTTGCTGGATGGCAGCACAACTCTCTGTCATAACAGCCACTCCTCCTAGTTTCGTGTCATCTGCAAGAATGAAGTGTGAAAAATACAAGATTACATTAAAAAAAGACATCTTCCAGGCCCTGCGAAAGTGATAGATTGGGATGTGGGAAATCAGACATTGCCACCCTAAGCTTGGATATTCTTAGGATAGTATAATGTCAGCTGTGATATGGGGAGAACTCTAGAACCCCGTAGAGATGGAGAAGTCAATATTAGCAGTAGAGGAGTCAGAGATGATGCCAAACTTCAGAGCTAGAATTATATAGAGAGTGAAGAATATAATATCAGAGGACTCTGACTCAAACATAGGCACTAGAGCAGTGTGACAGGAGGGAGGTAGATTTGGTTCTGTGACAAAATGGTAACAATAAAAGGAAGATATTGTGATAATAATTACGATAATGGCCGAATTAGGAGTACTTACCATTTTCATTGCTTGAGGCACTGAAAACATATCCATGAATAATAGTCTCTGTACCATATGATGACTGTTTTCTTTTACACCAAGGGAAATGCATGGAGGAAAAGAACATTGACTTTTGATCTCTTCTTGTGGCTTCTCTAAGAGTTACAGATGATAATTTAATAGGCATCATTCACTCAATAATATTTTTCTCTAATCCCTATCCCCCCTATTGTCCCATTCCACTCAGGGCAGTGAGGGCAGAATTAATTTTTGAATATTCTGTGAGGTAACTTTTGAATAATCTGTGAGGTAACTTTTGAATACTCTGTGAGGTAGCCAGGAGTAACAACAATTACTCAAGAGGTTAAATTAAATCATAAATTTACTGAAAACTCAGTGGAATTACAGAGGATAGTGGCTTGGCAGAAGTTTGTAACTATATAAAAAAACTTAACAAGACTTCAGCAACAAAACTCATAAAGATGTTACCCTTATCTGCCCAGAATAAAGTTGGAAAGAGAGAAAAAGAGATAAAAGAGAGATACATTAAGAGGTAAGATTTCACCACTCCAAAGTTCAGTTGATCCAGCAACAATGTCTGTAATTCTCAGTGTGGTGTGTACGATGATTTCTGTAGTTCTCAATGTGGTGGGTGCAATGAAACTTCATGCTAGTGTCCTGAGTGAGAAATGAGTCAGTGGTCCAGAAGTGCCCAGAAGTGAGTTGCTTGGTCTTCTAGGGTTAGCTGGTGATTCGTTATTTCCCACAGCTAGTCAGTGATCGCTGAATGACCCTGCTTTTGTTCCAGTCCAATTAATGAGGACTCAAGGAAGATATATGATTAATGAGGCCTTGGTTTTGCACGGAATAGGTAGGCCTCGAGGAAGAGGTATGTCCTGCCTTCGCAGCACTTTCTCCCTCAACAGAGGCTGCAAAGCCAGCTGTTTCAGGCGTAACAAGGTGCATACCATGTCCATCACGCCTGTATACACCAAGATATATGAAATCTACTAATAAACAGATTAATATAATTATTAGATTTTTTAAATCTAAAATAAGAATACTATTGGACTAGATATACAGCTGTTTCCTTAGAACTTCAAACAAGAAGACATTTATACTATATTTCTCTGGATACATATCAGAGATTTTCTAGGAAAACTATTGTATATTATAGAACAATTTATGAAAAATAATTATACAACTGGATATTATGTTTTGATATATGGTATTTGTGAATTACAAGAAGAAATGAAAGCCTCTTTATAGGTTTTAAAGACTTTTTTTTCAAGATTCATTTTTGCAGTTTAATTTTGGCAAAATCTAGTCCATTCCAGAGTCAGACCTTTTGGGTTTTGGAATTAGTTTGAGGAGTCCTAGCTAGGAATTTTCTCTAGCCAGCTTGATCAATACCTAAAAAGCAAGTGAGCTCCAGAGATGAGGAGACCTCACTGATTTCTTGTTGATTAATACCTAAAAAGCAAGTGAACTCCGGAGGAGAGGAGACCTCACTGACTTCACGTCTCAGGGGCAGAATGTTAACCAGGGCCTACAGCACATCCATGCTCAAGTCTGGTGACAGCAAAACAGCTCCTGCTTTGGACCATAGTATCTGCCACAGTGCTTGTGTAGAATTGCAACTAGTGGGGTGGATATAGCCAGTGGCAGCAATGGGAGGCTGGAAAGGGCAGAACCCATTGAGAGGCTCAAAGAGGAACCTGGTTGCTCCGAAAGCATGCATCCATCACATCCTTTCAAACCTTGCTTTTACCTGTGCAACTTTACATATTCCAAGTGTTGCATAAACTATAGTATATCTTCTTTTCCTTAGAGGTAAAAAAAAATGTTAGCTTAGGAATATTGGGAGCATTACTTTGGCACAGAGGATTCCCAAGCTGGGAGCACAGCATTTGGTTGTGGTACACCCACAAAGATTTTCTGCTCCTGCCCAGACAATGAGGAAACCATTATATCTGATTATTGGGGTAGGGTTGGGGGAAGAAGGCCGTATCTAGAGAAAAAACTGTTTTAGGAAAGGTGAAGAAGTAAAATGGGAAAATAAGTCTGCTGAGTGGACATCGTGAGAATGTAAGGTGAAGAAGAAGAGGGAGGTTCAGCAAGAAGATTCAGATTTTGAAGTGCAGGGCACTGTCATTAAAGGAGATTGGGGAGCCCCTGAGAAATGGCTCAGGCTGAATCAAAATGATGTAGTCTAAATAGAATATTGTCCCCAATTTTTATTGTAGAAGTTAGAAATTGTGTTAGAAATTAAGAAGGAAATTGCAGTTTGGTGAACAATCTCGTAGTGAAGGCAGCAGAATGCTCCCCTAGAGAACTGGATTATAACTCTGCCTATGGTACCACGTTTCTGCAGGATACTGGCCAAGTTTCATAAGCCATTTCTTCACAAAGCAGTCATTAATTGTTTGATCCTACTTTTCTGAGTACTAAACTGGGAACTCAGAGGTCCAGTTTGTGGAAATAGTAAATGTTCACAGCTGCAACTGGAATAAGTGATCACTCTCTCTGAATGTGTCTAATGCTGTCCTCTAAAACAAAAAATATGTGCCTGTAGGTATCTCAGATTGAGCTCTAAAAATGTATGTGTGCTTTTAACCTTGCATCTTTCAGCCTTAACATCCAATCTGTGAAAGGAGGATGATGCCAGCTGCTCACCTCACAGAGGTATTGCAAAGATAGGTAGATTTATGAAGCAATAATGTACTGTAGTAATGAGCACTGTAGAAAATCCGATGAGGAAATGCAGTCTTTACAGAAAGAGTTGAAATACACATTAAATATAAAATGGGTGCCACATATTAAAGCATGAGAGTAAATTAAGATAGTGAGTGATGTTTTGCGTATTGGCTGCCTCCTATATTAGGGCCCTCTGGAAAAAATAATAGTGACCAATCAAAGACTGTATCATGGTACAGAGGATCAATTAATTGTCTTTAAGCAACATCAAATATTTGTTTTGAATAAATTTTGATTTTTTAAAAATTTTTTTTACCAGACATATGAGTAATTTTTTATAAGTACAGAACTAGCTTTGTTACTTATGGACTCTATTATCATGTAGTCTTTTTCAGGGACTAGCTTACAACGTAGACTTTTCATATAACTTAAATCTGGATGGTTTTTGTATTAATGCTTTTTAAAAGTTTCCTAAGCACCTTTACACCCTGTCTCTCTGAATAAAACAGGAAAGAGCATTCCGTAAGTTGCATAGCTGTTTGTGTGCACGCTTAATTCGTTGATTATCAACCTTGGATGGTAAATAGGCCAAATGATAGATACTGGCAGGGAATATGAGATATGGATATTTGCACACTTCATCTAAAATAGAACCTGATTCTTGAGAAAAGCACACATTGTTGCTGCAGTGTAAATAATAAGTAATTAATTTTGTCCTGACAAAGATTTATGGACAGGTAGAAAAAAAAAAGAAACATGAAAAACCCAACACATGGTGGGAAGAGCTTCACCCAGAGCAATCCTACCAGAGCAATCCAAAGTGGACCTTCGTCCAAGATTTGTGTCCAGAATGAAATAAATCCAGAAGTAAATGAATCAAATTATATTTAAAAAAATAATAGTATTGCTTTTATTGAAGAGTGTGTTGTCCGCATTCAAAGATTGCCTCAATCTTGGGCAAATAAACTCCACTGATGCTGCTGTTATTAGTAGCAAGAAATTCTCTGGATTTCTGTTAAACAAAGTCTTCTTCAAATTAATAATTTTAGGGGAAAGCATAAGGCTTTTTGAATAAAAATCAGTATTTTATTTGAATAAAACCAGTATTACTAGTAATACCACTTACACCATTCCTTAAAAAATAGCTGGCGTTTTAGAGATAGACAAACTGTACCAATTAAGTATCAAATGCGAAAATCTATAAACAAATTTTGATTCCTACTTTTCTTTGACCCTAAAGTCAGTTAAACACTCATGTTAGAACCACAGACTGGTTGCTTCTCTAATATATGAGAAGACATTATACGTTGCTGTGCATGGAATTACTGGGAAAAGGTGACATAAGAAGCTTTTTCTTTTAGCACTTCCTGATGAGGATGCACCTCGGGTTACAAAGTAGGGCACAGACTTCACTGCCAACTATTGATGTAACTGCTAATCTTTCAGGAACTATTTAGTGGCCCTAAAAATGATCAAAAGGGATTAAGGAGAATTTGAAGATAACAGGGGTTTGGACAAATGGAGGAAACGGGCAATGAAAATAGAAGGAGGGAGCCTCATTTTCTTGTTTATCCTCTCTCAGTTTGGAAATCCAAGTTTCTTTCTCCAGAGCCTACAAAACTATTTTATTTTTGTGAGGCGTTCACCAGAACACTCTGTAGGATACAATACCCTTTCTCTTCACAAGTCTTCTCCAACGATGGGGGTTTCAGGAGAAAGTTTTAGGTCACGGGAAAATACTGTTAAACAGGGCTCAGATTGACATGAGTTGTTGGAGTAACAGGAATAGGGACGGACATTGAAATGCCAGCCCATGGCTGCAGCAATGGCAGGTAGGTCATTTGTAGCCAGATTTAACAGGATATTAAAGGCTCCTGGAGCTATTGGCAGGCACCAAGGCTTAACTATAATATATACTAATTCCTATTGAAATCGTTGCTGTTTCAGTTCCTGACTCCCTTAGGCACTTTTGAAAATCCATCTGTCCTTTAACGTTGTGTGCTCACTGATGCAGAGAGCTGGCTAGTTATGTGACACTGGCTGCTCTTATCCTTCATTAGAGACTGCTAACAACAACAAAAAAAACAACCAATCAACCAACCAAAAAAACACCACTAAACTCAGAACTTAGCATTGGCTCTAATTGATTATGTTTTGATTAAATTTGCTTCTATTCGTAACATTATGTAGAGAAATCTTAAAGAAGTAAAAGGGACAAAATATGAATATAGCTAAAAGAACCTGAAGGACTGCAGTAGTTGCAGTGAGGAATATGCATGTCCCTAAACATCCAATATATACGTATGAAAAATTTCCCATTTAACCAGACAGATTGACTACCTACAGAAATCAAGTATTCACATAATGTAGCCATATGCTTAAGCAGTACCTGGCAAAACAGACATTTTTGCTAAAATACAGGGGCCTGTATTTAACAAGAAAATGTACTGGTTTGTGTTACATGAAACCAGGGGGAAAAAAAACAAAAAAACAAAAAACCAGAAAATTGTCTAGTAAGATTCGTGATGTTCTGCTGTTTTGCCTGGTGTCTGATAAAGATGATGAGCCTCAATTTCCTAGAAACTCCTAGAAACTGAGTAAATTTTCTAGAATTAGGCCACATCACTTTGAGAACTGTAATTCGCCATTTTTGCAGAGCTTAAAAGCCATCTTTGAAATGACAGTAGTTAGTGATTGTGGTTTATGTTGTAACTGTGTGCAGTAATTACATTTTTTCATCATATAAAAGCTGAAATATCAAAACTTATTTTTTAGTTATGCTTAAGGAATAAACTAGTTTTGTAGACAAAGGCAGAGAAGCTTAGCTGACAACTTGCATTGCTTCCTATGGTGGTTTTTCTTGTACTCTTACAAATCCAGACAGCCATTTCTAAGTTTTTAGGGTTACTTTTTAAGAATTCCTTTGTACATTGACATTGGCACCTAGCCTTAAGATAATTCCTGTCAATCAAAATTTAGCACTATGGCAGTATGTAATGGCATAGAATAAAAATCTGCATAAAGAGGAGCACTAAAGACAGGAAGTCAAGCATTCAAACCTTAGGAAAAGTTAGATTTAATACAGCTGGTAGTACTTTTTTTCTGAATGATTGATAGATTTGAGCCGAAACTTGCAGCAACAGAAAAGCAGATATCCAGAAGCCAGGAAGGACAGTCCTGCTAGTTATAGGTTTGTCATTAAAACTACTGTATTAGGGAAAAGGGTCAAGTGGCTGTCTGTTACACAGGCTTCTACCTTTTCTGCATTTCTCAGCTGTGGTCATCAGTTGTGACTGGGGCACAACATTGAAACAGAGTTTGCATGCCATAAAATGTGGAATCTTCCCATTAAGTGAATTCTGTTCTCCTTTTTTTTTTTTTGTAACCTGTTCTATATTTTCTTTTATAGAAACTATATATACCTTGTGTTTGTCCATTATGCTTTTGTCTTTTCCGCTTCTCCTGCAAGAGAAGCCTAAATGTTTTCATTTCTGATAACAGATGAAGAATTTGGGAGATGAAAATGATAAAGTGGAGAGATTAACTCCATCCAGCACTTGGCCATGCTACAGATGTACTAAGAGAATCCACACCTTTCAAATGCTCCTTTACTTGGGCCTCAGTATGACCATAGGACTCTGGCTGCAGACTAGGACTCTATTGACACAATTGTTGCTATTTTTGCTATTTTTTTCCTCGGTATTCATGCTATCATAAATTTGTACGTAAGACTAATGTGAGTGATTTAAAAGCTAATTTGGGGGCAGATGAAGTGCATAGCATCATTCGCACAGTAAGTGTTGAGGCTACTGGTTTTCTGTAGACTGAAGGACAAGTACCTGCTGCCTTGGAGTTATCCCTGATATTTGCATTGCATTGCTAATGCATAGCCCACAGCTGGCACCTCTAGTCCAGGATCCAGCCAAACCCAGGATCACCTGGGTTGCTCCTTCTCCTTTAGAAAAGTTCCTTGCAAGTCCTGACAACAGTCAAATGTATGTAGCTCATAGGCCCTGGCAGATTCGCAGCCTGAAATAATATAGGTTGAGGGCATTAGGAGTTTGGGGATTAAATTACAAAACTTGCAAACATTACTCCTGTTTTCTCTCTTTTCCCTCCTGTGTTATTCACTTTTGGGACTAGATTGTGGCCTTATTTGTAACAAGCTGATACCACTTGACATTTAGCTGCCATCTCATTCAATGGCATTAAAGCAAGCATTTCCCTTAATGCTTGTGGCTCACAACAGTGACCAGACAGCTGAGAAATCGTATTTTTGCTTCCTCCACAACTGAAAACACAAGAAAATGTGAACATTGATGTGACATGAAATAACTGTTTGGCAGCCCACCTTATCTTTCTTAAAATAGCACCTTCTTACTTGGTGGTATATATTCAGCGTGCTTCTTTTGCGGTTCCTATGATTTTTTCATCTCACAAGCAATGGAAAACTAGCACAGCTGAGGATGAGGAAACAGGAATCTGTACTTCTTCATGCATCATGAGCAGAATGTTTTACCTTGCTACATACACAAAAATGGTTGGGGTCCAGCAACCTCAGTGCTAGCTGTAGTGAATGAACTTAAAGAGGAAAGTGATGACAAAATGTTATTTACTCATTTGCTCTATAAATTGCTGTGAGACAAAACATGAGTGTTCATCCTTTTGCCAACTTCACTTCTGAGTGTTGCTGTCCAGGTTTTCCTGTATTCAGCTAAACTCAGTTCCACCAGTCATAGACACACAGACAGCTGGTGTCTCATACAGATCTTTTAAAATTACAGAATGACTCAATAGCAGTGCTGAAAAAAATCTGTCAGAACAAGGTATCTGTATCTATTAATCTCTAGGATATTTTTCCTATTGTTAGAAAAATCCTATCATTTCTGGAGTATTCTAAGAAATTTGTGAGAGGCTTATGAATTAGCAGGTGAAAATGCAGATATATATTTTTTTTCTACCATAAAGATGATTTAAAATATAATTTCCAGTAAATTCGTATTCATTTTGTTATTAAACTTCATTATTAATGTGTGAGTGACAAATCAAGTAACTAAGAACAGAAATGTCTTCTGTTTTGCCTAGAAACATGCAAAATTTTTAATCTGAATGAAAAGCTTATGGTCTTAACTTTAAAATAAATGACCTTACTGTTGCTGCTTGTCAGGTAAGGGCAGGATATGCTGAGCTCTGTGCACTGCAGAGCTTTCAGCTGCCGGTTGTTTCCTCCTCGTCCTTCTCCTTTTATTTGTGCACTCACTTATCTTTAATAATGACTCTGTCCTCAATGCAGTGCTATGAAGATGAAATCACCCCAGTGCTGACCAGCCCAATGTATTTCACTCAGTGCTTGACACTGGTTAGCTCTTGAAGAGAGTGCTTTTCTTTCCTTCTTAAATTGTAAGACTCCTTTTTCTTTNTTTCTTTTTCTTTTTCTTTTTCTTTTTCTTTTTCTTTTTCTTTCTTTTTTCTTTTTTTTTCGAATCAGTGCAATCTTATCTAGAAGAAATCTGAAATCTGTGACAACCTGTGTTATAGGGTAGATGAAGGCTGCAGTGAATGCTCGGCTTTTATTACTGTTAGCAGCTGTATTTTAGATGAAATGATCACAAGGAAGTCCATCAAGCTGAAGGGATTAAGCCTCCAGTGTATACAAAAGATATGTTCATTTTCAATATTTGTTCTTTGGTGTAGCAGGAGATCTACATATGTATAAGGGGGAGAAGAGGAAATAAGCAAACCTGGGGGGGTGGGAAGAGGGAGGAGGCAGAAACCCTTAAGATACGTTTTTTGTATCAGGTCCCAGACTTGATGGGGATATTTTGGTCAGAGACACTGATCAAACTATCATGTCAGTTCATCAGTCAAGTAGTTGAAAAACTTGAGCTTTCAGTGCTTTGTCCTTTTCTCATTTTGCCCATCAAATTCCTAGCACTGCAAAAGACCTGATAAAGAAAAAGAATTTAAAAAAAAAAAGGGCAAGAGTCACTGGCAATATTGCTGTTTGCCTGGCAGCTATTGTTATACGCATAGAGCATTATTCTACTTTAAAGAGGAAGGTTGTTTGTACTCTCTATGACAAACACGCAAAGCAATCCAGTTACCTTTCATAAAGCTTGCAAATTGAGCAATAAAGGCAATGGTTCTGACACCAAGAGAAAAGGGAGAAACTGCTTTTACTTTTTTTTTTTTTTTTTGTAGTTAGACTTGTAAAAGAAGTTTAAATTCTATAAATTGTTTTAATACCTTGGACCAGATGTGGTTTTATCTTAGTTACTATTAATGTCTCCCTCCTGTTTTGTTGTGTTTTTTTTGTTTTCTGGGTTTGTTTTGTTGTTTGTTTGTGGGTGTTTTGTGTGTGTGTGTATATTGCATAATCAATGAATGCCCTAAGCTTTCCAAATTACCACTTATCTGTAATTATCCATGGCTATACATTTTGTCCCAGGCCCAACACCCCCAGATTCTCCATCTATTTTGCTTTCCTTGGCCTCCTGTTCATGCGCAGGATACTATAATAATGAGAATTAGTAAATGCAGGAAATAGGCTCCCGGGATATACCTCAAAGTTTATAACAGCTGTCCGAGTATGCAATGGAGACTTTGTAAATCAGGTGAAATTTTTTGCATTTCTGTCTCATGTTGTTTTCACCAGTCTTTTAAATTGGCATTAAAATGCTACATGGATTCTTTGCACTAAAAGTGTGTCTATATGTGGAAGATTGCTGGTGGAATTCAGATGGCTTTTTTTCATGTTTGGCTAAAGAAGAAGAAATGTTTTACTATGAAGAATTGTTCTACCTAAACCAATATCTTCAGACAGCTAATAACATGTATTCCTTTACATTACCACAAATACTGTGTTTTGCTCAGTTTTGGTCAAGTGGAAGTTGTTTACAAGATTATGTTAAAAGTAGGTTGAGTGAAACAAAATCTTTGTTGAGTTATGAGTTGGGGTTGTTGCTTAAGTTACACAGTTGCCTTTGTTGAAGTACTCTAAATATCTAAATGCATATATATTTATCTATATAAATTGTTAAAGAGAAAGTAGAGCCAAATGAAAATGAAGAAAAAGCCAATTTCCAGGCGAGCAGGCAAATATAAAGATAATAAGATAAATTTTGCTGACAGTGTTAGAAAATGTGACGAAGAAAAAATACAGCAAATATAAAAAGCTATATCTCTATTATGCAAAAGTTTCGTGTTGTCACTGCAAAAGCATAAATTTATTTGCCATTATTATTTCTATGAAACAGAAACGTTTAAAATGCTCTCACTAAATGTGTAATCTCATGCCTAAAACCAGATTTTTTCTGAGCACGACACAGAATGTTGTAATAACATTTAATGGTCAGCAGTGTGACTCTTGAGATAAAACATTTTGCATTTTGGCTTGTTCAATTTGCCATCGACCAGAACCCCCAGATCCCTCTCCACGGAGCTGCTTTCCTGCCTCTCGCTCCCCAGTCTGTATGTACAGCCAGGGTTGCCATGTCCCAGGTGCAAAATCCAGCACTTGCCCTTGTTGAACTTCATGCAGTTGGTGATTGCCAAGTTCTCCAGTTTGTCCAGATCCCTCTGCAGGGCCTCTCTGCCCTCGAGAATGTCAACAGCTCCTCCCAGTTTTATGTCATCGGTGAACTTACTTAGTATTCCATCAAGTCCTGCATCCAAGTAATCTATGAACACATTAAAGGGTGCTGGCCCTAGGGTGGATCACTGTGGACCCCCACTAGTGACTGGTCACCAGCCCAACTTAACTCCATTTACTAGAACCCTTTGAGCCCGACACATCATCCAGTTGCTGACTCGGTGTCTAGTTGCAGAGCTTGCAGAGGTTAGGCTTCATAATACTGGGATCTTCCAGTAATTTTTCACTAATATTTGTTGAACAATTGTACAATTGAACAACAATACAACAATTGAACAATTGTTGTAGAATGATGAAACAGTATTATGATTGGCTATAAAATCCTCATAAAATTAAAGGCCTAGGATTTTCTGTATTTTGAACGAACGCAAAGAGAGAACTGTAATCCAAAATATGTTCATCTGTTGACACCTTTTTTGCCTAGCAGAGGATGTAACCAAAAAAAAAAAAAGACAAAAAAATCGAAAAACCACCACAGTAAATAGGAAAAGAATGTCATCTGGAAACACTTTCTCCTGTGTCTGGAAGCTGGCTTTGCTGCTTAGACAATGCAACAATTTTCTGGTGGATTATGAGTTAGTTCACTTTCTGCAGGTAAGTGGTCTGAACACATTGCAGTTTTTTGTAAAATTCAGGGTCTATTTCTTCCCTGGCTGTATGACCATTTTGCTTTTGCCATCTGCAAAACATGATTTTGTTCTTGCTTGCATTGTCAGAATAGTAGTTCAGCTGTAGTTGCTAAATAAATTGTGTGGTTTTTGAATGCCTGTGCTACTCTTTTATTTTACTACTTAAAATATTTGTACTGATTCAGTCTTTTAACAGAGAGGTTTTTATATGGAGCACTTATTTGTAGGTAATAACAATGTGTAAATGAAATGTACTATTTGTGGTTTGTAGGAAGAAATGGATATACTGTTGGTTATATCTCTAGCTATATCTTTGGTTTAGCTGTACAATGAAAAAAAATCTTGTGTTTGTTTTTTTAGCCTACCAACTCAACCTTAGCACAGAAATGTGTATAGTAACATCAACTCCGAGACTGTTACAACCTATGTTTTATAAAAGGTCTTATACACGGTTGTTTTGGTGGAGATTTGTCATCTGACCTTCATATGAAGGGAATTTATTGTATTCTTGGAAGGATCCAAGGCTTTTCATTCTGGATGTGCAGAATCACAGAAAGTTAGAGATGGTTGAGAACAGAAGACTTTCTTTCTTATGCCCTCTCACAAGAGTAGATTCGCCCAAAAAAAAAAAAAAAATAGTTGAGCAAGTGAACTGTTACTGAACTGCTGTAGGCAGAATCCAGGAATGAGGGAAGGAAGCAACAAAATTTTGTGAAAAGCGAATCAAAACTATACAGACACAATTGTTAATTTGAGGCATCTTTGTAAACTCTTCTATGAAGATAATTCAAAAAAGGTGGTATTTTCATCTCCATTTTAGAATGAAAAGCAACAAAAAGAAATGAGAAAAATGAAGAAGATACGGTGTGATTTAATTAGGAGAGAGGTGGAAAGTGGAAGAGCTGAAGAGGGAAAAACGTAGAGAGAAAGTGGAAAAGCAGAAACAAGACTTTGAGAATTATCATGTGTGGGAATTCAGTCACAAGGAGATCACTATTTGGCAGAAACTCATCCTAAAATGGCTATTACTTCTAATAGTTAACTCTTATAATTGGCATTACTTTGACTGTTTTCTGTATGTCATTGCATCATATTATGTACACATACTGTGAAAAAGCGGACAAATGGAAGCAGATCTTGTAGTATCTTAACCATTTGGAGGAAGTACTAACTTTCCATGTGGTCATGAAAGACTCAAAAGATAATTGATCCTCACTGAGATCTTGGACTGTATTGCATTAAAAGAAAATAATCAATAATTGTCAAACTCTCATATGCTTGCCTCAGAGGAGAACAGTTGTACTGACAGCACATCATAAAATAAATCTTTGTCATAAAAATAATTTATTAAGAAAAATGTTTCATAGCAAAGTGTCAGGACTGATATAGATCGTTTTCAGGTTTCATCCACTATAATCTCTTGTTTCAGAAGAATGCAAACTACATTGTACAGAAACTTGTTCTCTGCTTGTATTTTTGAATGTTTGCCATTTCTGCTTATTTTCTAGAGAAGTCTATTAAAAATACTTTTATTACTTACCTTAAAACAAACTGTCTAAGTGGTTTCAGTCAAAGAGGTATCAATAGTATATTCTGGCCTTTATTGATTTATGCTCCTAAAACCACGAAGTTCCCAATATCAGCTCCAAATGTTTTGAAAATTAGAGATTGGTTTTAATTAAGAGCTTACTGTCTGCTTCGACCACAAAGAAATACAAATATGTTGCAACTTGTTAAAAACATTTGTAGGGTACTCTGTAAAACACTTTCTAGCTATGACCAGGAATACTTGTGCAACTCACTTGTATCTGGAAATAACAAAGAGAAGTCATATATGTTCAAAAGGAAATGCAAACTTGTGGCTAATAATGATCCCTTTTCAGGTTTTCCACTATGGTAAATCAATACCTTAGCATGTGAGTCGTGCTCCTGGAGGACTCAAAGATCTCCTTTGTCTAGGTACAGACATGTGCAGAAGTGACAGATGTGGCAATACCACTTTTTCTCAAACACTTTACCACTTAGACAGCATGTTCGCTTTTGTCATGGTGGGAAGAAGGTCATATTGCCAAATGGAGGGAGGCTTGTTTCACCAAGTAGAAATATGACAGCATGGAACCTCTCTGAAAACTTCCGCAGTAGTGTAAAGCAAATCTGTCTTTGAACTTCCTACAGTGGACCTTACTAAACACTGGGCTGGAATTGTTTGGATTAAAACCCTGTATTTTGAAACAATATCTAGTAATATGGACTATATGGATGCATTTGGAAGAAAAGCAGCTCTGTCCAAAGGATAGCATATTCAAAACATTAGGAAACAGATTCCATTTCTCATCATTGGCAATGGAGAAGGCATTTCCCCACAACTGGGGAATTTATGGAGAGGCAGGCTCCAGGGCTGGAGATTCTGGAGGACATTTTATTAGCACAGCTGCATGCTATTACTTCTTTAGAAAAGGAGTTGCTACTAAAACTGCAAAGAATGAAAACTGAAAATTTGTTATAATTTTGTGTTTCTTGGGGAACTGCATCTTTTTTTTAATCTATGATGCCATATACACCTCCATCAATCTGGACACTTTATATAATTTTAATTGCTAAGGCAGATATGCTTGTCATGTTTACACATAAATATCCTTATTTTTTACTTGCCAAAAAGACCTCAAAGATCTGTTTTGACAGGAATTTATTCACTACTTCCCATTGGCAGGCAGGTGTTCGGCCATCTCCAGGAAAGCTGGGCTCCATTACCTGTAATGGTTACTTGAGAAAACAAACACCATAACTTCCAAAGACCTGTCCCCCTTCCTCCTTCTTCCCCACATTGCTGACTGTGACGTCACATGGTGTGGAATATCCCTTTGGTCAGTTGGGGTCAGCTGTCCCAGTTGTGGGACATCTTATGCACCCCAGTCTGCTCACTGGTGGTGTAGCCTTAGAAGCAGAAAAGAAAGGACTTGACAGTGTGTAAGCACTACTCAGCAGTAACTAAAACATCCCTGTGTTATCAGTGCTATTTTGATCACAAATCAAAAACATAACACCATAGGAGCTACTGTGAAGAAAATTACCTCCATCCCAGATAAAACCAGTACAGATGTGATCCGATCCCGCAGAAGACCAGGTGGTGTGGCTGAGTGCAATTGCAGAGAGCTGTCCTCAGTGACTGCAGCCTCTCTCGTGTTGCCTGGGGAGTCTTTGATTACAGGTAGAAGCTATAGACTTCTTGGTATCCCTGCATCCATAGGGCAACTTTTATCTCATAGACTTATTTTAAAGCAAGAAGCAACTGCAGTAAACTACATTTGAGTCACGAGAAAAGATGCGTCAACATTTGGCAAACTAATGTATTTTTTTCCTTTAAAATGCAGCACAACATTGTCAAAGCTCTCAGTGCACCAGCTGCAAATACTCTGGGCCCTAGGCCTTTGAACCGAAAGCCTTAGAGTTTAATTTCTGTCTTCACCTAATGCTGATGCTGATAAAAACGCTGCAGAGCCACAGCCTGAAAGGTCAGAGAAGCACAGCCTGATTGCTTCAGGGTCAGCTTCCCCATAAGGCCTACCCTGGGTTGCTTGAAGTCCTGAAAAGCACCATTCTTATGGATGAGAGATGTGGTATTAGGATTTCTCACTCACTTCATCATCAGCCTCCTTTGGCCATGACCACATTGTCACGGGTTGTTAGAAACCCACAGCCCAAAGCCCTTTTAGTCCACACAGTCAGGGCTGTGACAGCACCCTATGCAGTAAAAAGTCTTGGGAGGGGGCATTCATCAAGCATTTTGCAAGGAATAGACAGGCTCCGCTCAGAGGGAATTGCTTTGGGAAATCAATGGTGAGTTCTGCTAAGTTTCCTTTAGTCTTTTGTTGAGGAAAAAGTGATGATGTGTGATATAAGGAGAGCTGAGCTCAAAGGCTAACAAGAAGGATAATGGAAATCCATCAGAGCAATAAAGTGGAGCAATCTGGCTAATGAATAGGTCACTAATCCTGGATATATGTGGTCAACAAAATGCTAAACAAATACTTGACATTCTACAGACAGTGCAGCAAAACAGATTTTTCTAAATAAGGGCATCTGCATTTGGCCTGATATTTAGCAACCAGCATTGTATGCCATAGCTTCTCCGTATCTCAAGTCCTAATCTTGGTCATTCAGTTGTCTCATAATGCTGTGAATAAAGCCAGTGAAAGAATCTCCAGCTACAGCCTCGCAGAACCCAGCTGCCTCTAGAGGTGACACGGTTGTACACACTGCAGGAATACCAGTTTTTAAGACTTCAGTAAGTAGCTTGTTTAGTATCATTTCTCATTGCTTCCACTGCTGTAATGCTGGCATGTGGATATACACACACTTAGACAAGAGGTAAGAGTATCATAAAAACATGAAAAGGCCATAAAGAGGCTAGCCTATGGATAAAGTTGCAAATCATTGCAAAGCAAGGTCATCTGTCTTTTTGGCAAAAGCACTAAAAAAGAAACCTAATTGAAATTAAATTAATTTTCAGACACGTGTTTGTTTTTGTAAGCAGAGGGAAAGTGACACATATCCATGTTTTGCTTGTGCTTTATATCAAACTGCTTGCATAATGAAAAAGGACATCTGTTAATTACCTCTGTGTGGCACCACTGCTTTAAATGTGTGTGAATATCTTGGCATTTTCAGATTTAGATAAATACTTCTGAAGAATGGGAGTACATTTAAAATGTTTTGTAGTGGGATATTTAGTGTTTCTTCTAACTGGGGAACTTCCATGATAATACACCCCACTTTCCTTCCTCAGTAGATGTAGCAGCATCATGCATTATGCTTATAGAACAACTTGTAGATAATCCCGTCAGGTTTTTTGCTGGATTTTATTTTTTTTAGCAATGGCTGTTACAAATTTCTTCTTCCATTCAGCTTTGGTGTGGTTTGATGTTTGTTCTCCCTCTCTTTGCCATTTCCACGATAATGTAAGGAGTCTACCTTTTGCAGGTCAAACAAACAAATAAATGATGGCAACAGGATCAAAAAAACCAATAACCCAATGACTTCACTGTATTAGCAGATGGTTTTAAGCAGTTAGGAAAAAGCAGAATTTGTTTTGAGATACTTTTGCTAATCATTTTACGGTTAGAAGCAACTTTTCTGTTTTTTAGGTGAGCACCACTACAACAACAAAAGATTGTAGTATCACTGATTCCAACTACAGACAGCGGTAGGTTAAGAAATCCTCATGCTGAGTAAGCAGCTGCAGATGTACAAGCTGCATGGGACATAATAAATGCTAAATAAAACTGGTCATCTGTCCTGCTGGGTTAAGTGCCCCTTTGAGAGATGCATTGTTCTTGTTGGTTTTCCATCTTCCATACCTGCACCAAAGTAAAATGGGAAGCAACCTTCTGGGCCTGAGATTGAAGAGAAAAATAAAGTACAATGTGATAGTCACTTCTAAGGACTGAAGGGAACCCGGGGTCTTCTGACAGGAGACAATTAGCAGATCATGTGTAATACCATAAGAATACACTATTTCAAGAATGAGAACTGATTATAGATATAGAAAATAAGGTGGTGTGATTGTTACAATTAAAGGTTGAGGTGAGTCAGAAAAGAAAGTTTTACTGAAAAATAAGTTTAAATACCTAAGTTTTCTTAAAAATCAGTGCACGTGCTTGGGGCCTTCACAAAAAGGAAATAAATAGCTGAATAGTAATGGCTCTTGGAATTTTACTTTTAATAGTATATGGCATATTACTTGGTTCTCCATCTTCCTCTATTGGCTACTTAGTTTATTATTGAGAAGAAGGGTGCTGGTATACTTGTTTTCCACGTGATGTCTAGCAAATGAGGTAATTTTTCTGTGTCTTCAAGAAAGTGACCTGTAGGATAACTGTAATCTTTTAGAGAGCAGAATCCAGCATACCTGAATACATTTTTCATGTAAGATAGCTTTATGCTTACTAACTGTTTTACAGAAGCCTAAAAGTAAGGCTAAAAGGGCTCAGATATCATCTGTGTTAAGAATAAACAAGCCCAAATGGAACAACAGTTTGGCATAAAAAGACAAAGGAGAGGATAAGCATGAAAAATGCTTACCGGGAGATGCAAATTGTGAAGACAGAACCAACCTACTTATCATTTGTATAAATTAGATTTTGTGAGGTTACCTAATCAAGCACCCTGTTCCAAGGCGTGATCAGCCTAGGTATTTTCCCAAAATACTTGATGTCATAGCTATACAAGCAATAAAAGAGGTGAGCTAAATCACAGCACCTTTATGTTCCCCATGGTGCCTTTGTGTGAAGCACAGGTTGGTTTCAGTGTTGTAGAGATATATGATACGCACAGATATGATGTAACGATGAACACTACAGGAAGTGCAGAGAAAGGGTGGGAGCAATGGTAGATGTTTATACTCTCAGTTTTGCTGATATTTTCTAGGTGCATTAAGTCCTATACTTCATTAAGTTTTCTGGATCAAATTCAACACTAAGTTATTCACTTTAGTACCTTATTGAACTCAACAGGCATATAGGGGCTGAAGTCAGCATTAGCTATAGCCATCTGTTATTTTGTCAGGCCATACTCAATTATTTTTATTTAGCTCTTTCAGTCATACGAAATAAAACTGTCAAAGTTGTCAAGAACTCCAAGAAATTAAGCCTCTAAGCTGCTGCTCTGAGATTTTTAATATTTCTTCCAATACAGATCCTGGTGCCTTAAAAATCCTGCCAGAAGCACATTGGGTCTGATAGTTTGATAGGATATGATCCAAAGGCTTTTGGAGAGTTGCCTGCAGAGAATTCATCATTTATCTGTATAGATCTTGCAATAGTACACTCAATAGTACAGATATTTCATTAGATGACTGCTTTTAGTGTGCACACAGTAAAATGTTACAGTTGCTATAGTGCTTTCAGATGTACAAAACCATTAAAGAACTAGAAATGCTTGGGTTTTTAGATAGAGATTCTTTGAAACAGGTGGCAAAACGCAAAACAGCCTTTCATGATGTTCTTCCCTCAAAGCTCCTTAGCCTGCAATTTCATGGGAAGTTTCAGCATGTGTGACTGGATTATGGAATGAATAGAGGTTTCTCTCTGTCAAAGTGATTAGGAAGAAAGACATTTAACTTTCTGCAGCATGTTGAATAATTGAATGGATCGTTTAATTTATTGTTCTTCATTTGCTCACATCTATTTAGAGCAGTGTTTTCTCATGTTTCTGTCATAAAACGAAGCCTTTAAAACATTCTAAGGATGACAAGAAACCTTTTTTGGCATTGTGAATAATTTTTAATATTTTAATTCATTAATTATTATTTTTCAAAAGATCTTTTGAATTTTGAAATATTTGGAGATAAAATAATCATGCTGTTTTGAAAATGCCGAATGGAATTTTTAACTAACTTCAAAAAACAAACAAACAAACCAAACAAAACAAACAAAACAAACAAACAAACAAACAAACAAACTTATTTGAGCAACCTGCTCAACCTTTCCAATGCCAATTTTTCTTGGAAATTTCCCATAGCATCCCATTTCAGCCCTAGGTCCACAGGAGAACTTTCTTTTCTTGGCTTCAGCTGAATCTTAAGTAACCTTGTCTCCATAATCACCTAAAGTGGAAGCAACATCCCAATACAAGATTCAACAATTCTTCTACATATATTCTCTGTCCTACTGAAGAGATTTCTAAAATGAGGCAGAAAATTGGTTAAATTATTGGCAGATGCAAAGATCTAGAGGTGGTGTAGATCAGCTACAGAATGGTAAGATTCATAGATTCCATTATTAAAATTTCTTGGTATAGAAATAAGAAAAATTAACTGTCAAGTCAGTGGAGTTGCTGGACCCCAACTGAAGAGGAGCCTCAAGAAATTAAGTTCATAAGAGAAGCTGCTCTCCTTGAACGAGAGACCTTCTGTCTCCACTCTTTTACTGGAAGGAGAATATGAGCAAATACCCAGCAAAGGATTTTCCCCTGAAATTGATCCATGTTGTTCAAAAGAACATAGAGCCTAGTTTGCTATCTTCATTATTCGCCTTTTGCTGTGGTTATTCAGTTTTTCACAAACTCCTATTTGAGAGGAAAGTTGAGAAGCCTTTTGAGACAAGAGCACTGTGGAACCATTCTAAACTATCTCAATCTCCTTCCTGATGGATTTTTAAAATAAGCCTCATTTCTCACCAATTCCTCATTGTATCTCACTTCATATCTCTAGCACACATGGAATCAGTTACCACTGTGATAGCATCAACATATCTTCTGGACTTCAGGGTTTGTTCTGAGTTGCCAGGGGTTTCTGTGTCTCATCTCTTGCCAAGCAGAGAAAAAGGAAAAAATGGAGCATGTTTCCTGCCAACTTCCTTACCCAGAAGCTCTCACAAAACTGCTGGCATAAATTCCATGGTGATGCAGTTTCAGCATGAGGCATCTTAAATTGTTCAGCTCAATCCCTGATCATAATATAAAGTGTTGTTTAGACAATCTGTCTTTGGAAGACTCATGGTGTTTTAAGTTTTTTGTTAAAAAAAAAAAAAAAGGAAAGTTATTAACTTTAAAAAAAAACAGGCATTTTGTTAGCAAGTTTTTGAATTACATACTGTATATCTTATCAAGTATACATTTTCTAACCAGTATTGAAGCCTCATAAAGATGTTTATAATGACTCAACCTGCATTCAGTTTAAAGGCTTGATGTTATAGGATTATAAGATTTGAGAGGTGTCCAAAGGAGCAAATTTTTTTCCAAATGTAATTTTAATTTTTTTTCATCTTAAAGGTTAGGGGAGGAATAGATTGTGTGAGATTGAAAAGGAGGTATAAATCTCAATCCCAGGAATTAAACATGTCCTTGAATGGCTAATTTAAACTGGCTCCTTCTTCAAAGAAGGTTTGAAGTTCCTGAACGTAACTTAGGTAACTTGTGCTAAATGCAAATTCCGGTGTTTCTTTGGTACAGGTCATTGTCATTGCGGGTATCTTAAATTTAGTCATCATTCTTATGGAGGGACTATTTGTGAATATGATGCTTGTGTATTAAGTTAATTCCATCTAATCTATTCAATCTTTTATAATTTCTAAACAAGTATTACTTATACCTGCTGCACCATCAGCCTCCTTTCTTTGGTATTATATATTTTATCTTTACTACTAGATGTCGAAGGATGGACTTTTTATGCTAGGAGTTTAGGTGCTGGGATTAGATGGTCTTTCATCATATTGTTTAGATTTTCAGGAAATGAGTGCTCTCAAAAATAAAAATAAAAATCCAGACTGCTTCACTGTTTTACTTCTGCATTTTCCACGGAAACAAACCTCTTGCAAACCCTTGTTTGCACATAGCTAACAGTTGTACCTACACATAGGCTTTGCTTACCCAACCAAAACATCTGTTTTATTGTAATTAAGTGCATGTTGCTAAAGGTTGGTGGCACTTTTTCATTTTTTTTACTAGTGTGCTAGAGAAGCTTAATTGCCTTAAGAGCAGTCTTAACTGTAAGAATTCAAACTTTGCCTTCTTTTACCGTTAGGAATATGAGAATAATGTATTTTGTACAACCTCAGCCCATGAAATGTTAGTGTGGAAAAAAACTTGAACTGAGTTATGACTCTCTGTCAGTTTATACGTTCCTGTAAATGAGAAATTTACCATAATACCCCTTGGCAGCCAGATCAAGGGTGAGTGATTATCTCCAATTTAACATAAGGTTATCTGAGGTGGCAAGACATAGGAAAGGGGCAAGAGATCTATAAGAATCCCTGAGAATGGCAAATTCAAGTGGAAATAAAAGTTTTCAGTCTAGAGTATATTGTTGGCAGTTTAAAATTTCTGAGAAGGGCAGAGCCCTGGGAACAGGGTGAATCTAATAGTATGACTTTTGTGCTGCATGGTATATAGGCAAAAAAGCTAACTAAATTTTATCAAAACTTTTCAAAAATTAGCTAGTTCTGCTTTAATCCTGGTTTTTGTTTTCCCTGTTTTTAATCCTGCTAACTAGATCTTGCATATTTCCAAGTAACTCACTTCCAGATTATTAAGGCTGCTGCAAAAACTGTATTGTTCATTAAATTCTCTGTAATATTAGCTTTTCTTAGCAGTTCTAAGATAAATAAAATGCCTGTCAGATATTTTTGGAGGAGAGAAAATACTAATACTTGGCACTTCTCTACCCTTCACAGTTTTTTATGGACATTCATTTGCAGGTATTAGCTGAAGTAAACTACTTTATACCACTCTCAGATAGATTAAGGAAATCCAGGGATTACGGTAGACCTGCTTGCATAGTAAAAAACTGGGTCTTGTGAGAGGTGGACAATTCTATATCTTTTAAATGGGAATATTTGGGAGTCTGTATTCTTCAAAACACTGCTAGTAATTTAATAATATATGTTTAGCACCGCAGTTTCAATCCACTAGATGTTTTATTTGTATTCTTAAAACAATTCCGGTTCCTCAGGTCATGTAAGCATATATTTTAAAATTAAGTCAAATCCTACCTGTAGTACATTCTTCATGTGTTTTCCTGTGTAGGACTGGACTGATAATTTAGTAATGTCTAACAAAATTGGATAAAATAAATTAATCCAGTAACAGAAGTCTAGTTGTATGAAATCATTATATAAACAAGTTAATAGCTATACAGAATCTTATTATTACTTTGAATATGTCATTTGCTGATATATGCATAATGCATTTCTTTTTTACATACCACAGAATGCTTATGAAGAGTAAGTAGATGATCGTAATCAAAACAATGATAAATCTTACACTAATATCTGCTGCTTTCATTCAAAGGCACCCTGAAGCACTTTGCAGACTGTTATACACAGGAAAAGAAATTAGAAATAGAAAATTACACTGAGACTTCATCAATATCTCCTGGTGATAATTACAGGATTTGATCAGATTCATTCATCTCCCATTTGGCTATTAATAGGAATATGACACACTCTGAGTTCAGCCTTTATTCTCTTAAGGAGATTTTCTTTGGTGAGGAAAAATCTTCAGAGACTTTCTCCACCCTCTTAATGTGAGAAGTCTTTAAATACTGGCAGAAGCATTATCACTTGCAGGAATTGAGTGTTCCAGCTGTGATTATTTCTAAGTTTGTAGTACAAAGTCGAGCATTATAATCAGGCTCTGGTTTATAACTTTTTTTGACTTTGTCAGTGTTGATTAGTGTATCCTGAGGAACTACAAGTACCTTAGAAAAGCGTAACAGAGCCACTCACTCTCTCGAGTCTGTTTGTCTTTTTGGTGTGTATGTGGGCCAAAAGCTATCGTTATGCCTTTTTTTGTTAAGAGCAAACAAATTACGCAGGTTCTGCTGGAGAAAAGCCAATGCACTTCTCTCAACTCTTAGTCAAGTAATCCCAGCCCTCAGTAGTTCCTGTGCAGGGGAGAATGCATTTCCTACAATGATGAGACAAGTAAGTGATTATCAGAAAATCAGGCTATTTCTGAAAACCTCTAACATTTAGTTTCATTGCCATGGCAACAGCTTTAAAGTGACCATATCACTAAATGCATAAATAAAATACAGAAATGAGTAGAAACTTGGTCCGTAAAGAGGGAGAAAATTGTTACTGCTCCTTTTTATTTCCTTCAAAGAGGGTGAAAGCCATTGGTGACAGGAAAAGGGCTGCCCTTTGACATCCTTATTTGGAGCTGAAATATTACCTCTTTTTGTGAGAGGAAGGAAAGACAAGAAATGCCAATAGTTTTCTTTTTATTGCTCTTTGAAGAATTCTTTTAAATAGACACGTCCGTCTTTAAAGCATTCTTTGCAAGAGCCGCAATCAGCAGAGAAATCCAGTCTCAGAGGAAAATCTCAGGAAGTGATGACCTACATTTACCCTCTATTAGAAGGGAGTGGATCCCATGGATACAAGTCTATAGCAGAGATGGAAGATTAGGTCTACATACCTGGCTTTGTTATTCACTCTTTTCTTTCTTAAAGGCAAAGTCCTTTAATCTCCCTTTTCTTATATTGCCTGTCTCCGAATTGATAAATATGATACCTTTGTACAGGGCATTGCAATGTGTGGATGAAAAGCAGTATGCTATAATACAACCTAGCACAATCTGCAGAAGCAGCCTGTGAGGTTTACTTCTCTCCATTTTTCTTCCTTTCTAGCAGCCCCCTGTAGCAGCCTCACCAATGTAGCACCTGGTATAGCTGTGTCCCACCAGAGAGGGTTAATGATCTCAGCAACACAGAGAGACCAGGGAGAAAGGCAAGTGCTCTGAAGTCGAAGAACATGCAGATTAAGGAAAACAGTCATCTACTATTTGAAAAACTCTAGTAATTAAATCTCTAATTACTCTCTTCATCACAGAGAACAGACACGAGTTCCAATGAGCTGTCCTTTGCAAATGTGATGGTTGTTTTCTTAATTGCTTTAGTTGTGCTTCTTTTAAAAAGAATGTTTTGCCTTCCATCTCTTCAGAAGTACCCAGTGAGGATGATGACTGGAGATGGTACTGGAAAATATTACTGTGCTACTGGAAAACTCTGAGCATTACCAGAGATAATGTAGATGCCTGTTGTGCTTCCCAGTTGTTCACGATCTAATGAGTCAGATCATGGAGTCATCCCAGTTAGAGATGAAAAAAGTCTTTCAGTTTCCTGAAATCCTTACAAGTTCCTAGTTATAGTCATACTTTGCACTTCAGTAACTTTTGCAGGTTCTGAATTCATCCTTCATCCTATAGTATTTTTTAACAAATTAATTAATTTTCACATCAAATAGTTGCTTACTTTAGATACATATTGCATGACAAGGTACATCTAAAAAGAAAGAGAAAGGAAAAAAAGAGAAATAGATGTATTCACTTTGCTTCCTCATACTTTCTTTTATGTCCAAAAGTATAGTGCTAACACAATGCGTAGTGCATTTTCACCTGAGGGGTAAGGTACCTAATTAAATTTGGTTTATTTTATTTTCCATTTGGAAGAAACAGCACTCAACATACCAGCTAGATTCAGCTCCTGAAGTGATAAAGGAAAAATGTTGTAACTGTTCATAGTTATTTGGTCTAGGCATGAAAAAGACACCAGGTTACTCATAACAGTTGAAATTACGAGGTTTTAGACATGACTATAAATTGAATTTTTTTGATCTTACTAGCTAAAATGGGGTTTGAACTACATATTTTTGGATAGATTCACAAGTTTAGATTTTTTTGACTTAGGCACTTAGTGTTGGAATGACAAAACTAGGATGACAAGCCTTTTCAAATGATGTCCTGTCCCAACTCAGCTGGGATGAGGACAGAGGTTAACTTTTGGAATACTCTGAGCGGTAACATGAAGTGATGACTATCACCCAAGAGGTTCAATTCAATCACAAATTTACTAGACATCACTCAGTGGGATTACAGCAAATACTGACTTGGTAAAAGTTGGTAACTATATCATAAAACTTAGCAAGACTTTAACAACAAAACCTGCAAGGTATTACTCTTAGGTGCCCAGAATAAAGTTAGAAAGAGAGAAAGAGAGAGAGAGAGGAAAAGGAGGGAGATAGGTTAAGATATCAGAAGAAAGGTAGGATCTTACCACTCCTTTGTTCTTAGTGGTGGGTGCAAAACTTTGTTAGTGCCACACAGCACACACACACACAAAAAAATGCAAAACAGACAGACTCTAAAATGTGTCCCAAGTGAGGAAGTTTTATAACTCAGTCCATTTGCATGAGAGATAGCAGAGAGGTGGCTCGTCTCCTCCCTCTGCGCACTCTTCATGACAATTAGGCCAGCAATGAGTCGGTGGTCAAAAAATTAGAGGGATGGTTGCAGTGCTGACCAGAAGTGAGTTGTTTTGTCCATCAGGGGTAGCTGGTGGTTCGCGATTTTTCTTGGCAGTTGTCTGCTGATGACCCATCTTGGTCATCCCAATTAGGACTGAGGCCTTGACAGCTACACCGTTAATTGTCTTTATCTTAAAAAACCTTTCAAAAAACAATGTGTCTTCCTCCACAGCCATCTATCTTTTCCTGTCCAATGTTTTAAAAACCAGCTGTTTAAGGCATAACATACACTATTAATGTGTCCTTTGTCTGTTTAAGGCATAACATACGCTATTAATGTGTCCTTTGTTTTGCAAAGGAAGTGTGGTGGGGGAGGGGCAGCGCTTCAAGACGGTCACACAGAATTAGTCTTCAATTTCCCTTTTTAAATATAATACTAAAAACATTAAATATCAAAGAACCACTGTTTCCTTGGTACACAGAGTCCTGTTGTTAGGATAACTGGCAGCAACTAGAGCATAAAAGATACACTTCTAGGAAGCATTACGATTTTTTTCCTTCTCAGAAGACATTGGCAAGGAGATAACAGCAAAGTGTTACCGGCTGGTATGGAGCTGGTCAATCTGGAATGCAGGGAGACCCACACAAGCCCAGCTGAGTCGAGGACTGGCCACAAAGCAAGCTGCTACTCTGACTGCATTCCTGGGTGACAGTAGCTGCTATTTGTCTGTTTTCCAGGAAATGGGCAACATTATTGTTCAAACTGATGTCTTTTGAGACAGGTTTTTAGATGGTAACACCATACTGGTGGAATTGTTGCACAACTGTTCTTTTGGTGCTTAGTTCGTTGAACAATAATAATGATCAGGGAAATTATGTTAATGTATTTCACAAACGCTTTCTTTTTTTCTTTCTTCCTAATTCAGGAGAAAAGACAGTGGGATGTTGTCATACAAAGAGCACCTACCAGTGAGTCAGGTAGTGGTTGGAGACGTTGACCGGCCTGGGTCTGAAGCCAAGATATCTGTGGGGCCTGTGCGTTGTCAAGGAGATCGTAAGTTGGCTGGTTTTCTTCCACTTACTCCTGGGTAGAAAACAAACTAAATTGGAAATCTGTAACTTTGAAGACACCCCATGCAAATTTAGAGAAGTGGCTCCCTACTCAGAGACCTTTTTCGATGAAAGCATGATGTGATTTGAGAAATGTTGTCTATGAAACTGCACATATAATGGTTCATCCTCACATTTAAAATTTTGATATTTGTGTTTATTTTGTGCTAAATGCCACAACTTAATTATTCAGCTAAGTTAATGTAGACATAAGCAGTAATATGGATTGCATAAGAACATCTTGCAACATCTGTGTTTCTATTGAGTGCCCTTTTCAGTGCCATTATCGTTGCTACGCACATCACTGTAAACTATGTTTATGGGATAAAAATAGTAGCATGATGGCAAAACTTACCGTTGTAAACTCTGTTTACATGGGTATAAAGGTTGGTAAGATTGTTATCAAGTGTTCACCATATCAGGGCTAGAGATTTCCATGGAAAACATGGGAATTTTTTTTTGTAATAGTATTCTCTGATTTCCAGTCTGAGTGCTGACAGGAGGTGTACATCCAGTTTGATCAGTAGGTGATAGAATAAATCAGTATAATGGATAAATTTCCACTTCACACATACAAAAAAGTTGGGATGCAGTTAGGAGGATTATATTCTTCCTTCAATCTATTTTATATTTCATGAGCTGAAATTCACCACTGAAGGCAGACTTAAATTTTGTGTAGTTGGCACATATCTTGTACTTGTCCTAGGTATTTGAAGGCCATTCTGTTACAAGAGGTGCAGTAAGGAAAGGTTGCCCGATTTAATTTACAATAGCTAATATTTTCATTGTCTATAAGGAATGCAAAATCCATCCTCTGGTGCTGATAAAGAGCAGTATACATCAGCCTTTGAGACCACTAAATATTAGTATAAATGAAACCTCATTTGAGCAGAGAGTAGCCTTCATTAAAGTGTGACTGAGAGACACAGCTATTTGGGAAACCGAATGGGTATATTCCTAGATTAACTGAATTTTCTGTTTGAACTTTACAGATATAAGTTTTAGTTTTAAAAAAACTTTACCTGGGAGTAAATTTGAATTTATTGCCATTATCATATATTATTGTCAAAAAGCTGCTATAAGTTTTCTCAAAGGAGAGAATATAACCCCAGTCCTTTGCAACTACCAGAAGTTCCCATTTTAAATTCCGAGTTAGTTTATTAGACATTTTCCTCTTTCTTGACCACCATGGTTTATACCTTGTGGAAAACAAGGTTTTTCTCCTGGGGAAAATTGCAAAATTTCAAAATCTGCTTTTTCTCCAAAGGGAAGAAAAATCATGGGTGCTGAATTTGTGGAAAGGGATTTTAAAAAAAACCAATCAATTTTTTGTATATTACATGCATCAAACCCAACATTATTAATACTAAAGATGTTGACTCTCTTATCACAGCACAAGAAGTACAATTGCATGTGTTTTGTATGTAGTTATCATTGTATAATTTTTGAATGTGGTAAATGAAATTCAGTTAGAGCTATCACGACTAGCAAAGAAATACAGATTTTTGGTCTGGGTGGAAGAAATGTGGAAAAGGTAAGAGGGCCTAACCAGTAACGTAAAAATTTACCTATTTAGAAGGATTTCTCACAGTGGTTGTAGAGACTGCCAGTAGTGTAACAGCTTCTCTAGTATTGCCCTGAAATTGTCATAGAATCACAGAATTATTTTGTTTGGAAGAAATCCTCAAGATCATTGGCTCCAACCATTAATCTAACTCTGGCATTAAAACATGTCCCTAAGATCTTCATCTATACATCTTTTAAGCACCTCCAGGGATGGTAACTCAACCATTTTCCTGGGCAGCCTGCTCCAATGCCTGACAACCCTTTCCATTAAGAAATTTTTCCTAATATACAATCTAAACCTCCCCTGGTGCAACTTGAGGGCATTTCTACTTGTCCTATCACTTGCTACTTGGGAGAAGAGACCAACTCCCTCCATGCTACAACCTCCTTTCAGGTAGTTGTAGAGAGTGATAAGGTCTCCCCTCAGCCTCCTTTTTCTCCAGTCTAAACAGACCCAGGTCCCTCCGCTGCTCCTCATCAGACTTGTTCTCTAGACCCTTCACCAGCTTCATTGCCCTTCTCTGAACTCTCTCCAGCAGCTCAATGTCTTTTTTGTAGTGAGGAGCCCAAAACTGAACACAGTGTCTGAGGTGCAGCCTCACCAATACCAAGCACAGTGGGACGATCACTTCCCTAGTTCTGCTGGCTACACTATTCTTGGTACAAAGCCAGGATGCTGTTGGCCTCTTTGGCCACCTGGGCACACTGCTGGCTCATGTTCAGCTGGCTGTTGACCAGCACCCCCAGATCCCTCTCTGCCAGGCAGCTTTCCAGCCACCCTTCCCCGAGCCTGTAGCATTGTCTGAGCTGTTTGTGACCCAAGTGCAGGACCCAGCACTTGGCCTTAGCCCATCAATCCAGACAGTCCAGATTCCTTTGCAGAGCCTACCCTCAAGAAAACCAACACTCCCACCCAACTTGGTGTTGTTTGCAAACTTACTGAGGGTGCACTCGATCCCATCATTGAGATCACTTATAAAGGTATTAAATAGAATTGGCCCTAGCACTGAACCCTAGGGAACACCGCTTGTGACCATCCACCAGCTGTGTTTGGCTCCATTTTACCACAACTCTTTGGGCACAGCCATCCAGACAGTTCTTTACCCAGAGAAGGGTACAGCCATCCAAACCACAAGCAGCCAGTTTCTCCAGGAGAATGCTTTGGGAAACTGTGTCAAAGGCTTTTTGCCTTTGACTGAAGTCAAAGTACACAACATCCACAGTCTTTTCCCCATCCACTAAGTGAGTCACCTTGTCACAGAAGGAGATCAGGTTGGTCAAGCAGGACCTGCCTTTCATAAACCCATGCTGACTGGTCTTGATTGCTTGGTTGTCCTCTATGTGCCATGTGGTGGAACTCAGAATGATCTATTCCATGACCTTCCCCAGCACCAAGTTCAAACTGACGGGCCTGTAATTCCCCAGATCCTCCTTCCAGCCCTTCTTGTAGATGGGTGTCACATTTGCCAACTTCCAGTCAACTGGGACCTACCCAGTTAGCCAGGACTGCTGATAAATAATTGAAAGTGGCTTAGTGACTACCTCTGACAGCTCCCTCAGTATTTTTTATGGATCCCATCTGGCCTCATAGACTTGTGTGTGTCCCAGTGGTGTAGCAGGTCATTAATCCATTTCCCCTTGGATTATTGAGACTTCATTTTGTTCCCTGTCCCTGTCTTCTGGCTCAAGGGGGTGTGTACCTGTGCACAACTGGTCTTACTATTAAAGACTGAGGCAAAGAAGACATTTGTTCTTGCTTTGGGTGTTTATACGTTTGGTTTTTTCTGTCTAGGGTCAGTCTGAGCTGGTAGATCAAGGCTGCGAAAACGGATCTGATAATTTCTTCTAAAACCGTACTGAAGAGCTTAGCTTACTGTATTGGGGCTATTGCTACACAGATTTCATAAACTATAATGTTAAATCAAAATTTCTTTTGTGACTTCTGACACCTTTTCAAGACTTTCTTGTCATTTCCCTTAGGGAAATACTGATGTTTTCAAAGCTCCTATATTTGTAACCTGCTAAGGGTATCCTTTTCCCAAGGACTTCCAAGGATCTTGATTCGAGTCTGCTCTTTATAAGCCCAGAGGAGAACAGACTGACTATTCTGCTCTAGATTTGCCTTTCTGCTTGAGTCTATTTTCCTTTTGTTCCATTTCTGCTATAGCAAAGACGGAATTTAAGGGGGAGGGGCTTTTTACATAGCTCAGATTTATATCATTTTAGTTTTCTCCAGTGTACAGTTTTTAGCCTCCCAGTAAGACTTTGGTTTCTGAGCCATGAATCATTTTTTGTGCTTTACTTCCATTATCTTTAATCTTCAAAATGTGGAGGAGGAAGCAGCCCCATTGACTGTGGTTCTCTCTAAGCTAAGTTTTCACTCTCAGTACCGTTTGTGTAGGGTCTGCAGTGGCAGACGAAAAAGTCTCCTTGACAGATGATAGAAATTCAGGAACAACTCAAAACCTGGTTCTTACATCAGCGCATTGACTTTGTTTGTGCATGTGGGTGTGTGACCGTGTGTATGTATTCTCAGGGGAAATATACATTGAGTCCTTTGATTCAGTGGTTATGGCCATGGCTCATCATTACTCCCTTCATGACTTGATGCTTTGTTTCTTTCACTTCTAAATACCTCTTTTGGCTTTACTCTTGTACTTCCTTTTAGAATATTCCAGTAGAGTTGGTTTATTTAATCAGAGAGTGGTGGGGACATGGGCATTTTTTGTGACTGGGTTTGTGTTAAAACTTCTCTGTAGATGTCTGTTTTACAGACAGCAATTGCCTGGGTCAGTGCTGCTGTCCTTGGTACGGTGTGGGGTTTTTATTCCTTTATTCCTTAAGTACTTCTTATGAATCACATGTACAGGTTGGTGACTTATAACTGTTAGTTGTCATGAAAAAGAAATTTACTGTTTCATATGCATACTTAGTCCCATTTTCATTACATTCCAAATTGAGGCCACTTTCAACATCTTGAACTTGTTTTTCAATGGTACCACCTGAGTTTAAGAAAAAATAGCACTCTCTTACAGTGCAGTTTTCAGTTACACATTAAACCTACGAACAAAGTCAGTTCTTTAGTAGGATGCACAGTGGGTTGACTCAGTCAGACCAGCAGTAGCGTTACAATTACATACATGGGTAAGGCAAGCTGCAGAGTAAAAAAAAAAAAAAAGAGTCAGTAAAAGAGGTCCAACTGGAATCTCAGTAGAAGCGTTTTACTCCTAGTGTATCTTAGACAACATTCCAGAAATATAATGACTTGTCTTAAAGGTTACTGGAAGTGAAAACACTGTATCAATGAAAATTTACATCAACGATACCCCCTACCCCCCCAAAAAAAAAAAAAAATCAAGCCTGAGTGCTTGAGGTAGGCCTCTTAAATATATAGTTAGATGTGAAACATGAAAAAATTTGGTTTTGAACCTTCTGAAGCAATGAGTCAACTGGAAGCTTACGTAAAGGAATTAAATTTCTTATTGTTTTCCAATCAATTCTGATAAGTTCAGTAAGGTAAATACAGGTCAATACTTGGTTCATCTAAGAGTTTAACTTCTTTTTTTTTTTTTGCCAGTAAGTGTAGCTACCTTGAGTAAACATAAAAATTTGTCTCCTGAATTTCCACAGCTATTACCCCAGCATGTCTTTATCTGTTGTGCTGGACTGTACATTGAGCAATTCAAATGGAATACAGATTCATCCAAAGAACATCAGGACATTGTGCTCACTGCATATCCCAGTCTTTTGGATACTACAAGCAAAACAGGAAAAAGAAGTTTCCTTTCAATAAAAGCAGCCTGAAAAGCAAAAAGTACTATTTGAGACTTGATTTTTCAGTGAATTTTGTTGAAGGTGATACAATGACAGTGTCCACTTAGAATTCGGGAAAGATCATTCAGTTCAGTTGATCAAATTGCTGTAATTGTTCTTCATATGCAGTTGCTTTCTTCAGAGACCCAAGAGAAAAAAATGACCCACCAGGTCATCTTTCTAAAACTTACTAAGTAAACAAATCCACTTTTTGATGGTTGTTTAGTATCTGATTTAAATAACGTTTTCCCATAGTTTAGTTTATCTCTTTATCTTTAAACCTGCATAATTTGCTTTTCTTTTTAAGTTTAATGAGAATTTATTTTAGTATTTGTGCAGAAATGTTTTCTCTAGTGAGAGGTGCTGGAATGCCCTCCTGCTGTGCCTTTATGTTTCTAAGAGAACTCTTCCTCTTCTCACCTCTCAGGAATTCTCAGACTGTGGCTGGTCATCTCATACAAGTATAGGCCATTTCTGGCCAGGTGAATGAAAGTGTGCCTGTCCTGAAAACAGGAGCTGGAAAACCTCCATTGTTCACATGAATTTAGGGCATTTCTCTCTCATGAAATATGCAAAGAGATTTAAAGGTAGACACAGAATAGACTATGTCCTCTTGTGGCTTCTTTTACACGATGTTCTCGTATCCTTTGTAAGCAGCAAAGTGCTGGCTTTTTGGCTGGTAGCTTTGTCATCCTTTTTTAATTGCAACCAATTCTCAGAAGCACTATGATTACACTCAAAAGCGATTCTCTGATGTCGTGAATCAAAAACCTTTGAGTTTAGTTTATAGCTTACTGTTATGTAAGTTTTCAACAATATAAACTCCACCTTAGATGATCCAGGTTGGACAGTACTGAAATGAGAAGGCCTAATGTCTCTGGAATTGCAAATGAGCTGGGATTGTCTTGAGGTTTGTGGGGTGGGGAGTGATAGGCGGTATAAATATCATTTAAACATGTATGGCTGAAATTATTTAAGTTTCAAAAAATATCTTCTTTCTTTGTGATAACACTTAGTCTGAAGTAATCATTCTAGATGCGTTTCTCCTACTCTTTTGTGTTTGTACAGCAGGTGGCATTTCGGCTTAGAACACTGGGAGAAAGTAGTCTCTAGAGCACTGTAAGGTTCACTGAGAGTTCTTTCTATTAATACATGTCACCCTGAATGAAATGTTCCTTTTATATAATCTCAAAAACCCAACAAGGAATTGGTAACATTAGTGATTTCTGTGCTCATGCACTCATTATAAGCTTTCAACATTTCTACTGTAAAACACCTTTTCCTGGGGTTTATAATGTGGCCATAAAATTCTCTTTCATTTCAAACTTTGCATACTAGCATATTCATGGAATAAATACTTGTAAAGTGACCCAGTTTAAACATGAATCAAATTGAGTCAGGTCATATATGAATATTCTCTAATGTATCCCACTCACTGTCAGGTTTTGTTCTGTTTGCTTTCTGAAAACAAACCCTACCTATGAGCACTACTCGTCTTACAGAACACAAAGTACAGATCGCATAAAATATAATCATCATCCTAGAAGGACTGAGGCAACAGGATGCCTACAAATAGTGCAAGAGAACAGAGGAAAAGCAAAGTTAAAATTATAATTTTGGTGTCTTGGGAAAACTAGTGGCCAATACAGGTGATGCTACACGCAAGCCAGTAATCCAAGGTAAGAAAAAGGAAACCTTTATATGGGACTGATCATTTTAGAACCTACAGAAGACAGTTCCTTTTAAGAGCAAGCATTGATTCTTAAGGTAGTCAGCCCCTTCTTTTCAATCCTTTTCAGGCTTTTCCAGTATCTGATAGAGTCTGGATTTGGTTCAGAAAAGTGAGACTTATGCACTTTTGATGTTTCGCCAATACCTGGCGGTGTGTGAAAGTATTACAGATTATGCTGGCATTTAGTGTATATTTTCGTTATTAATACAATTTACATTGTCAGAGAGTTTTCCTTAAGTACAAGAAAGCAGTATGTTTGGAGTATCTCTTTTGAGAGGAAATACATGAAGTCCTTTCCTCACAGTTACTTTTTCTGTGCACTCTTTACTGTCTTTTCAAATGAAAGTCACGTCTCTCTTACACATATATTGAATTCAGGTACGAGGAATAACACGATTCCACAATTTACATCTCCACACTTCCCAGATTTATCATGAAAGGTAAAGCAGACAGTAGCAGAGACATTTTACGTGGTTTAAGATGGAATGGACCTGCCTACTATGGCTTAATTCTCATGCGCATTCATTTCTACCTAAATGTATATGTTGGTATAAAACCACATAAGGTAGTTCATTTGAATTTCAAAGCACTAATAAATTTTACTCTCTTTATGTATTTGCTGAAGTAATGAAAACATATGGCAGTCAATGCCCATGATCAATTCTCCACCTGATCGTAAAATTACGAAATAGTGAAACTCCATGGAGGAGCTATGAGCTTTATGTTTCAGAGATATAGAATTGAAATGCAACTAAGAGCTGGTTTTATTCAAATTCCCCTCATCATTATGATTATATTACAGGTTAATTTTATCTTCTTTAATGCAAAAAAGAAATATTTGAAGCATTTCACATATTGTCTCTGAATTCCTAGGGAATTTAAGCAAAGAGTCATTAGTCTGGTAGATGACATGCAGTAACTGTTCATATTAAATTCAAATCCTGTTAAAGTTATGCTTTAATTATAATTTCAAACATTTTACCATTTATGTGATTCTAATGCATATTAGTATCTTACCCAAATAAGAAAAGCAATAGTGCAGTGTTCAAAATCTAAGAATGAAAAGACGAAACAATTCCCACAGTGTATAGAGAAGTGATGAGAAGGAGATGTCAGTAAAGCAATAAGGAACAAGGAGAACCTGGGACTAAAATGGGGAATGAGAAGGTGCTGGAATCCTGTCAGTTACATGAACAAATTTACAGTCACCTTTAAATTTCACCCCATAAGCCTGAATAATCTCAGAAATGAGGTATAAAATGGAGGAAATTATCTATACTCACTTTTTAGGAGGAACTCTTTCTCACTTTAATACTTTTGGCCTGTGTGTTCCTGCAGCACTGACTGACATTTGAAGAGCAGAAAGAACAGAAAAAGGCAAAAAATGATTGAAGGTGATGTAGAGTGGGGTCAATGTCTTTCATCGCTATGTGTAATTTATGCAAATTTACTCTCGTATAGACATAAAGTGGCAGCAGGATGGAGGATATCCAGTTATAAAGGAGCTCATGTAACCTCACAGCACCCAACACCTGGCACACAACACAAAGTAACTTAGTAAGACTAAGAAATGCCCGGCCACCAAGGTGGGGAAACTAATAAAGAAGAAGCTGGAGACCCTTGATGCTCACTAAACTTGGACCATTGATCTCTGTGCTATGGAACCAAGTTAGCTCTAATTATGTCTTAATGCAAGATTTTAGAATTTCTGAACAACTTCTATCCAACGGGTGAATAAAAAAGGAAGGTCAGGTATGTATTCCACAATCACAGCTGCACTTCATGATGGTTTCTCATCCCACAGGTTCCTCTCCCCATCCTCTAATCATAGGGCTGAATTCTAACAGCTTCTGTTCAAAACACTCCCATCATCAAGTCCCATTACATGTAAATATACATGGTATTTGGTGTGTGTATATCACATCCCACTTAGTGCTTAGCAGCATTTTCTAAGTAATGTATCCTGATCCTTCTCTAGAAGAAGAAGAAGCAGGTCATTCTGTGTTTTTGCATAGGAATTTAATGTGGTTCCCAAATGAACAGCTTTAGTACCTCTTAATACAAGGTTGCAAAGTTGTGCATTTTGGGCAACCTGTGAAGTGCCGTAATTTCAATATTTAGAGAGCAGATGTCAGAGGAAATGTTGCAATGCCCCCTCATTCTTTTTTTTTTTTTTTTTTTCTGTGCTAAAAACTTATCTTTTGTGAGGTTTTTTCTTGGTTCTTTAAGGTGAAAAAAAAAAAGAAGGAATTTGAAAATGCTGATAAGTTTAGTCAAGGTCTGAACTTTGAATCAGCTCAGATAGAATTAAAGGAGATGAGTGGAAAATCCTTTACTTCACAAAATTGTATTTTTTTTTCTCTTTAAAGCAATTCAAGGCAGTTCTATCCATTTACTGTTAGGAGCTTACAGTAATCTGTACTTCGAAAGTCTTAGCTAAGCTTGCAGAATCAGGAAGCTTTCAGCTTTACAATATTAAGCAGCAAATTCTAACATTTTTATATGCCTGTATTTCAGTTCTCATTTGTGAATAATCATCTGCACATCTGATTTGTTCTAATTCAGAGGAGCAATATTTTTTCATGAGAACAGCTTTCACGGAAGCAGTTATGGAGAGAGGCGATAGTGACTTATGGCTTCAAAACCTTCTTTTCAGCCTTTTCATTCACTGATCAGATTTCCAACATGCAGACTGTATCTATAGTTTATTATTTGCCCTTTGTTTCATGAACTTCTGTGGATGTAAAACTTTTGCCTTATCCCTACAGATAGTTCTGCTTTTGAAAACTGAGGAAGTAAATCAGTGTAAATCAATTATAAGCCACAGGCACAGTTCATTTATCTGTGTCCCATTCACATGACTATCATTTTAGATTTGCTATGGTAAGGTTAAATTTAAAACAATTTATTGTTATGCACTGTTGTTGTATCTTTGTATTTCAGGTGCAGGCAGAAGTAAATTCAATCCATAGTTGGCAGGATAATTTCCAGGAAAGTTAAAATGCTTCCAAAAACATGCTAGAGAAGGATTTTCCCAGTAAGTACTTTAATTTCCCATCCCAAAAGGAGAGAAATTCTCAAAGACACTTTCCATGCCAACACTGAAAAACATACGTCATTCAAAACAGAATACATTGGTTATCAAGCCCAGTTCCCATTTATGGAAAGACATCATTGTGACTTTGACTTTCAAGATTTTATAAAAGAGTCTTTTCATCACTATTTAATTATATTTCATAAATAAATAGGTTTTTAAATGTCCAAATAGGAGTAAAACTTTCAAAACAATCAGCTCCATGTAGTTACGTTCGATGAATAGTTTCAATAAACTTTCAGTTTCTTTCAAAACTTTCAAAACCATCAGTGTTTTGTAACAGCAACAAGGTTTTGTTAGAAAAAACTAAATGTATGTAACTAAATGAAATATTGTCTACTCTCAAAAGTTTTATCTCAATTAACCTAGCTAAACTCTTCTAATTCATTTTTTGTAAAATGTGTTCCTTTCACTGATCATCTGATAGACTTTGCTAAGTATCAGATCCATTCTTGCGTAGAAATCTGACCATAATCCTTCATTCCATTCAGATCACTCAGATGCTAAAAGATAATAATTGTGCTGCTTTGCTTTACTTTGAGGGTGACAGAGCACTGGAACAGGCTGCCCAGAGACCTTCTGGAATCTCCTTCTCTGGAGACATTCAAAACCCATCTGGACATGTTCCTGTGCAACCTGCTCTAGGTTAACCTACTTTAGCAGGGGAGTTGGAATAGATGATCTCCAGAGGTCACTTCCATCCCCAGCCATTCTGTGATTCTGTGTGCTTCTGTGATTCTACATGGCCAAGGTTAGAATTGACCTGAAGACCATCTCAAGCACTTCTATTCCTTTGTAATTAGCAACAGAACTACTACTAGGGGTCCAGGGCTCAGACTAGTAATGTCCACTCATATCCAAAAATAAATTAGCAAAATCCCAAACCAAAAACAATAGGAAATTGCATGTATACATAGTAATTTATCAGGACAAGAGAGTGTCCTTTCTGTAACAAACACATTTGATGTTGAAAGAAAATGTAACATCTAAGGCTATCAGCCTCAATTCATATAATCTATATTCTATGCAATACCATACATGAAAATAAGGAAATTGCTCCATTATTTGCCACACAATTTTTTTCCCTCTGTGATCTCAATATTTAAAAAGCAAAACTATTCTTAAATAACATTCAGATGTTTCCAGAGTCCACATGCAATTTTTTTTTCTAGGCTCCAGGGATTCTGAGCTCTGCTAACTGTATAAAATATGCATGGTAAGAAGAATTAGATTAGACCTTTCCCTTGAGATCTTTATAGAAATGGTGGTTTATGCTGTAGATCTTTCTCTCCACCTTGTCCCTTGTCACCTCTCTTTTAGTTGTACTCGCTCTCTTGAAGAGACTTAGGCAAGTAAACATCATCACTTGTCACAGAAAGCAAACCTGAGGCCCTCCACGTCTCTTCCCTTTTATTTACACATGAAGAGTCGGTAGTTCCTAGTGACTGAGCTATGATCAAGGAGCTTCCTGAATTTAATTTCATTAGTAAAACAAGAAACATTCCAGACTTGCACAGCACAGCTTGAAGTACTCAGCTGAGGAACTAATTAAAGACAGATAGCTGAGTGGGTAATGAATAAATACACATTATGGGTAGAAGTAGCTTGGAAAAATGTTCATACTCCCTGTTATATTTGATAGGAAGTTAAATTGTCATGTATACTAAAATAAATTGAACAATAAGAGCTACACTGAAGCTTTTAGGCACAGATCGTCCTCGGGGGTGAGGCAGCCGGCAGTGGGTTCAGGAAGCAGAGCCCCTGCAATGGTGCCTTCTGCAGCTCTCCAGCCTTTGGGCAGCACCCTGCTGCTGTGAGGGTCTGCACTGCACCCAATTCTCTCTCAGTAAGGGGGCCAAAGCCTTCAGAGTCCGCCCTCCATTCTCTAAACACGAGCATAGACCTGTTTGTCCCTATAAATGGGAGGCTTTGTGTGACACTTTCTTTATGCACCCCATTTTCTTACCCATCACCTCCTGCGTCTCCTGCCAATTGATATTTCTGTGGGCAGAGTCACAGAATCACAGAATGTTAGGGATTGGAAGGGACCTCAAAAGATCATCCAGTCCAATCCCCCTGCTGGAGCAGGAACACCCAGATGAGGTTACACAGGAAGGCATCCAGGCGGGTTTTGAATGTCTCCAGAGAAGGAGACTCCACAACCTCCCTGGGCAGCCTGTTCCAGTGTTCTGTCACCCTCACTGAGAAGAAGTTTCTTCTCATACTTAAGTGGAACCTCTTCTGTTCCAGTTTGCACCAGTGTACTACTTCTGTTATCACATACTGGTGCCCAGTGAGGGTAATCAAATAGGTGATAATAAATATCTGCCCATTAACATCAGGTAGTACTGTGGACCTTTAACTTCTTAGTTTGATGAATGTCAGATTGTTTCTGCAAGGAGCAGATGCAAATAGTAAGGCTGCCTGCAGTTTTTAAAAGGTTTAATGGTATCTTTTTGTATTAGATTTGTAGACTATGATATGCTGCACACCAGCTATTTCCAGAGGCTGCTTTTTGCACAGCGGTCTGTAAATGAACAGAGGAAGCACTGTTCGTGACATGAAGGCAGCCAAAAAAGATGCGTGCTTTGAAAACGTAGGTAGAGGAGAGGTCCTAGGGGAATGCGAATAGCCATTACTACATTAAAAACACCATTCACCTCAAGTTAAGTCTGCTAATACTTATCACCAAATTGAAGGTTGAATCCACATTTTTAAAATTCCAAACACATAAAACCCTAATGGAATTGATGAGGATGCTTTAGAGAGAATTCAAGTGGTTGAAAATGAGGAAGGTTTAGCTCTCTACACCCAGAGTCATAGGACTACCTCTGGTGTGGAGCACAAAGGTTTCCCAGTGCAAAAGTATTGTCATACTAGTGCTGAATCTTTAGACATAATTTTATAGCCTATCCTAAAGGAGGCACTAGGCTTTGCTTCTCTACTTCTGTAGCAGGCCCAGACATAAGAGAAAGTCATGGCTCCTTTCTAAAAGAAGTCACGCCACCGATTTACAAGAAACATTTTATTTTGCTATATATGTTCGTGGTAAACAATACCAGAGCCAGGACATCTTGCACCCCTGCCTGCTTCCTGTTTGCCTGTGGCCTGTTAGACTCCCCCCTCACACTGACCCCAACACTTCCCAATCTGAGCACAGACATGCAGAGAAGCAGGGAGTTAACGCAAACTCACTGACACTCTGTGTGCCAGGGGAATCCTTCTGGTAATCAAATCCAGTGAGCTGTGCCTTAGTTCACAAGCAATTTACTGCAGTGGAATTATTTCTGGCATAGGATGCTATTCGGTATAACAGTAGTTCTTAACCATTGGTGGTGCAGATTACTAAGCATTTCTGCTACATACAGCTATGTATCAGAACATGGGTGTTGCTTGCATAGGAAATACAGCTTACATACTCTTGATTTTCGTGGATCAGGTCAGGTAGTGTGCTGGTTTGACTGAAAATGAGTTAATTTTTTTCATGCAGTTAGAAACATTTCTTTTTCATAACTAGCATGGTCATTATTTGGACTTAGTTTGAGAACAAGAGATAACACCCCAGCACGGAATTAATGTTTTTAATTGCTCTGGTCTTAGAGCCAAGGACACTCTGAGCTCTGCCTAGAGGTGTGAGGCAGTCAGGAGGCAGGGGAAGAGATGCGGCAGAGCCTGACTGACATCCAGACTGATCAATAAAAGTATTCCATCCCATTTAGTGTTATGCTTCATTTTTGAGGAGAGTCAGGATCTTCCAGTCTCTTGCTTCTTGGCTTTCTGCGCTCTTTTTGTCGGAGCTGGGGGAGTTCTGTTCAGGACACTTAATTTGGCCTTTTGCCATTTTGCAGAGGCCTCTTGGCCTTTCTGCCTTTTTTTCCTTTTTTCTCTCTTTGAGATCAGCTGTTCGGTACCAGGTGCTGCACCCTGGGACTGGTTGCTCGGCGTAGACAGAGTTCGTGATGAATTGCATTGAGTATCTTTTGTTTTATATGCTATTTGTATTTTATATATATATTTACTAGTAGTGTGTTAGTATTCTGTTATTTTATTAAACTGTGTTTATCTCAGTCCAAGTTTCTCCCTTCCCTTTCGATTCTCTCCCCTATTTTGGGTCTAGGGAGAGGGGTGAATGAGCAGCTATCATGGTTGTATTGGTAGCTCGGGTTAAACCACGACAGGGAGCAGGAGAGACGGTTATGGTGTTTAGCCTACCTCAGTCTGTATTTCTGTACTCACAGAATCACAGAATCACAGAATCACAGAATGTTAGGGATTGGAAGGGACCTCAAAAGATCATCTAGTCCAATCCCCCTGCCGAAGCAGGACACCTAGGTGAGGTTACACAGGAAGGCGTCCAGGCGAGTTTTGAATGTCTCCAGAGAAGGAGACTCCACGACCTCCCTGGGCAGCCTGTTCCAGTGTTCTGTTACCCTCACTGTGAAGAAGTTTCTTCTCAAATTTAAGCGGAACCTCTTGTGTTCCAGCTTGAACCCATTACCCCTTGTCCTATCATTGTTTGCCACCGAGAAGAGCCTGGCTCCATCCTCGTGACACTCACCCTTTATATATTTATAAACACTAATAAGGTCACCCCTCAGTCTCCTCTTCTCCAAACTAAAGAGACCCAGCTCCCTCAGCCTTTCCTCGTAAGGGAGATGCTCCACTCCCTTAATCATCTTAGTTGCCCTACGCTGGACTCTCTCCAGCAGTTCCCTGTCCTTCTTGAACTGAGGGGCCCAGAACTGGACACAATATTCCAGATGTGGTCTCACCAGGGCAGAGTAGAGGGGAAGGAGGACCTCTCTCGATCTACTAACCACCCCCCTTCTAATACACCCCAGGATGCCATTGGCCTTCTTGGCCGCATGAGCACAGTGCTGGCTCATGGTCATCCTGCTGTCCACCAGGACCCCCAGGTCCCTTTCCCCTACACTGCTTTCTAACAGGTCATTCCCCAACCTATACTGGAACCTGGGGTTGTTCCTGCCCAGATGCAGGACCCTACACTTTCCCTTGTTATATTTCATCAAATTGTTCCCTGCCCAACTCTCCAGCCTGTAACCTACTCACAGGTGTTCAGACTTCTACTTTTCCTTGGAGTGTTAAGGCGCCTGTGAAAGTTTTAAGGGGCAGAGAGGCAAAGGGCTCCAGTGAGTTGGAGTTCAGAGAGCTGGCTGAACTACTCACCAGCTTCATGGCTTACAGATATCACTGAAACCTTGGCAGTTGTTGTCGTTGACATTTCTGGAAGCCTTCCACAGTGAAAACTTCGCGATCTCCATGGCTGCAGCCAGATAAAAAATAGAAGATATTCTGTTATTCTGTTCAATATTTAGATCTATTCTAGTCCTTTCACCCAAGATGTTTATTCCAGATCATCCAGGATCCTGACTTCGCATAGGTTAAACTGAGCTGAAATAGCAGTTTGGAGACATGTTAGGTTTTCTCTGGTTCTGTAAAATGGAGGGAGTCCATTACATTGCCAGAAAGGGCAATATAAATAACTCGGCAATCAAGTGTGTGGGCTTTTGTGTGCTTGTGTGTTCTAGGTTATTTTGTTTTATTCAGTGATTTTATAAGGCAAATGGAAACAAAGGCCTGTTGTTTCTCTGCTGCCTGCAGATAAGCACTGTTGCACTCCTTGTACCTCTGCATTTATGAAAGATAGGTATACATAGCCCCAGGATTCAGAATTAAGCTGATCTGGATAGCAGTACATAGAAGTGATTTCAGACACCCTTGCACAGATTAAGTTTACCACGTGTAAATCTGAAATTGGTATTGTTGGCCTTCCAATAACATAACTTTTAGGTACGTATTGGTTGACGTATTTTTGTGGTTTTAATTTGTGGTTATGCTGCTTCCTGCAGCTGGATCTACAATTTATAGAAAAGATATGCTCTAGCAAAGCTAGTTCTTGCAAATAATACTTGGGATTTACATGCAGCATTTTCCCTCTTTTTAAAATCAGTTAAATACATTTTGACTTACTCATATTTATATTAAGTCATCTTTTGTTCCAGTAACAACTTAAATCTTTTGTCACAAAGATTGTTTGATTCAAATCAAATGGACACAGCAGCAGCAAGAACTACTGCCAGCTGTTACATCTGATGAATTAGAAATTCCTAGTAATTACTGCTTTGCTGTTTTTTAAGTACTTAAAAACAAACCAGTTGACTATGCCAGGTTTTTGCATTTGCCAGTCTATAGGACTGACACACTTACCCGAGGTTCAGTTGCATCCCTGTTATCAGGAACCACTGTGAAAATACTTACCTTCCAAAATACTGACATCTCTTTACCTTTGAAACAGAGAGGGAAGGAAGAAAGACAGTTTACAAGGATGACACAGAAGAATACTAGGCCTTACAGGAAGGATATATTCTTTTAAAATCTAACACATATATTATAATATTTCTGTCTTCACAAATTTTCACTTTTTCACCCTCTTTATCCCTTTGTCTTCTTTGAGATGTTTTGTTTTGTTTTTCCTTTTTTAATTTTTTATTTTCTATATTCTGAATTCTTTTTCCTCTACCTTTTACCCAGAGTGTATGTGCATATCCAGAAGGGCACCTCAGAGACACAAATGACTCATACATCTATGCAGAAAAAGCATAGCTATAGCAGAGTTCTTAAATGCTGATGGTTTTAGCTCTAACAGTAGGGGTTTTTCCTCAATATTGTTCATTTTTGCAGAAGGGTAAACCAGCAGTAGCTGAACGGTCCCAGACGTCAAAAAAAAAAAAGAAAAAAAAAGAAAAAAAAGATACCAATACACAACTGGAAAGAGAGTCAGGGCAGAAACAAGAAACAGCTTCATGTGGTTCAAAAGAGTGGTTCAAAAGCATGGTTCATATCATTGTGCCAGAGCTTATCCTCTTCTCAGCCTCACCCTGAAAGTGAGGAGTCACCTTCATGACTCTAATTTTTTTCAGCAGGACAGACAAAGTCTAGCCATACGTTTTTCTCATCAAATCAACTTTCAGTTCATCAGGCATCAGAGGTGAACTGTCTGGAGATGGCTCTGTTAGTCCTGCTGTGCAAAGAACTTTTGGAATCACTTTCTTCAATTGCTTATGCTCAATAATGTGTTTTAAATACATATGTATACCAAAACTTGTTGGAATTTGAATTTTGAGTGGAAATGGAAATCACTCAGTGCCATGCTGCTATTTTGCTTTTGTTTGGGATCAGTGAATGCATGAAAAAAGATTTCATTGGCAGGCTTTCAGATTAGGAGAATGTAAATTGTCAGTTCTTATTTTAATGTGGAAAAAATTTAAATGCTAATAAAATACCGTTTCTACTGTGAAAGTGTTTCCATGGTAGTATATGAACTTTATCATACATTGTGCCAAATGTAGATTAATAAGTATTTTTACATTTTCTACAGACAAAAGCTCCCTGAAACATACCACATTCTCAAGTTCAGTATGAATTATAAGATAGAAATGTAAAGTGTATTCACCATAATGCAGCCCGTGAGATTTCTAGTCTATTAGCAATATAATAGCTGTAGTTGTGTGGTTTTAAGCTGCAGTTTTGATCCCAAAGTACTCTGAAGCTATTTTTAAATACAAACAAGTTTACTTATAATGCCGTAGGATGCAGAGTTCAACAGTGTATGGAGTACTTAAAGCCAGATGAGTACAATGAAGTTACTAGGGAAATTTAGGAAGGTAGCTTGTAATTGCCCAAACTATAATTTTACTGCAGATGAACACTACTCTTTCTGAAAGCATCTTTTTATTTTTAGTGACCCTTAGCAGAGGTAAGTGCAGAAATATTTCCTCACACAATAATAAGTACGTGTGGGAGCTCCTTGCCACAGGACACTACAGACACTAGGATTTTACATGATTCACAAAGGGATTGGCAAATTCAAGGAGGAAAACCATACCTGGGGTTATTAAATATATTGACAGTTCCGGATCACAACGTGATTAAGGTACAGATTTCTGAGTGTTCAGAAAATATTCACATGGAGTATTGCTATCTGCTTGTCCTTGCCTTGTTCTCTTCCCTAGGCACCCACCATTGTCCTGAGCAGAAAATGCAAAGCTGGGTGGATCTTCAGTGTGACATGATGCAGCTGTTCTTATCTTCTTAACTCCTACATCTAAATTCTTACAGGAGAGGTCATCACAAATCGAGTACCTAGGAGGCAATGATACTGGAACCAGTACAGCAAAGCATTTAATGGCCATTTTTATAATTAAGCAAATGCTTAAATGCAATAATCTAAAATAGAACTTCATTATTTAGGAAATGATAGTATTAATATTATCTTAGTTATTTTTTAGTAAATTACCAGTACAATGTAAATAATTAAAATATTATACTTGTCTTGTGTGCCCATAACTGTTCTTTAGCTCATTTAGTGATATTCCTAATAGGAATAAAAGTAGAATCTTAGCAAAGGAGAAGTATCTTTTAATTTAGTTCCAAAGGAAATGTTATATTCAATTCATATTACTTCTGTGACATGAGCTAGCTCTCGATTCTCACTCTTATTTTAACTTGGAAAAAGAAAATAAACCAATCTCTCTGTTTCAGTTTCCAGTCACCTATCAGAAATAGTGCAACAGCTTGAAATGAGCCATTTAATTTGTAATCTCACTATGAATATTTGATTCAATATAAACACCAGGCTAACTTTCCCTGCTTTTCCTGCTGACAATGCTATTTTTCTTTTTCAGTTCAAATGCAGTGCCAGACAGCTGTGTTATTCTTAAACAAGGAAAACCACACTTTTTATTAACGTATTTTAAAAGATTTATATTTTTTAAACACCATAAGACAATATGCCATGTATGTAAAGGTGATCTGATGATGCATGACAACATTTAACTATTCAGTTTCAATTAGTAGAAATGGATAACATTCAAGAAAATCAATGCATTTAAAACATATGTCACTTATGTTCAACTCACCTATAAGGAGCTGGCATAATTGAAGAGCATAGCCAACAATTGCTTGGACATTCTTAACGCGTAACTGGGGAGTCTGAGGATTCTGTATTCTTCTAGGGGTGAGAAGAGTCATTACTAAATGGCCAGTGAAACCTGTTGGCTGAGTCTGATAATGACCAGAAACTCCACGGTCCTAGAATATTTTTTTTTTTCCTAATGGCAAGAATAATAACTGGAATTCAGCTGTATGAGTTTCCAACTTTCCCTAACAAGTTTGGAAACTCTGTGAACATTAGCATCCCTTGGGAGAGTGTGGCAGTGCTATCTCAGGTCATTGTATCCCAAGCAAAACAGAGTCAAATTGTGATGCCATAGTCAGTTATGATTATGTTGCACAAAAGCTAATAATTGGATGTAGGGATGTAGCTTACTCATTGCTTCCTGGCTGCAACTGTGGTGTGAAACAACGGCCAGATCTAGGAATATGTGCTGTATCTATATTCCACTGAAGACAATGTATGCACATACATATAGATTTCAATGTTCAGTGGGTCATGTTGATTCCATGTACAACAGCACTCAGAATCATGACATAACCTGTGTACAGACTGAGTCTGCAATTGAAAGAGAGGCTGTTCCCTTGGCTCCTCTGGTATTTCAGAGAGGAAAAGTTTGTATGTTCAGGTCAGCCATTTCAAAGGGAGAACTCTGTTGTGTACCATTTGTGACATCATAGAGCTGTACTTCTTTGTAGTTCAGTCACCATCATCAGAACCTATGTGGTGTTATCTACTTGCACAGCCAATCAGTAAATTTTATTCATCTCTTTACCGAAATAACCAGGACATGCCTGTGCAATAGAGGAGAACTGACTGACCACTGACACTGTAGAATACATGTCCTGGTTACGAAAATTGATGCCAATTAATAGGAGCACTGTAAGAATTATAAGAATGAATGCTCTTTTTCAATAATAGAAATATGGTGTATCATTTTGTGTTTTCGTGGATGAGTGCTGATGTCTGATGATTTTGGATGTGTTTTCTGGGATCTGTTTAAGGATGTGCCTTGGCAAAGGACATTGGGGGTTCCAGTCCATAGCATCCAACTCTAGTTCTTTTTCATGCTGCCCCCGCACTTCCTCACCAAAGCCTTAGGGTTAAGTAGTGGCATTAGAACTTGAATAGTTTGAATTAAAACCTCCTAGATACTGAGCTTTGAGCAATTTGTACTTTGTTTTACTCATGTTAATAATAAACAAGGCATAATCAGATAATTAAATGTAAAATGGGAACTTGGAACACAATTTTAATCTTAATAGATCAAAACACAGGTTGTGAAGCTGCTGTTGCTAAAGCTGTTAACATGCTTAAATGTTATTGCTTTTGTGCCTATGCTTAATTACCGCTCTCAGCAGTAAACAATTTGATATTGTCGTCACCCACAATTTAAAATCATGCATTGCAAAGAATGACCACAAACTCTTATTTTAATTCTGATTTATGAAAGTTTATAATTTCCCATAATGAAAGAAAATAGCAACACCTTCCTCATCAAAGGCTTCTGGGAAAATAACAGCTTGGGAAATTACAGTAAGATGTTTATGTGAGTTCATGAATATCAAATATTATTTGAAACCCATTAAATATATTGGAGACAACTTCATAGGCAGGAAGTGGTATATTTGTTGCAGGCTCAGACATGCAGAGAAGAAATAAATCATTGTTTGGGCCACCTGGAGAAAGCAAGACTTACCATTTCTTTGAGCATCCCCACTGCTCACTTCTCATTTCACTAGAGTATAACTTGGTTTTGTGGTTTTGAGAGATGGAACTAAAAATCGATGGAAACGTTGCTGGTTGACAGACAGGAGGAGAGCATCTAAAGACTGTCAAGTGGGGAGTTCTAAATAAAAGCTTTCATCTCTTGCCAAGAGCCTCTATATCCTAATATTGTGTATGTCACTTCTACATAATACTGCAAACAAAATTAGGAAATTATATTCCCTAAAAAATGCTAGAAAGTGAGTTCAGGCCCAAGGATGGAGGGACGGAAGGAAGAAAGGATGGAGAGACGGAAGGATGGAGGGACGGAAGGAAGGAAGGAAGGAAGGAAGGAAGGAAGGAAGGAAGGAAGGAAGGAAGGTCATTAGAAGCTACACAGTTCAATCCATGCACCTTTGTGATAATCACAGACACTGGACGCTGAGTCTGTGTTTAAGCCATCTTTCCTTACCTTACCTTCTTCCTGAAGTAGGATACTGACATCAGAATCACAAACGTGTTAGTAATTATTTGTATTGTGGAATTATTTTGGGTAATAATATTTTGCATCTTCTTAGTGACTATTCCAGAGTCAAGAATTACTCATTAATACCAATTAGACACAAAAGTCAAAGACTGGCCAAGCAAACTCTTGGAAATATGCCACTGATCTAGTAATGGCGTATATTTCCATGCAAAAAAAACCAAGGTACTATTTAGAAAAAGAGTACAGAGCATAGGCATAGTCTAAATAACACTATAAGGTTCTACATCTCTAGTTTAAATGTTTGGTTCCCAAAAAATGTGACACTGAGTTGAATTCTCATAATCTGTAAAATTAGTGAATGTGAAACACCTTCCATTTGGTGGACTTGTGGGGGGAATCTGTAGGAGTTTTTATTTCCACAGTCTTAGCTTTAATTTCCTTGGAATTAGAATGACAGATATTTTTTTTTTTTAAATTTCACAATTACCAGAACTAAGACTTCTAAGATAAATGTACTAAATATAGTCCCTGACTATTCCCTTCCACACTGGGAATGTCATTAGGCTTGATAACACTGGAATGTAACTGTTCAGCCTAAGATTCCTAACCTCTTATTTGGTCAGTGCATGAAGATGAGATCTCCAAATACTGATAGTCCAGAGAAGACTGCGTTATGACGTGGTACTGACTCCTTTCTTCCCTTCAGAAAGTGATTGTTACTAGGCTAAAAACTTTCTAAATATTTTTCCAGTCAAATCTTTTTATTGTTGCTAATTGCCAGTAGCTGCCAAAGGGATGTAATGTGGTCACAGGTGGGAGGGCACATGAGTGTAGCTATCATAGAAGATGTTGTCCCTGCAAATTAACCTAGGAAGGAGAATACTCACCAACAAGACTTCATCTTAGTTTTAGAAGTGTGAACCAGCACCCTTCCTTTAGTGTTAGTTGATCAAAACACAAAACTGCGTGCTGGGCCCACTGTTATCCAGAATTAATTAGGCTTAATTACAGGCTTATGTGATGATCATTTTTTGCTGAAACCTTGATAATTGCAACGGACCAAGCCCTAAATGTTAAATCTTATTTCAAAGCAAATAACTGAAACAGTACCTTCTAAGGATCACAGCATCAGAGCACCACTGCAGAAGTGCTCAGTTATTTTAGTGGGGCTCACATTTACAAGATAGAGCGTATCATTTAGTTCTGTATGCAACTCAAAGCTTTTTTTTTGGCAAGACACTAGAGAGACATGTATTTTAACAGCTATAGTTTTTCTACTTATCCTAGAAGACATTTAACATTGCATAACTGTTAATACCATAAATTCAATTTCAAGTTTAGTTTTACAGTTAACTGATTGGAATAAATATACATTATATAGGCCTACAAACAGGTGGTCATTCAGCATATTCAGAATACAGCTTCCTCACAAGGGGAGGAGGAGGGGCAGGCACCAAACTCTTCTCTTTAGTGACCAATGACAGAACCCAGGGGGATGTCAGGAAGATGTGCCAGGTTGGACATTAGGAAAAGGTTCTTCCCCCAGAGGGTGGTGGACACTGGAACAGGCTCCCCAGGGAGGTGTCACGGCCCCAAGCCTGACAGTGTTCAAGAAGAGACTGGACAAGGCCCTCAGACACATGGTGTGAACTGTGGGGTTGTCATATGCAGGGACAGGAGCTGAACTTGATGACACTTGTGGGACCCTTCTAACTCAGGAAGGGAAATGGAAAATGGTAGAAATGCATTGGTGTTAAGTATGAAGTTAATTTCTACATTTTTCCTTGCTCCTTTGATGCAAAGAAGGAAAGAGACTATTTCTCAAGTTAAGGTTTGAGCTGACTTGGAAAGAAGCCCCTGGTTTTTTTTTACTGTTACGTACTTCAGCTGAACACATTTGATATCAAACTTCTCAAGAAAATAGACTCCATACTGCTATTTCCTAATGTCATTTTTTCAGGGGAACAGAGGGGGAAGCACTTTCAATTTTTACTCAGACATAAATCAAATGAGGCAAGTCCAAATCATATTCTAATGCCCTTTGTAAGTCACATACCCTGCAGCCAGGAGTAAGTGCCTGTGAACATTATGCAGCTAAAGTAGAGCAAGAGTGAAAATAACAAGATTGTGTATATGATACCAAAATGTTCTGCATTTCATATGGTGCTTATATAAAGTAGAATGCAAGTGGAATGGAATTTTGGTATATATTGCTCTAGAATGTTAAAATATTTGAGCAATATAAAACTGGACAAGCTCTGCATTTCAGGACTAGCACAAATAAATCCTAGAATTCTACTCAGAACTACTATTTTGTTAACTTTTCTTTCTATAGGAACTCACATTTTCTTCTCTTAATGGAATCTTAGTTTTAGGCCATGCTTGGAGGGAAAGGCCGTAGGACAGAAGTATTAGGAGGAAGATCTTAGGAGTTCTGTATTGCTTCCCTGCTGCTCTCTTTGAAGCCTGCAAATGAGCCTGACAGGAGTGGAACTGAAGGAGATTTAGCTGGAGCTTTGGAAGAGCTTCACAGGGAGATGTGAGCAGCAGTCACTGGAGCTGCTTTAGTTTATGATACTGCGTGCACAAACCCATCTACCAGTCTACTGTTCGGAAGACGAGAGGATATTCAGACCTTTTCACCATACCTGTCCTGCTCATCACAGGGCACATCTCAAAATTGGAACGAATTTACTTGTTGTTTGCTGAAATAATGCAAAAAAAATTATCTCTGCCTTTAATTTTGCCATGTGATTATAAACAGGAGTAAGTAAATGATAACCAAGCACACTAGGAAATTTCTTTTTATAGGATTAGTCTGCTAAAGCAAAGGCTAGCCATAGTTTATCACTTGTTACATTGCATTTCATTTAAAAGTTTTATCATTTTATCATATATTCTTTTGAAAGGATTTGGGCAGCACAAATGGATTTAAACATTCTTTTGTGTAGTAGATAGGAAATGTTAATTTAGTGAATTCTGCAGTTTTTGTGAGTTTTCTTTTTCAATTATTTTTCAATGGTAATGGTGAGCTCTGAGCAAATCAGTCATGCCAGCTGTTTTGAAAAGTGTGACAATATTTATTTAACACTATTTATTAACTTATCCTAAGAAGATGGAGCAGCAGCCATAATAATGACATTCTAATTGGTCATTATGGCATTAAGCAGAATATTAGCTATAGCTTCGGGATTTCATTGTATGCAATATTTGCTGGTGACAGTTTCACAACAGCAAGTACAAACGTGCCTTACTATAGTTTCAATGTACAGGAAGAATTAAATTCCATTTGGGATAGCCATCGGCTTTAGGAAGAGCTTTGAAAAGTTGCCACAGGGCAAAGATCTGATGTTGCAGAGCCATACAGTACCTAGAGCTGCTTAATGAAAATGTGCTCTCCACATTCGTTTCTACATACACATATTAATTGCATAAACATTTTAAATCTGGCATTCAGATTAGCATATTTCAATATTACAACTACAGCTATTTATAATTTATCATGGGATTGAGTTTTTCGAAGGTGGGTTTCTTTCATTGTGTTCTAGCTTCTGAGTACGCATCTCATGTTTTCAAAATTCTTCCAATGCAATCATTAAAGTTAGAATATTTTTTTTCCTCTTCTTTTTTTCTTTCTTGTAGGTTTTTTTTTTTTTTTTGGGGAGGGGGCGGGGGGAGTGTTGAGGGAATCTAAAATTTCTATGTATTTCTGTACCTCCATGAGCTGAATCTTTTACACAGTCAAAAGACTAAGGTCCCAAGAGCTGGAAACAGTAAAAGTTTAGTCTTTCTCTACGAGAAAAATAAACCTGATAGTGAGAATTAGTCTCTTTCAAACAAGGAAGAAATGATCACACATTTGTCAGAAGCTCTCTAGTCATTGTGCAGCAGAACTACATGCATATCACTTTAGACAATAAAGATGCCCAGCCTGTACTGATTAGACTCAATAATGCCAAGGGATTAACAGCAAGAGATTAACAAGAGATTAACAGCAAAAACTCATGCCTTTAAAGTCACTTATTTGTTAAGCACGTATGTTCCTTTTCTCATACTTGATCTCAGGAGGCTGATACAAATTATATTTCTCCTCTCCTCTACTCATCCTTTTATGACTCATTTACATCCATTCTGTTTCTTTCTCCATCTAAAGAAAATGGATCAATCCATGCTGTTTCCAGTACAGAATCCAGCTGTCCCGGCATCCCTTGGTGCTGTGCCTTTGTCTGCACTTCCCAGGATAAAGCGTGGTTCCTGCATGCTCATCTTCTGGATACGGTGAAGCAAGCAGTGATTCAAGCTGCTTTTCTTCCTCTTGTGTCGCCTCCTCTCCCCTTCACCTGTTTCTAAGCAGTAACACCAAACTCCTTGCAGCAGAGAGTCGGAAAGGAAGGGAATGGAAATGAGACATTAGAAGCCTGTAAGGCTCTCACTCGGTGTTTGTCAGAGGGCATGACGAACCTTTCTCATTAAGCCTGTGATCAAAATGGAGCCTGATGGCTTTCTTGGAGAGTTAATAGGAGTTTCAGCACTGTGCATTGAGTTTGATCATGAACCATGAATATGGCCAAACCCTGTGTTCAAATTATCTTTAGTAATGTGAGTCAAGAAATACAGAACTGCTGTCTCTGCATTTAAGAAGGCTCATTGTCTGGAAATTATCTGTCTTACTGAGGCAAAAAGAAGAGCCAAAAGCAGCCCTTAAGTGCTTCTTCCTGTATCTTTCTCTCAGAGAGAGAGATTTTCTATCTAAAAACAATCCCGCTCTGAAAACTGATTATATAGGCATGTCATCTTTCACTCAGGAGATTTGCTTGGTCAGGACCACCTGCTAATGTGAGTGCTAAAATGCTGTCTGCTCTCTTCTCTGCTGGCTTGTCTGAGAGTACCTATATTCCAGTGAGGGTAAGGGCTTGGCTCTTCACCTACTCATCAATCATTGACAGGCTGCTAACTAATTTCCATTACAGTGTCCATCTGTACACCCCATTCTGCAGGGACAAAGAGCCGCTCTGTAATTATGGATAGGCGCTTAATTGTACTTGTGCAACTTCGTGAACAGAAATAGGGACACACAGATCAAACTTTGCTAAGCACTTATCCAGCCATAAGCTTCACAGCTGGTTATGGAGTTTGAGCCAGGGAGAAATAAGTTACCTGTGTTCTCTGGGCTATATGTATAGGACTGGTAAGGAGAGGAAGAAAGTTTTTACTTTTAGTAAATAAAATAAAATGCTTAATTTTGAAAGTCGGTGTTGAGAATGGAAGCACGCTCCAAATAAAACTGTGGAAAAATAGATGAGCAAGTATGTATAGTCACAGGGTAAATTAAATCCCTTAAAGAATCTTTTAGATATAATGTATGAAATTATTATCAGAAATTGAAAGACTGCTGGCATATGTATGCCAGAACAACATCGAGAATTTCCATGCTATTTTTTCTCCTCACGTATGCTTTTAACTAAATGTCCTGGGGAACTGAAGGTCTTGAATGATCATGTAATCTAGAGCCTTTATTGTCATTTAAGTGAGAACACATGCTGTGTACATAGCTTTTGGTCTCCCAGAGGAATTGTAAACTATGTTTGCACTTCAGGTGAGAACCGTTGTAGGTTACTGAAGGCCCGACTGCAGCTACCTAAATGATACCTAATTCAGAGGAATCACAGAGGCATTATGTATTTCAGCAACGTCACTCAAGTAACCTTTACAATTTCTGAGAGGAAGGTTAAAGTCAGACCTCCAGGAATACAGGGTTCAAAGAGCTAAAACGCTGAGCCAACGTTTCATTTGGAAGGATCTATCTTTTAAAAGAGTGTCATAAACCTCTGTGTTTACTAATATGTCATTTGGGGGCTTTGGGGTTGCGTAACAGCAAGCTAGTGTTATTGTGAAATAAGTTTATGCAATATTTGACTCTGAAAATTACTGGTGTAAAGTTACTTAGACACACAGGCCCTTGTCAGAGTTGCAGTATAAACATGATTTGAAGTTATTTAGTAGCAACAGTTGTTGATATTGCAGTAGCACTCAAAGATTTCAACAGGGATTGCCACCACATGCTCTGAAAGAATGATACAAAAGTGTTAGGACCCAAAGGTACAAGCAAAATATGGATGAAATATGTGAACATGGTGAAGTGTCACAGCTTGAATTGTGTGCCCTAATAACTATGTCCCAGTCCTGTAGTCAGATTTGCCCTGGAAAATCCAACTGTAGTCAGCTTCCATGCAGGTGTAACCATCTGCTTGTGCTAGCTGGACTTTTAGCTAAGGTCATTACTTAAAAGATGCTTGCCTTTGTTACTAGTAGCACTTACTACTACAACATCAGCTTTAAAAATGCAATCTGTTTTCCACCATCCATCATTTTTTTACTCTTTGATTTCATTCTCTGTAATAGACAGGGTCTCTCATTACTGGCAGTTCTGCTTTCTGATTTCAGATGCTACTACAACACTTTTGGAAAAACTATATCACTGCAATAATTACAATGTAATGAAAAGGCTGTATGTTCTTATGCAGTTTGAAAAGAAAAATAATAACTAGGTTCTTATTTTTTTCATTTAATCCGTGTCTGGTCCCTCCACTTCTTGCACAGTCTCTGTTGATAAGTCAGAGGATGTCTGTTGAGGATGTCAGCCACTTTATTTTACTAACATTTCCATTAAAGAGTTGCTAGGATGAAACCTGACATTTCAGAACTCAGAACTAATACACCAGAATGCCTTTTATTTGTGATTTCTGGTTTTCTACCTAGGGCATGGCAAGTATTAGCACATTTCATGGAATAAGATTCATTTTTTACAGGTTATTGTTTGCTATGCCAGGTGGAAAGGATATGTTGCCAGGAAGATTAGTGCTAAGTTCCTGGGGGATCATGGTTTCTGCTTTATCACAGACCTAGACTTAGATGTCAAAGCAAATAGTTCTGATTTTCTGCATTAGTTGCCTCCTACATGCAGTGTGGAATTAGGATGATAATATTTAATCAACTTAAATGAAAGCACTTAGACGTAAGATCTCCATTAAGTCTCTGTGCTGTGATTTTTAGGAAGTGCAGTGAAGACTTAGATCTGAGGCTGGAGTAAATAAGCTGTGTGTTGCCTAGTTTCTAGAGTAGAGAAGAACCTGGAAGAGGAAAAAATTGCATTGGTCCTACCACTTTGTGGAGACTTTGAAAAGCAGTGCAGATCTGTCTGCGAAGATCATGTGCTGCTTCAGCATGAAGAGAATTCTTTCATTAATGGCTTCTTGAATTCTCCCATCAGTGGCTGCTTTAAACCTTTTCATATGGCCAGCATGGTTTTGGGGAGATACCTCAGGACCTGAAAACTCAAGAAACGTAGAGTACAATAATTTCTTAGTAGAAATAGTTTTTTTTGCTATATTCACAATTTATTCTTTGACTTGCAATATCCCAGACCGTGGGTTGGTATCACATTTGAACGAAGAAGTGGGGGACCACATTGGCGTAAGTATGAACATGACCCAGAGTAAACAACCTCTTCCACCTGAGAGGGCTCAACCCCAGGAGAAGTATAAGACTGCAATCTACCAAACATAATCTAACAGCATGAAACTCTTCTTTTTGGTTGCAGGTGGGTTACGTAAGCAGGCTTCAAAGAGACCAGTTTCAGATTACACAACTTTTCCTTTCTCCATGAGTCTTATTAATGACTTTCAAGATAGTGTTTTCCAGAAACAATGGAAAACATGATCTCTGGATAGTATGGATGGAGTATTGTCTGCAAATTTTAATGTCTCCAGACAATTCAGCAGCACCTGTGATACCAAAACCATCTATTTATATTCCACACTTCATGTTTTTAGCAGCTTGATGGACTGCATGTTCCATCACTCTGATGTACTGAAACAGAGCTCAGTGTGACTCAGTGGAATAATGGGCATTAGCTGCTGGGATTGAAGTTTTTGCTAAACCATCACCTATCTCTCTACTTAAAACTAAGCATATAAAGACAGTTTGCTAATTACCTAAATTAAATGGGTTATCTGAATACCTGTAATTCCTTATGATCAAACAGAAAAGCATTATTTCTACTAAAGCGATCACAGCTGTTCAGAGATACCAAAGAATTATTAATGTTGAACTGAATCAACAACCCGCTCTCATTAAACTCACTGAAAAACTTTTTGTGCAAGTCCACACTATTGGACTGCAAGTATACAAGAGTTGCTGAACTAGGTCCAATATCACAAACTTAGTTATTTACAATATTCAGTAAAAGAATCTCAGTAAAATTGCAGTATGTCTTGATGGAAAATGGGAGTCATTGAATACTCGTATAGATAGATAGATATGATTTTGTACGTATAAATTTTACTATATGTTTCTACAAGCCACTGGCTTTATTGGGAACTGCACTGATGTTCTCTAACCTCTCAGGGCATCACCACAGCACAGCGAGGCTGTCAGGTTCAGACCATGTTTCTGAACCATGGGCAGTTCCATCAGTTAGAGGACAGGCACAAGTTGCTTCAGGGTGTCTGGCTCCATTCTGCAGAGGCAGCTGGCACTGGCCTGAAGTGTCAGAAGCTGACCGCGTCTTGAGCTGTCTCCCCTATGATTTAGAGAAGAAGGCCTGTGCTCATATAAATGCTTTCTTCCTTTTTGTCTTCTGCTTAAGTAGCAATGCCATAATTCTATCCTGAATGTATTTTTTTTTGGTTACTTCGTTGGTAAACTCCTTTTTTCCCTCCCTCTTTTTAAAATACGGCACCACACAAATGGATAAATGAAAAAATGCATCACAAATTGCAAAAAGGTAAACTGGTCTATGAAGGACAAAAAGACAATGCAGTCAGATTTCATTGTGCATACATTATAAGAGCAATTGCCTTTTGCAGTTGCAAGGCATTCCATTTGCTTGCTCAAGATATTCATGGAGACACAGCACATGACAAACTGTCAGCTCAAGAAAAGCAGGCTGAAACCAGTGTAACCATGTTAGTTCAGACAATAAAGAAGCAATTAAATGTCTTAAGCTGCCTTCCTTTTAACTATCTCTCACTCAAATTGCTTTCTCCCTATTATTCATTTTTACCTTTAGTGTAAATGTATCAGTCTTGTAAATGTCCATGTTTGGTGTGCTCTGTTTCGATAACTGACTGGCTAGGGACAGTCCTTGGGAAAACAGGAGATCCTGAAGTCCCTGACTTCATGAAGAGGTTAGGCAGATAGACTGTAAGGAGTATAGTGTTGAGAGCAGAAAGAAATGAAGAAATTAAAGTAGACTTAGGATTCAACATATTCTGGAAAATAATATTAGCAAAATAGGTGGTTGGGGAAAAATCAATGAGAGGAGCTGGAAATTACTCCATCCAGTGTAGTAAAACCCAAATTCCTTTCCTGCCAGCCTCTAAGTCCTTGTGTAAGCTGTTCCTCTTTCCTCCTTCCCTTGCTCCCTCCCTCCAGCTCAGATGTTGATGCCCCCCGCTTTGCCAGTGCACGTACAGGGGCAGGAAAAAGGGGCATTTCCTGCGAATCCATCGCTCCTCGTCCCACTATCACTTTCCTGGCTGCACTCCCAGAACTGGCTAATGATCACAGGCGGCATATGGTCTGTGAACAAAAGGTTTCTTGGTTTTAGAAACAAAGATCAGGTGCTGGAAATAAGAGCTTGAAAGCGATGTGTAAATTACAGGAAATCCATCAAGCAGGGGGGCATGATGTGGAGATCGTGAGCCACACAGGCCAGGAGAGATTTTGACGAACAGACGATACAGCCTGCAGCTGAAAGCTTGCTTCTGGCCGGGGGAATGAACATGGCGTGAGAGCAGCTAAACAGGCAGAGAGCTCCTCTTTTGGTATCCTGCATTCGACAGGATTTACACACTTCTCTGGGAAGGCACCAAGTTTCTAAAACAGGCCCGTGTCCTGCTCCACGGCTCATATCCACAGAGATGTTTGGGTAATTTATTCCTCCTTAGGAATTTGCCCATCCAAATTAGCAGCAATTATTTGCTGCTAGATATAGATATTTGCTGCTAGGCTGTTATCTAGCTTGGGCAGTGGGCAGAGCTCTGATTTGAAGTATTTCACTGAAATGTAAAAGATCTGAAGTTCTCACATAGGGATTTAGTGCCTCAATCTCTCTCAGTACCTTTCTGGTCTGAGAGAGAATACTTTCTTCTGTACCACCTAGGTTTGTTTAGATTAAACTTAGATGCTTTAATTCAAAGACTGAAGATGTTTGAATAAGAGGAAAAATAATGATGAGGGAGATTTCTTTGTTTAAAAATGAGAGATTGGGAATGTAACAGGTATTCGCAGACTGGTGTAGGAGTTTCTGTAACTGACATTTCACTCTGACAGTGCTGAATAAAGAAATAACAGCAGAATTAGGGTAGCCATTGAGTAAAATGCTTACTTTACCTGAACAGGTTTGAGTATGATATAGGGCCATATGTTTCTACCCCTCTGATACGCATATTACAATGCAGCATTTTTCTCTACATGCTCTTTTTTTTTACCAGTTTTGTCTCCATGTATTCAAATGTCATCAGCCTCCAAGGGACAACATCGCAATGGTCTGTTGGGGATAAATAATAAAATATGAATGAGAAACGTGTACTATAACCCTATAGAGAAAATACAGACAGCATGAAATCACCTGTTCAATTTACAATGTAGAGGGATATTTTTGTCTTGTGCTTGTAAATTCACATGAATATTTATTTCCACAGACTGTGTCTTCCTTTCACCCTGAAAGCTCTCAAAACATCCGTCTATTTTTTTTTTCTTTTGCCCTTTCATTATAACGGAGCGAGTTGGCTTGCTAATTCCTTCATTTAAGCGTTATTTGAATGGTACAGATGCTTTGTGTGGTACTTACAAGACAGTAAATGTGTGCTGATTTCACTCATAATAACCAATGCGCAGAGGGGCTGCTCTTCTCACGTTAGGGATGGTCAGGAAACACAGACTACAGGTTGTAGGTATTAATAGTGGCTTTCATGTATTAATCCAAAGTGCTGTCTTTCCCACTTCTGATCATTATGAGTATTTGGTTAGAATTAGCAGAACACTGCTTCTGTTGGGAAATTGCTAATCCTTGTCTCAGTGTTATTGAAATGCAAAAAGTTTTCTTGAGATGAAAAGAAATACCCTTCCATGCACTGAAACAATTGCATATGAGAAAAACTGGTAATAAAAACTAACTTCTCCTGCCATTGCAAGCCCACACTGCACATTTGGAAAGGTGCAATTTTGAAAAAGAATGATAAGAAAGAAAAATTCTGTGGCCAAGGTTCTCAGTTGAACTTGGAGACTGATCAACCCAGCACCTGTAAAGACCACACATCAGGTCCCCAAAAAGTGGCCAGATTGTAAATACTGTGGGAAATTTTGTGTGTTTTGCTGGTTTGTGTATCTTTAAGATGTTTTCAGGCACGTCTCTCTGAGGTGCAAATATTTTCGTTATTTTTACTTCTGAACATAATTGTCATCTGTGAATTCAGCGTTTGGTTGGTTGGTTTTGCTTTTTTTTTTTTTTTTAAAAAGACACACCAAGTTTACTGGACTTCAAATCCAGGAAAACTAGACTACTAACCTCATATTTCAGAAGTATTTTCCACCACTTAGTTCATTTTGATCAAATTGACTACTTCCATAAATATCCAAGAATAGGAGTTAGGAACCTATATTCAGGCTTGTGGATATGAGAATTTTTTCCTTGATCCCCTGTTCATATGGAAGCAGTGTACAGTAACACAACTTTGGAGGTGATGAATATGCTAGGTGTGTTAGAAAGCATGCATGAGCAAAGACTATTCAGCATGTCTAACAAACTACTTTTGCTTATTTATGGCATTTTTTTTTTTCTATTTATAGATAATTTTCAAAGCGGGCATCATCAATTTTAAATTGTTGGTGGATAAGAGTAATGTTGAAAATACCAGACGTTTGATTTGTACCTTTCTTGCACCTGCTTTCTTGGTGTTCATTGTGTATGTATGTATTTCCAGAGTTATGAAAGAAAGCAAGTTGCCTAGGGCATTCAAGAGCAGCAGCAAAAGTGGTATGAACCGCCCTTTTCCATTTCCCTCAGCCTCTCTGGGACCAAAGGGGCAATAGGGTGTCCTTTCCCCAGCTCTACTAAGAAGGTGTGCAGTTGAGTAAATTCCAAAGATTGGAGCTCTTCTCCTGGCAGTGATTGCTATGCAGTATTTTTGCCTTTTGGGGAATACTGAAAAATAAATGTATAGAACATGCAGACCACTAAAGAAACATGAAAATTAATGCAGAAAAGTCATGTAGACCGTTGTTGTGACAAAAATGTAACGGCTGATTTTTGTTCCATTTGTAGCTGGTGTTAAGAGTTCAAGCTTAAAAACAAACAAACAAACAAAACTTCTCCCATACAGCCATAGGACTGTGTTTTATCTTTGGAGACTTTTTGTGGTCAGCACAGACCTCGTGAGCTTTGGCCTTCTAGTTCATATTATCTGATGGAAATCTATGTCAGGTATAATTTATGAGAGTGTGAATCTTTGCTCCCATGTCAGACCAGCACACATACCCACGCATGTACACCATGCACCCGGTGACAGAATTCTCAGCTATTTACGCTGTCTCAGGCAGATCATCCTGACAGGGTGTTTCTGCGCTACCGCTGAAGAGGCTCAGGAAGCAGATCATGAATCTGAGGTTCAAAATCTGCCCGGACCTCCTCCGTCTGCTGCAGGAAGAGAGCAGGCTGTTGGAGAATACCACTTGCTGCTCCAGCCAGCCTCCAGCCAGCCGCCTTCCCCTCCAGCCGCCTCCTACCCACCTGCCACAAACCCGCTTCTTCTTTCACACGGTATTAGGTGATCGTTTCGTCCTTGGCTTACGAAATAAATCTGTGCATTTTACAAAGGAAGCAGAAAGTCTCTATTTTTGCTGGACTTTGTGGTTATTGTGGGCCGGCAAGTGCACGCACTTGTCAGGGGCTGCACGCGGTCTTTGTTGCAGAGAAGTTACGATGTGGTTTGAGACACAGCAGTTGTAAGCCACCAGGAAAGCAGAGTGAAAGAAAAATGCTGAAGGAAGACTGGGGAATGAGAACTGGGTCCAAGCACTGACATGGGGCAGCATGGCAGAGGGCAAGACGTGGACAGTAAAGATGCATTACTGGCAGAACAAGAAGTGTCAGGAGATGACACCAGTGCAGATGTTGCCCTGTGCTGTAGGTCAGACCCTCTGCCTTTGTTCAGTGCAACCTGTCGGGTGTCATGCCACACCAATTGCCCTCTGATCTTTCATGAGTGAAGAGTACAGCTTTCCAGCAATCAGTGTCTGGACAGTCTCTAAAGGCATCTCAGCAGGCTTCGAACCCGCTGTGCCCAATTCCTCAGCCCCAGACCCCACAGCTAGCAGCTTTTAGGAATACCTCTTGTCTTTAAAAGACTGGCAGGCAGCTACCACAGCTTGACTGGCAGCGCCGGGAAGGGCAGGCTTTCATTTCTAAAGTGCGGAGAAGAGAAACGGATAGGCAGCTCCCCAAAGGGCCACGGATGCTCAAGAGAGATGTCAAGACACTGCAGAGGGATCTACAGCTGTGCTGCAGGCAATGTCACACAGCCACAGGGAGAGCTGCTCCACAGAAAGCAGCAAGGGAGCCAAGAGTGCAGAGTCATTTGTTTTTTGCAAGCAAGATGGTAAGCCAAAGTCTAGCCTCTGTGTTTGTAAGCTTCTAGCTTTGCATTTTCCTCTTTTGTTACCACTTTTTTTTGGATTGGAAAATGAAACTGATAATCAGCTCCCCAAAGGGCCAAGTGTGCTCAAGAGAGATGTCAAGACACTGCAGAGGGATCTACAGCTGTGCTGCAGGCAATGTCACACAGCCACAGGGAGAGCTGCTCCACAGAAAGCAGCAAGGAGGCCAAGGCTGAGCCTCCTGGGGAGGCCACCTGGCCGGTCCTTACTGCCCTCCTTATGGAAGACAAACTCAGGGGCTGCAAACCTGGCAAGGCACCTACAGCCCCTGAGTAACCAGAGTTGTGAGATGCTTGAAACACGCTCACCAGGAATGGCATACACAGGTTGGAGGTCTGATATACTGGGGAGTAAATTATCCATCCTTTTGCTATTTGAACAGATGAGAAAGGAAAGATGATCTAAAAAGCTAAACTATTTGTTGATACTTATTTAGATAAAGTGGCAAAACTCCTATCCTTTTGCTTTGCCTTTTACAATAGCTTGTATGCTGCTGCCACCTGATGGAGGATTTTTTTAAAAGGTGGAATAGATCAGGTACCCAGGTCGTGTCAGAGCAAAGAAACTTGGATTCTGCAAGTTGCTGAAGTTCAAAGATCATACAAGGAATTTCTGAGGTCACCGATGTCACCTTGTAATCATTCTGAAAACCTAACCTGATTGATTTATTATCATCATCAAGTTCCACTTCGAGAAAAATGAATTATACTGCAGCAATACCATGTATTGTATGCGTTATTCTTCCTTCTCAAATACAGAGTTGATGGAGGATTGATGCTTGATCTGCTACAGTTCTGCCTGAACTCTAGGAGGAGGAAATAAAATAAAGCAGCCATAAAAGAGAAAGTATTGTCATTCCTGTTTGTGCTCCATTTGATGTCAATGGGAGAGTTGCAATTGAATCTTTAGAAAGAGTGTTATCAGTCCCATATCTGGCTAGCAAAGCTGGCATGGAGCAGCAGTGATAAAGAACAGCAGCCAGTGAACTGAAAGCAATAACACTGCAGACAGGGTGTTTTCTTAAACCGCTCGTCCCAGGAAGTCATCTGTATAAATAATGGCTTTGTTTACCGAAGATATGTTTTCAGTCACCAGTGGCAGTGGTTGATATAGTTATTCCATTACCATGTGATCCATATTGCAAAAAAAATTTGAAATCCCATACCTAAAGAGCTGGTAGCCCACCTTTGCTTTTGTTTGCCTTCACTTAGGAAAAAAAAAAAAAAAAAAAGGTTATTTATTTGTTTGAGTCCCATTTAAGGAGTACCAGCTGGGTCTGCCATTAAATAGGGTTTGAAAACCAAGCCAGCCCTCATGTTTTACACCCTGACGATCTTTGATGTCTTTTATTTAAGTAATAAATCAGTGTTTAATTTTATGACATTACACATTTCCAAGGAGAGTCATTTAGCAGGTCAGTTTTGGTGTAGTGATAAAACTTGGAGTAATGGGATTGAAGTTGTCACCTCTGGCAGCTCCTATTGGGCAATACTACAAATTTAAATTCCCTAACATGCATTCAGTTTATATTTAATAAGAGTTATTATATCCCGTGTTAATTAAAATGGGGTTGTTTATTGCAAGCACTTACAGAGAACTAGCTACAGAGCTGTGGCTGCACATACCAAATTTGGCCTCAGAAGTACCAAGCAGTATCCCTATGAGACTTCTGTGAAATCAAGTTGGGGTGAAATTGTAGCTTGTCTTTCTCATCACTGGGATCACTATAGGGACATTTGTGCACGTTTATGCCTTTCATGGTGAAAATGACATTCATGTGTCACAGAAAGGAGACTCAATCAGGAAACAGTCTGTAAACTCTGATCAGACTTTCAAGGTTTCGCAGCCGTGACACCAAATGTAGCGGAGCACACAGGGTAAAGGCCTAAATTAACTTTTAAAAATTTCTTCCGGTATAGCGCAGATGAGCTAATGCTCTAACCATCTTTCCTCTCGCACCACTTTCTCGTTGCTGTAACATGCAGAGAGCTCACTGTGAGCCTGCCCACAGGAAGAACTGCTTCCCCCATCTCAGACAGCAAGGCCTATGCAAGGCTCTGCTCAGCTTAATATGTGAGTGGTCTGCACTAACCTCCCCTCGCGAAACACCCCAGTTCCAGTTCTGCGTAAGCTGCTGCTGACAGAGCCAGAGAATAGTTTCAGGCTGGCTGGAGAAGTAATGTGGTTGAAATGGTGTGGGCCGAGTAGATAAGACAACATCTCTCCAGATGTGCAACAATCCAGCAGCGACATGAGAAACAGTAACAAGGCTGGGAAAAAACACAAAACAAAACAAAACAAACACACAAACAAAAAAAGGAAACATATTAGCAATGGTGCATAGAAGACACCACCAACTGACTTGCTCTGTGGATCAGTGTTCAAGCTTCTTATGTGATAGAGGTTGGAGAAATAGGCACTGACTAAGCAACGTGATACAGAGAGAAGCGCTTTTATCTAACGTTGCATCTGGAGCCTGGCCTGGCCAGATACAAAAATAAAATTACAGGCCTGTAGCAAGAACACTGAATACAACATAAATACCAGATGAATGCTGTTGCATCATCTAACTACTGTTTCTGTATCTTCTGACAAGTTGGGGAAATCAGTAGTGCCCAGAAACTGCTGGGAAGAGAGGCACAGCCAGCCGACTTTTAGGACCCTGTCTGAGCAAGCAGTAGAGCCACAAGTTGGCTTTTCCATATCTGCATAACAACTTCCTAATTCTTAACTACCGCCTGAGATTTAATTTTTGACTTCAAGAAAATATAGAGTGTTTCTAGTGTTTGTGAACATGCCTGTCAGAAAGATACCCACTCGAAATCCTAAATTTTATCTTAACGAACAGAAGCGCTCTGGCCTTGGTTCTGCATCCAGGCACTGAGATGGAGGGCTGGTGAGTTGTGAGCAGAAACCATCCAGCACAGCCTTCCCATATCCAGCACTAAGACAGACTCTTCATGTTGTGCTGCATTCTTGTCATTTAGATATACTCACTTGGCAGAAGTTTGTTAGTGTGTATAGTGCTGCACTGCACCTTGTAAACTTAACAAATGCCTGTACTAATTGCCTCAACTGCAGTTTGACACTCTTAAGTGGGGCTGGTCTGGCTCAGATTCAGCCTTCGTATTACACTGTAATGAAAATCTTAATCTTGGTCCTCCCTTCTCAGACTGTCAATAGGCAGCCTCTAACCAGCATTGCTTATTTCCTGTGTGGTCATCGCCAACAGACACAATGAGACTCCTGATGGTGAAACTTGGTGATATCAAGTCTGTGCATGTGATGGTGGTTCATCTTCTCAGTCATCTTAACACCGTTTACACTGTTTGCTTAAGAACACACTGAACAGAGCAATTGGCTTCAATCATCGCTCGCTCTGATTTGGGAATGTTCCACCTGATCTGCTGTTGCGCTGTGTTTACAGCCATTTGTTTCTGAATTTGCTATGCATTCTTTGAGAGCTCAAAATCCAAATAAATACAGATTAAATTTGATGGGGAGGAACCAAATGGAACTCTGTTTTTGCAATGAAGGAAAAACTGACACCCATGTTGTATTATATTGTCTGAGTGTAAGTGTGCAGTTTTAATATGTATTATTGTGTATGTACATCAATATTTGTCAGTAATCCAGGATCTTCTCAGTTTTCTCTAGATATGATACTTACTCTTATATCTCTTCAGTGACAGCACTCTCAAAGGCAATTAATATAGTATCACATAAAAATAGCCATTCTCCACCCATATTCCTACTTCTCCCTCCCTCCCTCCCTCCCTCCCTCCCTCCTTTATTCTCCTTCCCTGAAAATGAAAAATTCCAAACAAACCAGGAAGAGTAAAGAGTACCAATTAATGATAGATTCAAATTTGATTTTTCTTGGAATGTGAATGAAAGGGTTATCCAGCAAAGGGTTAGCAAAAAATCATCTCAGAGCTCAGCCTCACCTTGTCATTTCTGATTTCATTACTGAGTTTCTAGCAGAATGGTTGAACCTGCAAAATGTCCTTTCTCTCCCATTTGCTGAGCACAGTAAGCAAGCTGCTGCGAGTCCCGAGGCAATGGGCGCTGGGTTACAACAAAGAGAATTACTCCAGCTGCATCTAAAAATGTATGAATTCTGCAGAGAGAGGGCAACATGTCCTGCTTCCTAACAGGGCTGATTGGCTTTTCTGAAAAAAAAAGGTCATGGCTCAGTGAAAAGCTCAAACACTCACAGGAAGGAAAGAACCATGTTTGTAGTCTTCATATGACTAGCCTAAGAACAATTCTGTCCATAAATATTTATTGAGAAAAGTACACAAATAGCAGAATCTGAAAGCTTATTTTGCAGATTAAACCTTTCTTGCCAGTTGTTGTTTTGTTTTGTTGTTTTCTTTTTCTCCATAGGATGAGTAATTATGCAATTTCTTTGGCTTTCACTTGTGATATTGTGATAGCACTGGTTATATATTTACTGAGCAAAATCAGTCTGCCTTGACAAGTGCGTATCTGCACTTTCTCCTTTAAGAGAAACTATAACACAAGGGCATGTTCTTCAGTTTCGATGCCTGTTTCAACTGTTTGCCCCATCAAAGGGCAGAGGAATGTAGAAGCATCGCACCATGGTTTAGCATTTATTTATGTTTTTACTGACTATGCAACAGTATTAGCAGCCTCTACCTTCATGGAAAGAAAAGCTGCAGGTTACAAACTCTTTAGTTTATCAAATATTCTATTCTGTTTTGTTATATGTTATGTTGTGTTATATGTTGTTGTATCTGCTCTTGCTATTCTCCAAGTGACATCTAAATCAATTTTTCAAATAACTGAAAGAGCAAACATCATCCAAGTCAGCAGATAAATTTATGGTTAAAATATGATTATGTGCAGAGTCATTTGTTTTTTGCCCTGTCAAAGCAAGATGGTAAGCCAAAGTCTAGCCTCTGTGTTTGTAAGCTTCTAGCTTTGCATTTTCCTCTTTTGTTACCACTTTTTTTGGATTTGAAAATGAATATCAGTGGGGATTTTTTGCATGTCCCCTCCTACCCCATCCACACATCTATAAATTTTGGCTTGAAAAAAAAATGAAAAACATTCTTTAGCCAGTTGATCATTTATCTACAGACTAGTGCAATCTGGTAACCAAACTCATCTTACTCTTATGTCATCACCTAAGTAGAATGCTTTTCAAAAATAAAAATTAGTAGAATGGTGTCCCAAATTTTACTTTAAGAAAATATTGATTTCTTTCTTTAATGAGATGAACTAGTATTTCATTGCATAAATAAGATTACTCTTTAAAGTGGATAGGACATATTCTGCTAGTAATTATAGATGCAAATCAGGAAAGCTATATTGACCTCAATAGCTTTTAGTCCTTCTACAACTTAAACAGGCCACTGCTATAAAATCTCTTCAGCTTATCCAACCTGTTTAATGTTATAAGGAATTTCATCAGACACGGCCACAATTGAAGACAGAGATTATTAGAATTAAAAGCCAGGGGGAAAAAAAAATATCCACATGCACACAAAACTTTGAAGGGCTTTTTAAAGCTCTGTGCAGATTGCCTGCTTAAGCTATATAACAACATGGCAAGCACGGCTTTTCCTCCTGGACATAAAGCCTAATGCTCAGTTCTGTGTTTGTCTTAACTCCTGTGAGCAGCTCTAGCGGACCAGCCTCTGTAACTGAAAGATTAAACCTTTTCTCGTTTTCCCATGAGTTTTAATCTCAAGGGAAACAGAAATCAAAATTATTGAAGAGGCAACATGAAGAGTCACATCTAGCCAAGGAGGGTGATAAACAAGTATGGAAAGCTTTAGATAGTGACATGTTCTAACATTACTTCTGTTCCAAGGTGGCTTAATCACAGGTTTCTGCACAAAAAGAACCCAGACTTTGAACAACTATGATGGGCTTGCTGCCAGCAAACATCATAACTGAGTGCTGCTATCAGCCCTTCAGAAGGAAAAGCAGGAAAAAGGCAAAAACGAAAAGTTCTTGTCCTTCTAACAAGCTTGGCATGTGAACATGCCTGTCAGAAAGATACCCACTTGAAATCCTAAACTTTATCTTAACACACGTACATGCTCCAGTGGCCTCAGTGCACTCACACAGCTCAAGTGCTCCCATCTCCAGGGTTAGCTCTGGTTTTGTTCCAAGGCACTTCTTCACTCATGTCAATGTTTCCTTAGAGAAATGTTGCATTTGTTTCTTTCAGGGATTTTCTTCAAGAACAGAGGCTGTCGTGCAACAACAAATTCCTATTAAATTAGGTGGTTTCCCTGAATCAAATCCTGAGTCACATCAGTTTCTGTGCACTCAGGTTTTTCCTCCAAGACTGTGTTTTAACTGTGTATTTGAAGTCTCAGTTTATCCAATACAGGCAGATTTTGGTCCCTTTGTGCCCTTATGCAACTTAAGACTGCGATTCACAAAGACTATCTTTTCCCAATGAAGAAGAATGTAAAATCCAGTGTCAGAGTACAGCTCTTCCCTCTGGCAGAGAAAGAAAGACTTTGTAGATCAAACAAGTACACCTCTGGTGTCAAGCAGCCCAGCCTCTTCACAGCTTGTGAGTACTTTCTTATTTAGACCAAATACAGACCAAAGCTCCCATTCTTTAGTATAGCCTGAGCTCAACACCAAATGCCTGATCTAGCAGCCGTGACAGTAAGCACAACTGTGATGTTCCCTTTCAAAAAGTTTAGATCTGCCATGGCGTATATTTCTTTATTTCTCTGATAAATGGAGTCCTAAGGAGCCTTCTTCTTTGGACTATGTGATATCACAACTCATAGAGTGGCCTCTGGGACTCAAGCAGAGCCTGAGTAAAACTCACCAGCAATCTTCAAAGATCAAAGTAATTCATTAAATTTATTTATATTTATATTTATATTGGAAAGACACAATGCAATATGATGGTTATCTTGGTCATCACACTGTGAAGAAACTTATACTTCTTAACGCAATGAAATATTTGTCATCTTTGCTTTTTAAGTGTTGATAGATCTTTTATTTAAGCATGTATATATTTTTATCCATAAATTATGTTGCCATATTGGTATGTTGCTATTTGAGCAGGCAGAACAATGTTAAGAATTGTTTTGTCTGGTTTTGATATGTTTTGACACTCATTTAATAACCTTACAAGACTGCAATGTTTTTGGATAATGTGAAAGGTAACAAGGAAATTTATGGAAAATCATTGTCAACACTTATATCACAGTAGTGTGTTCAAATTCCAGCCAAGTTCAGTATTCTGCTTCAAGGAAAAAGAAAAAAAAAAAAAAAAAGCTGCCTCTTGCAGCCTAAGATTGTAACTGTAGTTCGCCACATATGTTGACAGTCCTACAAGATCAAGATTCAAAAAGACCTTACAAAGGAAAAGAGATATGAGGTATTTTCTTCACCTCAGAGATCTTGGATGCTGGAGCCATAAGCCATGAACAATTTGGCCACAGTTGTCTATGGTAAGAATGTCAGAGCTAAGAAATTGAATTTAGAATTCCTGAATTATGGCACAGTGCCTTTATCCCAAGTCATCCTTCCATTTCAGATAAAGATTTTTGTTGCAAGAGGTTCCTTTTGTGTTCTGGAAATCTAGTTTTACATGAGCGTGCTTTTCCCACTTTGTGCCATGCTTCGTAAAGCATCTTGAGGCAGCTTGTCTCTGCAATCTTTTATTGTTCTATGCCAGCTGAAATATTCCTTTTCAAGTCCAAATTTCTGGAGGACTGTTCAGTAGAGAGACATTTGGCACTGGAAAATCTGGAAAAGGAGGGCAGGTAGAAGGGCAGGTGAGAGGAAGGAAGGAAGGAAGGAAGGAAGGAAGGAAGGAAGGAAGGAAGGAAGGAAATGGAAGGCAGAGAAAGAAATATCTTTGTTTCTTTTTGAGACATCTTTTTCATGTTTAATTTTCTCTTTCATTGAATGTTATTTTGGCTGAGATGGAAAAGATTTGGAAAGTGCTTGTTAAAATAATGCTCTCAGATTTGTATAAATTGAGTGTAATGCCATGAACAGTAGAGATATGCCAGAATGATGTGAATGAGGTCAGAATCAGATCTTCTGTAGATGTAGAGGAGTGTTTTGCTACCATAAACCATTTCCCTACTGAAATTCTAATTTCATTTCTATTTTCGAATGAGTTTGATTTCCTTGTCATTTTTATTCAAGCCAGAACCAGGTTTTTTGTGTTTTGGTTTGTTTTGGTTGGTTGGTTGGTTTTGGTTTTGGGTTTGTTTTATACATGGTCATTGTTCATAATTTCACAGAATAGTTGAGGTTGAAAGGGGTCTCCAGAAAAGTTAAACCTTTAAAACAGGTTATTAGTACAATGGTTTTTTTTAAATGCAAAAGCTAATAATTTTCTATTGGGGAGTGCTATGTGTAAGTCTTTCTTATATATCTGTAAACTCTGGTTTAATCCTCGTTAAATTCATATGGGCATTTTTAACATATATATATATATATACATTTTAGATTCTCAGTCTCCGTGCTGCTACCACTCAATAATTTTATGACTGGCTGCAACAGGAGTGCAACAGATCTCTTCTTCTCTCTCCACGCAATGACCTATTTAGTTTAAAAAATTTTAGTTAGGGTTCTGGGTTAGATTTGCTATTACACTACATGTATTTCCTTGCATCACCTATAAGGTATTGGAAGAGTAGTAAATAACTGCTCAAAGCTGCAATTCTACAGTGAGCTCACCTCAGTAATTTTGACCATGTAACTTTACTCTAATAATAGTATTAACAATGGCACTAATGATCAAGTTAAGACTAAAAAAGGAGTATAAAAAGAGTACGGCTAGGTACAAGGCTCTAGGGAACCACTTGATACAGGAAACTTTTCTTTCTAAACTGAAATTTTCTAAGTACTCTTTTTTCATTCTTGGATTTAGAACTGAGATAATGTAAAATCTAGTAAGATCTTAATGAGTTATGAGTAAATCTTAATGAGTTATGTTAAAGGTAAGGGACAGGTAGCGAATGCAAGAAAGACTCAGATGCAGCCAAGCAAGAAATTTCTCTGCCATGGACAATATAGAAATTAATCGTAAAATTAGTTTTCAAAAACCCTCTTGCAAAGTCTGATATTAGTGACTGAAGGCAAAAAGGCTAGGTCAGCACAGGCTTATCAAGGATTATGTCTAGGGGCAGAGCAAATAAAACAGCAGATGTTCTGGCCAAAACTTCAGTTTATGGGGTGGAATGGTACCGTAATGTAGACTCCACTGGTTTTTCTCAGTTCCTAGAGCAGTCTGGGACTGGGAGGCCAAGGAGGTGTTAAGCCATAGTCTGTTTGGATTCAGCACAGGATGTCCACCCGCAGAATTGAAATTCTCAACAAATGGTCTTAATAGACGGCCTAGATAGTATGAATAGCAACCACCAGTAAAAATGACATGTTTAGAAAATATGGGAAGTTGGACCTGGCGTAATATTACAGTGACGTAAAACCGGAGTGGCACCATGACAATGAAGATTATAGTTTTACTTCTTAATTGTAGGTTTGATGTACATCTTAAATATTTCTTAATTTCTGTGGAATGGGGGTTGGAAAATGAACAAAGGAGTCATTGAAAATATATTTCTGTGGATAAGCAATAGAACAGCATAACTTTGTATTAGAGCACCTGCTGAATTAAATTAATACTTCAAGCAAATGGTTTTAGCCACAGGTTTCATCAAAGCTCAGAGGACTGTGATTCATCAAAGGACCTAGTCATATCTTGTGAGTTAAATATTCTCAGATTTAGTTCAGAAGGCTCTGAAATCCAACCGCTAATAGAAGATCAAGCAAAATACTTTTATTATCTTTGTGAATAACAGGTAATTTTGAAATCAATGACATGAAGAATAGTTAATGTGCTACATCAAGACTAAATTGCATCTTACATTTTAATTCTGAAGAACGCTTTCTGTTACGAAAGTGGAGCTGGTCAAGGAGAACACAAATCAGGTGGCCAAAGAGCCAGGACACTGAGACCAGATCCGTAGCCAAGCACCAGTGACTTTGAAGGCACACATAGGAACAGGAATGTCACCCTAAGCAGAGAAACATTCCTCCAGATGTGAGAAAATGTAGAGGGGAAGAGCTGCGTAGAGATTACCCAGCATATCCTTCTTACAAAAAGTCGTGCCAAGGATAGCAAATGGGAATGGCAGAAATAGAAATGGTTATCGGACCATATTGTCCACATGGTGTTGGGCCAGCACAATGGCTCTATGCTTCTACTGAACTCTGGAGCTACTTCTCATTATTTACCTGCCTAGCCAAGGATCTGGAAACAGAAAGGAAGGGTCTGAGAACTACACTTTCCTTCAGTTCACCTCCACAGTACAGGGAATAAATTTAGCACCATAGAGGAACTGAGCTGTTAAGAATGGTCGTTGTTTTCATACCTCGTTGTCCTTGTGTCTTTGTCTTAGATCTCGCACAGTCACATGCTGAGCATATGATGATTATGCCCCATTACCAGATGGGAATGGTAAGCTGTTACAATTGCTTTGCACAGCTATAAACACCTACCAATATCTACAAGGCAATAGAGGATCAGATCCTCATAGTCAGTAACATGGTTTGTGGACAACAGCAGGTTCCTGTATTTAATGTTTACCATTCTAGTGTCATGGCAGGGTTCCCACACACTGCACTGGCTGTGGCACAGGGGTGATCAAGCTGATGTTTGCAGGTCACTTATTGTTTAAAAAAATTCCCTTGAAAGGACACCACTTTACATGCATCATTAAATCTCCATCAGTACATTACACAGCTCCAGGTTGTAAACCATGGCCGACCAGGACCTTTCATTCTTTAGATGGATGAGAGTAATGATGCCAGCAGTGACAGGGTGTGCATTGTGATTAGGCATTGTGACCAGGAGGCAAGACTTTTGAGAAATGATCTTCCAATGATTGCAAGTAGCACAGTGGGTGCTGGAAACTTTTCTGCATCACTGTAGTCAATTTCATTGACTCCAACACTTCATTGATAAATGAGGTTGAACTTTTCCCTCACTCAGCAAATATAGAGACTGGCAGAGTAAAGCAAAGTTTAGCATCCATGTTTATATCAATTGATCTATGTCTTGTGTTACATCACTTGAGAATCTTTATGAAAACATATAATTTATAATGGCAGGAGATAAACTGCTATCCATTTTACTGCAAACTTAATGTAAGATGTTTTATGTCCTTCGTTACTAACCGTAGTACTCAAGTTGATCCCAGATAATAGGGCAGAGACTCTTTCATTTCCAAATAAGCAATTTAGGCTAGCCTGCATTTGTAATTCCTGAAAGACAGTTACCTTCTCCTCAATAATTTGTTCTGCATAAACAAGTTTGGGGCTGTGTGAAAAGGTGATAAATTCTGTAATGAGATCAACCGTTGCCACAGAAGCAGCAGGCATGCAGCACTTCCGGCATTTTCAATAAAAGAAGAGGTGGCAAAGGGGCATGAGTGGAGACCAAACAACCTTCCCATAACTGGAGGAGGCAAGGGCATCAGTGGAAGACCACCACCAAAGTGCACACAGTCAGTTATCCTTTGCAGGATCTAACTTTCAGAAAAGACGCTTGCAATAAACTTCTAGAAGAGAAGCCTCAAGGAATTACTTTGAGGTGCAGTATGGAAATCAAAGAGGTTAAAAACCATAAGCACAGTTTTAAATTCAAATGTACTTTCTTGTTTGCTTGCATCTGAACATATTGATCTCTTCCTGCCTCTGAAACTCAAGACCCCTGCAAGCCTCCTGCAAATCCTAACAAAGGCAGACTCTGAGCCAAATTCTGCCAGATTCCCTCTGTCTCCCAGGTTTCTTAACACTCCTGTTCTTTAAAGGAATCAGTTGAAGCTAGATCAGCTAAACCATGCTGTGACAATCAGGTATTGGAAATTCTTGACGTTTGTAGGAGATAGATAACTTCTTGTCACAGGCACTCAGTGAGCCAACTACAAAAGATGCCTTCCTAGATTTGTTGTTTGTGGATAGAGGACTCATGGGGGATGTGATGCTAGGTGGCTGTCTTGGTCACAGTGATCATGAAATGAGTTTAAAATTTCAGTGTAATGAGAAAAAAAGGACAGCAGAGTTGCTACCTTGGACTTGGAGAAAGCAGACCTTAAGCTATTCAAGGAGCTATTTAGAAGACTACTCTGGCAATCTGCTTTTGAGGGCTTAGTAGTCCATGTGTGCCAGTCAGTCTTAAAGAACCACCTTTTAAAAGCACAGGAGCAGGCAATCCCGTTGTGTCAGAAGTCAGGCAAGTGGGGCAGAAGACTCAGTTGAGCAGGGAACTCATCATGGAGCTTAAGAGGAGAAAGAAATTGTATGATCTCTAGAAGCAAAGTCAGGCTTCACAGGAAGAGTACAGAGCTGTGGTTCGTTCATGTGATGTCTGCCCTCAGCTTATGTTGTACACAGGGAGAGCTGAAAAGTGGCAGATCCAGGTGGTGTAGCAAGCCTGGAGCCCTTCCAAGCATAGGCTGTTTCGTACATGCAAGAAGCCCTGGGGAAATGGAGCTCAGGGAAGAGCAGAGCTCACTCCTGCTATGAACTTGCACTGGGCAAGAGCGCCTGAGAGAGCCAGGGCACGAGTGGTGCCTTGGAGGTGCAAGAGCAGCAGGCAAGAGCCGAGCTGAAAGGGCCCAGAGGAGCCTCGACAAGGGGCTGTGCTCAATGCTACAGAGGACAAGAAGCAACCACCCTTGGGGCCTGCCCAGGGAGTTCAAGAAGCTTCCTCCCTGCAGATGCAGGGCATGAGGGCCACCTTCATGGAGCAGGAGCAGCAGGCCACTAGTCAAGATGGTCCAAAGAAGCCTTGGCAAGGGGTCATGCTCAATGCTGCAGAAGAAGGCAAAAAATCCCCAGGGGAAAATTCCTTCCTGACCCCAGCACCGGTGATCAGCTGTTCCCTGAGCACATGAGCAAAACCTGCCTCCTCATCCCACAGGCTGGTCATACCTCCTAGGAGATGCCCAAGCCCTATTTTCCCCGAACATGGACCATCTCAGGGACCTGATCAGCCTTGGGGGCAAGAATCCTTCTCAAACCTTGCAGGACACCAGTGGCTGCTCCAGCTGGGACCCCTGGCAACATCTCTGCATCCCATTTCTTGCAGCTGCTGCCCCTGGCTCTGCAGGGTATGAGGACATTGAGCTCTGCAGTGCTCCCCAAGAAGGCATTGCCTTGGTCTGGCCACTGCTCTCCAGCTGAAAAGTATTTCCATCCCTCACATGAGCTTTGAAGACGCCCCCACCAAAATCTGACCATGCAGTGGAGAACCTCCAGCAGCTTTGTCCAGCCTCCTCCACTCTTCATCTCTCAGCCCCCACCAAGTGCTTCCACCGGCTCCTCAAGGACTTCTCAGATGTCTTTGGGCTGCCCCCAGGCCAACTCTGGCAGCAGACACAGGAAGCTGCTCCTTTTTATCCTGCCCCGGGGCCTCATGACTGCTGCGTTACCGGGTGGTTGCACTGTGACATGGGGGTGACGCCCCTCCCTGCGCAGCCCCACCCACTGTCCCTTTGCCCAGCATGCTTCAGAAGAAGGCATTTGGGGTGATGTCCCCGAGGCAGCCCCTGTGCCCAGGAGGTCCCAGGGGGCTGTCCCTGCCCTTGATGGCCAGGCACTGGGCACAGCTGCTGGACAGGCCTGTACATTCAGCCTGTGTAAAGAAGGACATTTATACCATAGGCATTCTTTTGGATGTGGGCATTCCAGAGGTGAAAGAAAGTCATTTGGTTCCTTCTGCATGGACTTTGCAGAGACACCGACAGCATGCAGGATTTCCTCCCCGTTCCTTACCAACGCACCAAGGGACATCTGCTATTAGCCTGCTTAAGGTGAGTTCTTCCTCTTGGAAAGAAGTCCTGAGTTGTCTTGTGTTCTTGACCATCTTTTTCCTTGCACTTCAGTAGCTCTTTTCCTCCTTTGGCCTTCATCCTTGATGTCTTTCTTGGAAGTGATGGCAACCCTCTCAGCCTTTGTCATGCTTCTGCTAGTTATCTTATTTCATAGGCCCTCTGTGCCCTTGATCAACCACTTAGGATTTGTTTGCCTTCATCCCAGATGGAACTGATCTTTCCTGAACCTGAGGAGTGAGAAAGGTCCCTAGCAGTACAGCTGAGTTCTCCCCAGGGCTTTGCACAATGCTTGCCTTTCCTATAGAGATGTCTTGCATGACACACAGGAAGGCAGTGGCCCATATCATATCTGTGACTCAGAGTCACCCTGGGATCTGCCCATGCCTCCAGCAACATTTACCTATTCTGATGCTTCCATACTGTTCCAGAAACTCATGGCACTCACTGTGATGTCATATTACATGCAGTTCTTCGCATGTGGTTTATTGATGTGTAGGGGCTATCTCTTCAGTCAGAGCTTCAGCTGGTGTGGAGTATGGGGGCCATAGAATCATAGCACAAGATACAGCTTTTTCTGGTTCATGGGTACCATGACATCCAGACTATGATGTGGACTATGAACGCACCTTTTGGGGAAGGCAGGAAGCCTATGTATCTTGAACTACATCTTCCTGCAATCTAAATTCAAAAGACCTGGCCATGAACTTCTTTGTTTCATACGCTGGATGGCATCAAAGCATGAAGGAAGGAGCCTGAGAGGTGTGTTAATGAGGCTTTCACCCACCAGTAGCCTGCTGGAGCCCCAACTCCACGCAGTCACAACCAGCAGATCCAGCTGAGCTATGGCCAGACTGTGTGGATGGGCTCTGCATATCAAGCTGGTGGTGTCTGTCCAGTCACTTTCAGGTGGTGTCTGCATCCTAGGGAAGAAAATAACCATAGCTGGCATCAACTGAGGACATTTTATTAGAGAATGTGCCAAATCAGCCCAGGTGCTGAAAAAGCTGTGGGAGATGACACACTGGTGGGTCAGCCTGATGCAGTTGGTGGCACTGCTGTCTATGGGGGATCAGCTTTACTTGTCAGGAGTGTAAGCAGAAGTTGCTGAGTTTTTAGATGAATTCTTCAGGCATTTAATGAAAAGAAAACTTGTCGCTGATAATGCTGATGTGGGCAAGGAGTAGGCTGGCCAGGTGGCCATCCAACACTAACATATTTCAACTTTTGGTCAGCCCTGAACTATCAAGCTGTTGGACTGGGTGATCATTTTATCTCCCTTCCAACTGAATTAGTCTCCTATGCTATGCTATGCTATGCTATGCTATGCTATGCTATGCTATGCCATGCCATGCTATGCTATGCTATGCTATGCTATGCTATTCTGTTACAATGCTACAGCCTACTGGAGTTAGGTAATTCTAAATTATTTTTTTTTAGAGACTAGCATTTATCCTTTAACATATGGATTGTCTTTGTTGTGTCAGTCACTACGGCAGAGATATCTTTTCTGTTTTGCTAACTCTGAACTCGTCTTTAGATGTGTTAATATTCACAGCAGGTTTTTTTCTGGGCTTCCATCCATTCATTACTTTCTTGAAAGATGCAGAGCTAGATTTATCTTGAAAATTGAAATCTAACCTATATTTTTATTTAGCTTGAAAGGGTATGATTCAGTTTGCTGTTATGCAGTGTTAATACACTCTTGATCTGTTTACTTGGGGATTATTTTTCTTGTGTGTTGTCAAAGGATTCTTTTGCTGTTAAGCAAACATCTTGTGTAGCAATTCCATTTATTTTATTTTTCTTGATTCATGTTTGGCTTAAGTAAATCAGGACACTACCATCTAAATTTTAAATTAAATATTAATTTACATGCTTCTTTTCAAATGGTATTCTGCTGTGATGTTGATAAATTGTAAACCCATAGCCTGAGAAATACAATATTGCCAACTGTAGTCAAGGTCTGTGGATATTGTACTGAGGACGCAAGGCAACAGACTTGCCAAGCTTGCAGTATTTCAGCACTTGCGTCAAACTTTGTTTTCCTTGGTTTAGCTGAAACACCATTTTTTTCCTAATGACAGGGGGGCTATGCCTAATTTGTTTTACTTTTGCTTATGTTCTTACGGTATAATGACATTTTTATATAGACACTAATAAAAAGTATTTACTTTGTGCAGAATAAGATATTGATGGCTAGCATAATGATGCACTGCGAAGGAATGCACACCTGGGATGACAGCAGCGACCTTGAAAAGTGGGAAGATGGGATGCAGGGCAGTGGAGTACAGGCATGGGCTAATACAAGACTGGGCACTGACTGATACGGGGGACTCCAGGGCTATAAACAACTCACCAATGATCAAATAGATGCAGGACTGAAACTGGGCAAAACTGATTTCAGGGGTACCGAAGGAATCAAAGAATATATGCAAACCTTACCATATATAGTAAATTATATATACATCAAGTGTAGTAAATGTAGTATAGTAAAACATATAGTGAACGTGGCACAGAGTTGCAGACCAGTGAAGAGCTAAGGTGTGAATGCATGTTGGCACAAGTGAAAATGACACCAAGCAGATCCTTCAGGGAGGCAGAAGAAGCCTCCAGCATTGCAGTCCTCCCAGCAAAGGACTCAGGATGCTGACGAGTTGCCATCCTTGCTCTCCTGTCCCTGTGACACACGCACCTCCTGCTCAGACTGCAGCCGTGCTGTCAGCCCCACTCAGATTGCCACCACTGGCAGAAGAGGGACTGCCTTGCTTCGGCTGCAGTTCCACCTTTCAAAGTAAGGTACAAGTGAGTGCAAGAAACACTGCCAATTTTCTTTGCCTTTTCTTTTGTTTCCTGAATAACTTGTGATATTTTTTTTTGATTGGAATATCTTTTCTCCTCCTCCCTTGTTTCATTGACAATCACATTGGATGAAGTCAAATGGCGAATTTGGATTCTATTAGAGCCGATCATGATGCAGATCTGAAGACTTAAATCAAAGCTGTGATTGTTGCTGCACTGATACCCAAATTGCACTGGGTATGCATGTGTAGATTCCTGTCTCCCAGAATAGAAAAAGAAGAAAGGAAAAAGAAAAAAAACGAACACATGCTTGATTTGTTGAGCATAATTGTATGGATAACCTCAATCCATTACTTTGTGGCAGAGAACAGTTTTCCGTTCACACATCCATCTTCTCTGAAATAGGAGACTATTCTTGCATCTTATTCACATAATGGTTTTGATAGAAAATCTGTTTTACTGCAGATGAGGGCCCTGGAGGGTTTGGTCTATTGTAATACATAGGAGCTGCCTGACATTGCAGCATTCATTCTCTAGTGCTATTGCCTAGCAGGGCTAAAAGCACGGATGTCTTTTACAGTGATGCTATGGCCATTATCCATTTCAATGGGGTTTGAATGTAAAATTGAAATTGATGGTGTTAAAGCATGAATTTCAGTCACGCTAAGAACTAAGATATTGATGGGAGCTAGCAATGGAGTTCTAGACAAAAATATTGCAAGGGAGAAGCTGAAAGGCTGATTGCTATAAACCTGGTCACTCTGTGTTACCAAATTACAGAGGTACCACACATAAAAATGTGTCAGTCCATGTTGCATAGCTCAAGATGAGGTTAATTTGCCCTTGTCAGTACTACAGCCACCATCTCCTTCCTCCTCCCTGAGGTGGGACTTCATGGGAAAAAGTCTTCAAGTCTTTATTCAGTTTTTTATCTGAGATTTAAGGTGTCCCTTCTCATTAATCTTTGTAGTCCGGTGATTACTTGTGGCTATAGACTATCCTGCTTCTTGTAAAAATTATACCTTTGTAATTATTGTACAGCGTTCTGTCCGAGATGGAGTCTTTATGGAGCAGCAGAAGAGAGACTTCGTACCATACTAATTATAAAGAACACAGTAACTCAGGGTTAGCAAAACTAACAAGAAAGAGGTGAGGCTGTTTTGCAGGAGCCTAATGAGTTGGGTTTTAATTTCCACAGCAGATAACGAGAGCTGTGATCAACCTTGACTCAAATTGAAGACAGAATCACAAAGTGTTAACGTGGTCCGTTGAAGCACCTTTGGCAGAACTATGGCTCTGACCCTTGCTTGAATCCAGGCAAACATCCATGACAGTCTCCTCTGGGGCTGTGATCAGCTCTTGCCTGCCTCTGTGTGCCCCGTGTGCTAAGGCTTGATCCCGTCACCAGCAAACATGCAACTTTGTGAGAAACACAGCCATATTTTGGGGATCTCCACATTTGTCTTGGGTTGCAACCAACTGAAAAGGCTTGTCTGGTGTCTTGATTTATTTGTATTTGTACTTCCATGACAGCAGCATGCTGTGTTTAGTTACTCAAACACTAAACAAGCTTAAAACAGAGCTGTACAAGAGCTGTGGTCTTGATTGCAGAGTTATAGATGAGGTTACAAAGAGGAAAATAAAATTATGATGTTATATTTCCAACTATACAATGAAAGTCCTCCTTAGCTTTTATGGTATTTTAGCTCTCTGGAGGGAGAAAGGGAAAAGAAAGGGATGGTGCATCTTTGAGCACATCTTTCTTCCCAACTACAAAATAGAAGCCCTTCTGTTTTCCCCAACTTAATGTTTCCAAGCCTACTGCATCCCTGAAAAATGCTATCCCTCCTAGCTTGAGAGACATTCTTACAAAGCAGAACATTTGTTGCGAGACTTTCTCAATCATGTCCCATAACATTTGTAAGGTTAAGTTACTCCTAGGAAATAATCATGACACAATAATTATTAACAGGATAGAGTGCAAATTAGCATTTAGAGTGTTCTTTCTAAATAAACTCCCTTTCCTACCTCCTATTAGTTTGGTATCCTTGCTGCCATAACATTTACACTGTGGTTTAAGTTTCAGTATCCAGTTTCCTCCATCTAATGTTTGCTCACCTAAAGTGGGAGAAAAATGCCTGTAGGATCAATTTGTTGAAGAAAGTACTGTCACAATGTGCCAAAATTTTTAGTCAGAGTGACTGACAAACGTTCCCAGCAAACAACCATACTAATGTGTGCAAAGTGGATTTTTATTCAAGATTTCCTTAGACAGCCCCTTTCTTATCGAAAGATACCATTTTATGATAAAAATCATTATGTATGTTTAGCAAAACATTTGCATTGTCCTCTTAATTAAATGTCTTTTTCCCCTTAAAATGTTTTGAGATGAATGTATACTTGTGTTCAAAAACATGATTTTATCTTTATAGAATTTGTTATGAATAGTCTTTGAAAATGTCTCTTTCAAGGGGCAAGTTTTCCCATTCAATCTGCACTGTTTGTATTTATCCTCTCATGAGCAGTATCCGCAGCCAAGGCTTTCTGCAGAATAAAATCAGAGCATTTTGAATAAAATGTAAAATCCTTAGTGATGAACCTTTTCAGTAGACTATGTATAACACTAAATAAAAATTGATTGATTTTGTTTCAGCAAAATGGTGACGTGCATTTCAGTATGAACCTATCAGCCTGTCTGGCCCTGTAGATGTCGTCGGCAGTGGTAGTCTTACTTGTAAATGTACTATGGTAGTGGTTTGAAACCTTACCTCTATGGCCGGATCCTTTTCAATAAACCCACAGCTGATATCAGTCCTAAAAACTCTGAAATGTATATTTTACTTTAAAAATTAAGAAAAGGAAGTCTTCTCCACCAATTGTGCAAACAGGAATGGTCACTTAGAGCTGAAAACTAATTCCGTGTAAACGCAAACCTGCACTTCAGTTATGCACTGTCATGGTTAAGGATTAACATGGAGTGTCCCAGCATTGCAGAATGAGTCTGTGTTAAATTGCATTTAATACTTTCAGGTTTGGAAGACAAATAAAAACATATAAATAAAATATTACAAAGTCAATAGCTGTTTCATATAGCAGCTTCTACTTTTATTTACTTAATTGCAATAGTAATGGTTATAATTTATTGTATTGCAGTGTAGGCTGCAGTTAAAGAATTAGGGTCCCATTGCTCCAGGACTTGACAAAATAAAACAAAAATGTGAACCTTTCAACAAATCCATTGTCAACGCATCAGTGGAAGTGATTAGATAAGTGTCTAACTTGTAGTTCTCGAGGTGCATGAGGCTCACAGGAGGTGTAAGCGTGGTGTAAATGTGAGACTTCCATGCAATGGCTGACAGCTGGATGATGCCAGCAGGAAGACTGGTCTGTGACCAGCGTCCTCGCACAGGTTGGCTGGACAGTGACACAGCAGCACACTCACCCTGGTCTCATTTGGGGTAGTAAGGTGGCTGAGGAGCTTTTCTCACCAAACAGATATTTGTCTCCGTTAGTACTTGAAGTAGGTTCCCTGTAGCGCTCACAGCTCTTTTGCTTTTCATGTGTTCTTTGTGGTTTAGGTTTGTAACTTGGGTAATATGCAGAGAAGGTAAAGCTAGGGGACTAAAATACTTATTTCATTTATAAAGACATGCAAGAATTTCTAGAATGTTATTCAGGACAGCTAAGTTAGTTCCTTCACAAGGATTGCTTTAATATACTCCTGACTTTTTGTCTAAGTCCTGTTTATTTCATGTGAGGTTATTCAGCAAGCGGAATAAAACCTGTTTTGAGGGTCTGCCAGCATCTAGTGTATCTGTAGCTCCCAGGAGAAGCAAATGTAGATGTTCAGCTCTATCTGCAAGTGGGAAAGCGTGTATAGTAGTCCATGTGGATCCTGTACTAACACATTATTGATAAACACTCATGCACCTAGACCATAAGCAACCGTAATATTGAGGGAGCGCTCTGAAAAGCAAGAGATGGAAGGAAACCATGAAAGAAAATAAAATTCTAGACCTTTTCTATCTGTGTTGCTTTATCACTAGGTATGTTTTCAGAGAAAGAACTTGCAATTAATTTCCAGACTTTTCTTGCCCAAGCTTGTTTGTGATATGAAATTTATTGACATTGCTATTGAAATAATAATATTTAATCCGGAGATCACCAGTTTGTCTGAGTAGGGTAAATAGTAATGTATGTTTACAACCAGCTGACACAGCCTAGCTGATTAATTCACAAAGCTATATATCTGTGTTATGAATGTACATTTCAACTGTACCACGACCATTTCTTCCCCTTTTCACTGTTCACACATGCATGTACACACATACATTCAAAATCTCAGTTACAGCTTTCCTCTTGGGATGCATTGAAGTAAATGGAAAGCTGCTTCTTTTTTTCCAAAGCATTCTGCGTTCTGCTTTCTTGAGAGAGACAGAATTAAATGGAGGGGATGGGATTGAAATATGGAAGGCAATAGTATGCATGTATTTAAACATAAATCCTTCTTCTGTTAATTCAGATGTTCAATTTAAATTTCAATAGAGATTAATAAATTACACAAATTATAACACTTTGGACTTGGAAGCGGGCCAATGGTGCTATATATAAGCAGTATTGAGCTTCAGCATGCTGATTCATTCACCCAGTGCTAACCAGAGAAATAATAGTGTTGTCACCTAGTTAAATAATCAAATAGTGGAAAATCCATCTCGGGGAGTTTTGGCTGGAATTAGCTGGAATACTAAGCACTCAGCTGTGGTGAGTTGATGAGTGATATTTTAATAAATTTCTGAATCTGGATACATAAGCATCCTGGTGAAAGTAGAATGAGTTGTTTCAGTCTCTTGCTGACTTACCATAGCACTTATATCTTATGAATTTTTTTGTCTTTGCATTATAGTACTATTTGCACAGAATGTTGCCTGGCATGCTAGCTGAAGAACTGTTAGAGTTCTTGAATAATACTTATGATGATGTTTCTCCAGTGGAAATGTATTAGGAGACTATTAGGGGCACATATTAATTATAATATGTATTGCTTAGCTTCACTTATTGGATTTTTCCTGTTATACACAATAGACATGGCTACCTTTTCAGAAGAAATAGGTGTCGTTCTGTAGAGTAAATTTAAAGGCAGATAAGTTACACTTGAGGCAAAAACGTGCCTGAGGTGAGGCAGTCATCAAATCAGTGTTTTATCCAACTGTTTGATCACCCATTACTGCAGTGTTACTAATCTAAACATGTAGTAGCAATACATTTGTGTATGACTGCGTCTGATAAATTAGGAACTTGAAAATAAATGTACCATTAAACTGTCTTTCCTGTCTGTCACATGCAGGGAACTACTGGAACGCAGCTTCTTTCGTTACTTCGTCATCCTACCTTCACTTCTCCACCTTCCAAGGGGAAACGAGTGCAGATATCTCTTTCTATTTCAAAACGTCAGCCTCAGATGGAGTGTTTCTTGAGAATCTGGGGAACACTGACTTCATCAAACTGGAGCTGAAGTGTAAGTATGTGCTTCCTACCATTCTTCTTAGCACCTGAAGCAGGTTCACATCAGATAGTAGGTTTCAAGAAATGTGTGTCATTTAGTAAAATGTGTAAGCTTACTAAATTCTGGGTAAGCTTCCAAATCAAGCTGCTTGACATATTTTAAAGTTGTCTTACATGGAAGGACCATTTGAAGTATATTTGGATTGTTTATTGAGGGAAGAAATACAAAGAAGAATAGAACTGGCAACATCAGTTATAAAAATGTCACTGACCTAAAAAGAATTTTCAAATTGCCTGCCAGATTTATTTCTTTAAAGTGTGTGTCTTCATCTGTGTGTTGCTTTTCTATTTTCTCTCATGGCTGTCTTGGAAATTGAGGAAAGAAAAAAAGAGAGACCATCCTAATCAGAACTGTAAGGAGCCAAAGAGCTGAAAACGCACATATGATCTTTAAAAGCCCTAAAAATCTCATAAAAATAAATCTTTACGAGCATTATCTGTTAATAAAATCACTGATCTGAAAAAGAGGGCATAATGATATCAAGAGGCAAGTTAATTTTATTATTTAAACCATTTTTAATGGCTCAGGGGCAAACTTCCCAAGGAACGTGCCGGAATCCTCAGCTGCACCTGAATTCTGCTCAGTGAAATTGAAACAGTTGAATTAGGAGGGAAAGATGTTTTATGTGTCCTTTGTTGTCCCTCGACCCAGTTTACCCTGCCATAAATGGGAGCAGTGGCAGGCCTGCAGTGCTGCGTGTGGCTGTTATTACCGCCTCCAGTGGCACATTACAGCTACAGGGTTCCATGAGTGCAGAAAGCTGCCTCCCTGCACCCCAGTACCAGCAAAAGCATCTGCGATTCCTTTCGCTGCATGAGCAATTCCTGGATGCCGAGGACCCGGCTCTAAATATTGATGCACAAAAGTCAGCGTCAAAAGTCACTGATGTTGAAAGAGAATAAGTTGTTTGCATGCCCCAAATAATCCATTTTTTTTGCAGATTCAATACATTTTATGTGCACACATGTCATTTTAAAACAAAAAGTCATTTTCAACACTTTCCAAAGTCTAAACACACAAACTGGAACATGGAAATTTAGAAACCACCAGGAGACCCCTTTCAAATGTAAATAAATTTCCCATTCAGGTAAGAGTAAAGTGCCAAGTTCCAAGTGGATGACAGTTTCTTTCCCTCTTTCTACAAGGAATTTAGTTGATGTAGCATAATCCAAATTTTCAGTAATCTTCAATTAGTGCAAATCAAAATAGCTCCTGTTGAGCCACCTGGGAATAGTGTTGTTTGTATTAACAAGGGGCACAGCCCTTCAATAATAAAGTGGCAGCTATTTCTAATTTCACTTTGCATTTAAGTAGTACTTTGGGCATCTCCATAGTTTCCTGCTCTTCTACAATATGGGAGGTGGTCTCAGCCACTGTAGTTGTCAGACCAGCAACTTAGCTAAAAGGTGAAAATAACAATGGATAAAGGTGACTTGACAGTGACTATAATTCTTTTGAACTCAACACAGTTTAAATAATAATAATGCTGCAGTGGCTTGCTGAATAGATGCACCAGTTCGAGAAAGCATGTGATGGTATACCCAGAATATTGTTAAACAGGAGTTTAATTTTAAGCCCGTGCTTGAGATCCACTGACTTTGCTGTGATCTGGCATATGCATAAATTCAACCTCTGCCTCACCCTCCTGAATCTAAACCCTAGATTACAAATTCTCAATGTCAGAAATTGAAATATCATTTGTAAAAACAGTCTGTAGGGTCAAACATACTATTCCTGTTTAGTAAAATACTCTTGATTATAACTATGCTGACTATATTTACTAAAAAGTACAAAGCAGTTGATTTGATATAGTTGTATTCACTCTGCCCCTTCTTCACTGGAAACTATCGCTTGAAATTTTCGTAGCACCAGAAAATAGGCCTTTCTGTGACTTAAGTGTTTTACCAGTCTCAGCTCAAAAAGAGTTGAATACTGTGGGTTTAGCAACAAAGAGATACTAATTCTCTCTTCTGAATTACATGTTCATTTAACGAACATTTGTTTAGTACAGTTTTAATGTTTGTTTCATTCTAGTTTGCACTTACATTTTTTGGAATTTGTTCAAATGAAAAATAAAGTTTCAGAATTTCAGAAGTTCCTTACATGGCTTACAGTAGACTTGGCTGCTTCTTAAAAGTCTGTTTCCCCTTTACAGCTTTTCCAAACAGCTGACAGGGAAAACTCGCACGAAAAAAAGAAAACCAACAGTGGTAACATGCTACCGTGAGTGTGGCTGAAGTCTTTAGTTATTGTTTATCATGCAGTTCCTCTGGCAGGCTTATACTTATCACCACTCCTCGAACTGCTGTCAGAGATGTAGAATTATCTGAAACCTCAGTTTTTACATACATCAGGACATCTACGGAACAGCATTATTTTTATAGCTGGCTGGTCAGCTGACAACAACTAGGATTGCTCAGAAATAAGGTAGTTGGATAAGGTTTAAATTTTTCTGTAGAGCACGTCCTCCAGAAACCATGTCTCTGCTCAAAATTTCCAGATGTTTCTTAAATTAAAACAGGTTTTTAAAAAGAGAGAAAAAAAAAGGATGCTTTCTGTTTTAGAGATTTCCTATACACTTTTGGGAGGACTTAATCAAAAATCCAGTCTGCCTATAAAAACACCATTGAGAACACCAGTTTTTCTCTTATACAACCCCCCCCTCTTCCCTTGCCATGGGCATTTTTTTCCTTCTTTAATCTTGACCTACCTTTCAGGACCCAGAGGTATTTAACCTGCTGTCTACAAAGCCTGTCAGGGCAGCAGTCTCAGACAGTTCATTGTAAGTGCCTTTCATGAAAGCAATCCACCAAAAAGTTTGCGTGTCATATCAAGGAACTCTTTGGTGTCTTTCTCAAGGCCCCTCACTTGCTCCCCGAGTGTGTACCTGAAAGCACCTGTGAAATTTAGTGTTCACCCTCCTTATAATTATCCTGTGTACTTACAGTAGAACTGGCACTTTCTCTGATAGGTGATAGGAGTTGGCTATAGCATGCAGCACTTCTATGAACTGAAATAAGCTGGGTGTCCCATCAGATACATATATCTGCATTAAGAGACCCGCCTGGTACTGCTAGCCATTTCAGCTGTCCATTGCCCTAATTCATCCTTTGCCTCCCTCCCTGTGGTCAGGAGGAGACCTTGCACACATGAAACGGAGATGGAACAGCAGCCCGCACGTCAGCCAACAGCAACATGCATCTTTCAGGTCTTCACCATAAATCCTGATGTTCTTTTTTATAAGCACTTCAGGGTTGAATGTTGCCAAACAAAACATGCCAAGAACTTTGGATTCTTGAGCTTCCCTCCACATTCACTTCTTCCTTGTAGTTGCTCCTCCTCTCTGGAAATGTTAGCTTTGCATAATGGAGCCTGGCTAGAGCTGCTGAAGTGCAGGGGAATAGGCCTCCAGGATCCTAGCTTGGAACTGCAGCAGGCAGGGGGGCTACTTAAAATCCAGCTGAATATCAACATAACTGACTATGGTCAAATGAGGGAGTTTTGTACATTTATGAGATGTGGGTTGAATACTTCAGAGAGTTATGACTATGAAAACCCAACTACTTCATACCTGTGAGGTGTTTGTCAAATAGACCACATTTGAATTTTCTGAACAAGAGGAATCCCAAGTTTTGGAAGACATGTATTCCTGAAAGTAGGTTTTGGAAGAGGGGTATTCCTGAGAATTGGGAAAGAAGCATCTGCCATCACTGTTTGTATCAGATTCCCAGGACGCTTGCTCTAGAAAGCCTATGATGAATTTAACTGTTCATGGAAAGCTCTCTTAATGACACTGTCATATAATTCTAATAAAAAAAAATATTCTGCTCAATTCTGTAGATCCTCTCATCCCAGCATCTGCAAGCAATTTACAGACACTGATGAATTGTGACTCACTATTATTATTCTGAAGTAAGTAAACAGCAAATTAGTTTTGCAATGGAGGGAAAAAAAATGATGAGGCTTCGAGAGATAAAGGTCAGTTTGTGTTTGATCCTGGCATAAACCTGTAAGAGAAGAAGGAGCTTTCTTATTAATTTATTGCAGAAAGTTAGAAATATTTACAGCCCCTACATTCAGAGATGTCACTTGGCTGATAACCACTGCAATGCTAGCTGCCCTAAAAGTCTCTTCTAGGAGTGATCAATGAACTTGGCTACTATGAAAGGGGTTACGTGGAGCAGCTTGCTAATGAGAGCAGTGGTACGGTTCAGGATGGGTCTAGTTGCTCCATAGGCAAGCAATACTGCCAGCACTCTAATACCTAACATTCACACTGGAAAAGTCCTACATTGGTTCTTGTGAATAGCTGTTTCTAGGCTACTTAGATGAGACGTATGTAACTTCTCAAAAATCAGACAAGAGGCAGTGACAGACCAGGCACCGTGATTCCCATTGCTGTTTGCTTCTGCCCAGACAGGATTCATTCCTCCAGACTGAAGCTCTAACACAACTGATTAATGTGTTTTCTTACAAATTTAATAGCTTCATCACCTCTTTCTTCACAGGCCTCCTAAAATTGAATTCTACCGTATCAATGAGTACTCCATATGATACTCTTCAAATTCCCCTATGTCAATGTTAATGCAGCTTGCTTTATTTTTCTAGCTGGAAAGAGAAACTGGTGTGGCCTTTGCTGTTTCTTTTAATGGAGTTGTTATTTTGCTTTCCTAGCAGAAGGTCACATTTTTTTAAAAACATCCCCCTAGGAGAGTATTTTGCAATAGCCACACATCAAAGAATGAATAGGACACTGAGGAATCTCTTAATCCCAGGGGCCATTAAGAATTTATCAAATTAAGTGGGAAAACGTTACATTTCTTCAGGGAAATTTTTGACCCAAATATTTTTACAGCAATATTTGCAAACTCTCATTCCGTGACAATGTGAAAGGTACAAACAAAACCAAAATGAAACAAACCCTAGCCTGAAAATCTGCAAGTGCCATTCTTTTAAAGATTCCTTTTCAGATGAGGTAGGTGATGCAGAAAAGCCTGTTATTCAAACAGGGCAATTTATGGCCCGTCTGAGAAGGCCAGTTTCACCTGTATCCTTGTTCCTAGTTAGCAGATGGAAACAGGTGCCCAGGCTGGTGTGTGTGAGCCAGCCAAAAGCAGCAAATAGACATCCCAGCTGGAGAAGTGGCTAAATCTGATAAAACTGGCCAACAGAAAATCCTACACACAGGGCTGTGGGGAAATCAGGGCCATCAGTAGCTCTAGTAGTAGCTAGCTTGGACTGTGGTAGGGTACAGGTTGCTAGGTACAGGTTGCTTTACTTCGGTCTTCCTCAGTGTCAGTATGGCCTTCATGACCCTACACTGCACAGTGCTGTACAGCATCCCCTCAGCATTACCTCTCTTCTTTCAAGGGTGCTGGGATGCTTTGCTCATTGCCATAAATGCCACTTTAATAGTCATTTTATGTGCAGTGTCTTATAAATCAGTTATAGCTCACATAAAGTTCAAGGTGGGAACTGTTTGGCATTCAAAAAGCATAGTTGTCCCTGACTTTGGTTTGTATTGCACTAAGTACACGCAACACATGGCAAACCATTGCTAGCCCTACTGCCCGCTAGCTCACCTCAGGTCTTTGCCCTCATTTCCAGTTTACTTTCTGCTACAGACCAAAAAAACCTCCTTTGCTACCTTCTTCATGTATGCTGATCTTTTCCCTGCAGAAAGTAAATATTTACTATACTGCACAAAGTTACCAGGTGTCTTAGGCACATGACAGAAACTTGAATTTAGATCCTTGCTGTCACAGACAACCACAATGCATAACCCCTGTCTAGCTCCCTAAATTTATCCAGCTCTTGACTGAAAATAGTCTGAACATTCTCCAGCTGGACACCTGTTACAGAGTTTCACACATTTGTTGGTTAGAAATCCTCTAATTCCTAAGAGTTTTGTTTGCATCTGTATTGTTCTTTGGCTGAACTAATTATTTGCCCTTCCTAGCATTTACTCTCCCCTCGTGTATTTATGGAGCAATCAGAAATTTCTCTCAGCTTTTACTTGCTATGTTAAGCAGACAAACTCACGTCATGTCTTCTCATAAGGTATTTTCTTGTGTTCTTTTCTCTTGTTATGCTAATAAGGTTTTTCCTACTCATTTCACCTTGAATTCTTCTTTCTTAAACACAAGTAATCAAAACTATCCACATTAACCCTGATAAAGCCTTACATGTGTCTTGTGCAATGGCGCTAATACTTACCCTGCCCACTGCATCCTAGGAATTTTGGGCCAATCACACTGGGATCCTATTCGTTATGCATTATTTTCCAACCTTTCCAACATTGTGTTACTGGCAAAAAGAAAACTAGGTATACTCTGACTTCTTGTGCAAAGGTATTCATTATAATACCAGATACTACTGGATCCAAAGCAAATTTGAGGTCCTTTAGTTTTCTGATGACACATCCATCTCATCAATAACCAGCAATTCTCTTTTCCATTTCTGCTCTTTTTGGAAGAAAATCACATGTGCTAGATCTGTAACCATTCTCTTCTTCCAAAAGTCAGAGGGTTTTTTAATCAAAGAAGGATTTCCATTGCATTGACTCTGTTACATCCTTTATATGCTTTCATATTCTTTGTGTTATGCCACACATTAGAAAGTGATGTCTGCTTCATTTACTGGCTTTATGTGCACTCTTATCTTACTTGACTGCGGGGCAAAATCTGGGCACTGTCATTAAACTGTGGTAACTCCATTAGTTTACATTTTCTTTGTAATTTCCTGTAATTTAAAATAAAAATTCACATGTAGAACTGAAGTCAACAAACTGATATGTAAAGACCTTCTCGTCCTGCTGCTCTTTGAAGTTACTGTGTGACTTCTTGCACTAGTTCATGTGGTAAGTAGAACCAAGATGCCACTTCAAGCTAAGTTGACTTCTCCAGCCCAACTTCATCACTGAGTTCTCTGCTTTAACAGGGTAAACGGCAACATGTTCTGAAACAAAGAGGACAAGATTCCTCTCTTCTTGATAGTAATGACTGAATTTGTTACGCTTCATGACTGAATGTCTCCTTCTGAAGACAAGGTGTCAGAGGCTAGGTTCACTAACAGGTTTAAGCATCTCAGTGCAACATTTTGATACTCAAAATACCTATTCAGCTGCAACCTAGTAGGAAGTGTGTCGAGCCTGTGTGAGTCTAAATTTTCTGAAGTAATTCCCTCAGGATGTATCCTTTAGCATGCCCAGATATGCCTGCGTCTTTGTGACGCTTGAATAGCACAATGAAGAGCTCTGGTTTCACTGGAGTGGGCACTGCTCTACCTATCTTACATGGCCAGACTTGGTAGATGTTCCCAGTGCATTCCTTTTCTCTGCCCACATGAGTTTTGGATGTCTGCCTTCTACTGCACCTATCTGATCGCTAGATCATGGGGAAAAAATGTCTTTGAATATCTCAGTCTTTCCTTGGCCACTTTGCGGGAATAATGGGATTCTTAACGAGCCACGGAGTGAATGAAGGGATAGACCTAGTGACTTGGAGACCTACCTGAGTCACAATTATTTTTTTCCTCAAAAAATACTTTAATATTTAAAAATGCTCATCTCAGCAAAGGGCAAGTGTGTGATTTTGATAACATCCTGCCCATGGGACTAAAATGAATATTAGATGTTCTTTCAGTGAGTAAATAGCCTACACAGCCTCTGCAATCACAGAATCACACAGTCACAATATGGTTGAGTATGGAGGGGACCTCAGGAGATCATCTGGTCCAACTCCTCTGCTCCAGACTTTTTCCCTGATCTCTGGGGCCTGGGACTCCTGCAAGCTGGTCTTGCTGGTAAAGACTGAGGCAAAGAAGGCCCTCAGCCTTTTCCATGTCCTGTGTCACCAGCCCCCCTGCCTCATTCAGCAGTGGGCCCACATTTTCCCTAGTCTTCTTTTTGCTACTTAAGTAGCACTTAGGTGCTTGCATAAGGCTATCTTCTTTTTACCCCACTCTCTTCTCTCAGGATCCTAATCTCCACCAACTCATGATCACTCCGTGTGGTGCTGTCTTCAACCTGCATATTGCCAGCAAGCCCCTCCTTTTTTGTTAGTGTAAGGTCCAGCAGAGCATCTCTCCTCATTGGCTTGTTTTTCACTTGTGTCACAAAGTTGTAATTGATGCTCTTCAGGAACCTTGCTTATGCCCCGCTGTGTTGTCCCTCAACTACCCTCCATCAGGGTAGTTGAAGATCCCCATGAGGACCAGGGTCTGTGAACATGAGGTTACTTCCACCTGTCTCTAGAAGGTCTCATCCACTTGTTCTTCCTGGTCATGTGGCCTACAGCAGATGCTCACTATCCTGTCACCCATACCACTCTGCTCTTTAATCCTTACCTTTACTTCTAATCACCCCATGCACTGAAATGCCACGAGTGAGGAAATATGAAATGGTCCAGCCAAGCTGCATTGTTTCCTGAGGCTACATGGCCTGAATCCCATGGGTCTTCTGGTCCTAATTCATTTAGATGCTTTTAAGAATGTTTATTCTGAGGATTTAAATACAGTCTTCGTACTCTAAACTACTTTTTTCTTTAAGTTGGACTTTTTAGATAAAGTGTTGGCAGTTGCTTGGTTAGCCTATTGAAAGTATAAATTATTCTTTATTATTTTCACCAAACCAATTCAGTTCTGAAGTAGAAGAGGATTTTCTGTGACTACATTATAAGATATAATGAAAGAGGAGGTGTTTTTAATAATAATACAATTGTATCCATGATGCTTCAGATATTTATGCACACAATTGATCAAATTATGTCAGTAGATTGATTCAAGTAATTTTTTTTTCTCATTACGTGTTTGCGAGATTATATTGTGGTGGATGCTAAATGTTCATGTAAAGTTTTGAACACAGATTTTCCTGAAACTTTGCAGTATTTCATCATGGTTAAAATGCTTGGGTTTTTTTTAAAAAAAACCAATTTGAATCATGATGAAAATTAATTAATTTTTAAGCCACTCTCAGTTCAGTCTCTGTCTCTCTACCTTACCTTGCTATAGTTGTTCTGAGGATGGGAAAGGGGAAGGGGAAAAGGAAGGGGTAGGGGAAGGAGAAGGGGAAGGGGAAGGGGAAAGACAAGGAAAGGGAAAAGAAAGGGAAAGGAAAAAGGAGGAAGAAAACATTCATGTAAAATTTTGTTAAAAATTTAATAAAACAGTGAATCTGTTTTTTAACAAGACCATGAAGGCAGTTACTATCACAAGACTGCCATTACACTATCTTGCATAATTTAGGCTTTTTATATCCTCTTGATCTAAACATCTTAACTTTGTTTTTAAAATAGAGCTTGGATCACAGTAATGCATTTTGTCTCTACTCATGCACTGCAGACTGCTCTCTACTAGTAAGAATTCTTAACAACAAATGTTTGATACAGCCATAAATTTTTTCACTCACCCTTTTATGTTTTCCACTGTTACAGCAGGAATTAGGAATGGGTCTCCTGTTGGCTTTATGTTTTGTGAGTCTCATGCATACAGTGAAGCAAAGTAGGTAAGAAAAGGTGGCTAAGAAAAGGTGGCTAAACCAGGCAGGTGTCTCACTCACACACTCATCAAAACTGACCATGTGTCATGTGGCTATGCCCTTTATCCTATGACAATGTGTTACAGCTTTCTACCTCTAACCACCACGAAGTCAGAGCACATATTTTACCTCCAGTGGGTCAATTCTGTCTCCCACTCTCCTGTACCACTCTGTGATACTCCTGCTTTGTAGATATTTTTTCCTGCAGCAGAAATAAAATTTAAACAGTACTAAAGATATCATCTTCCATTTTCGAGGCTCTACCCTGGATGTTGGCAACCATAAATTATTACAGGTATAGTTTTAAGAGAAGAAAATCTTTGTCTAAAGCTTTCGATAAAAGGGAGCCACAGTTAGCTGGGTGCATCTACCCTGCCCCCTCACACACACCCTTTTCATATACAGAGTTAGTACACTAGAAGTGAGTCGTATTTTTGCCTTTTTTGTTGTGTTAGTACAGTGCATAGTGCAACAGGGTCCTTACCCTGATGGTGACCCCTGGACAGCCATGGAGAGATAAATAACAGCTATGAAAAGTTGCCTATAAAACAGCCACTACAAATGACAAAAACTTTCCTAGCCAGTTTGAAAAATCAACAAATACATATCATCATGGGCACTGGCCAGACATTAAAGTTTTTTGGTAACTACCACCCAGGCATCTAAATATCTTTACAAGTCTTGAACACAGTCTACAGGAGAACCTACAGCTAATATGCGAATGTCCTGATTTCATCTTGAATAGACTTAATTTTCTTCCTAGTAGCTGGCATAGTGCTGTGTTTTGGATTTAGTATGAGAACAGTGTTGATAATACTCTGATGTTTTAGTTGTTGCTAAATAGTGCTTACACTAAGGCAAGGACTTTTCAGGTTCTCTTGCTCTGGCAGTGAGAAGGTGGGGAATACACAAGAAGCTGGACAGGGACACAGCCAGGACAGCAGACCCAAATCCAAGAGGATATTCCATACCATATGACATCATAGTATATTAACTAGAGAAAAGTTAGCCAGGGGCCCTATGTTGAGAACTGACTGTGTATCATTTGGTGGGTGGTGAGCAATTGCATTGTTCATCACTTGGTTTTGGGGTTTTTTTTTGGTTTATTGGGGTTTGGCTTTTGTTTTGTTATAGGGGGTTTGTTTGTTTGTTTGTTTGTTTGTTTGTTTGTTTGTTTGTTTGTTTGTTTTGTGGGTTTGTTTGTTCGTTTAGTTTTCCCTCTCTTTCCTGTTAAACTGTCTTTACCTTAACCCACAAGGTTTTACTTTTTTTCTGATTCTCTCCCCTATCCCACTGCAGAGCGGGGAGTGAGCAAATGGCTGTGTGTGATGTTTAGCTGCCTGCCAGATTAAACCACAATGCCAAATGATAGAATAAGAAAAACACTACAGAAGAGGAAGAACAGGGCACGGGCAATGTACTTTCTCAAAATCACACCACAGAAGAGTGACAGTCTTGATGTCTACTTTTCATGCCTGCACAAGGCTCTTACTACTTCTAGTATGATGCACAATTTACAGTTTGGGCTGATTTTTATGGTATTAGATGTGAGGTTTGAGAAGAGGGTTGTTATCCTTTGTACCTGCTTGTAAGCACTGACTCATTGCTCAGCATTTTTAGAACTGTGCCATCTTCACCAAGTTTTTCATAAGAAAAGAAGCTGTTCTCTCAAAAATCTCCCTGTTACTGTACCATGCTCAGACATACTCTGATTTCATGAGCATTAGCACCAACTTTTATTTTGCCCTCCATCCAATGGAAAATAACTACCAGTTACATGAAACCCTTTATATGCTGCATGGGAGAGCTCTGGTTTTATGTCTGCTTCCCCTTATTGTGGTGTCTTCTGTAGCATGGGGCCAATTCAGTTTAATGGTAAAGTGTTGGAGTTAAAAGGATATAATGAATTATATTGTAACCCACTACAGACAGGAAAGCACACACCTCCTTTCCTTTTTCACTCAGTGAACTGACTACAGTTCCCTTTGTGTGAATCACCTCTCACAAAAGGGACCAGAAGATATTGCTGCTATATGTTTTTAAGCTTTAGTAACTCTCATGAGATGAATCAACGGGATCTTCAGCTGAGTCACCGTTCCTTCCTCCCAAGCAGCCAAGTAGTTGTTGGAAGAGGGCTGGCTGGATGGGAGGTAACGTCGTCTGTCTGAAAATGTATTTATTGCCTTAGAAGTAAAGCAGCTAGGTGTTTTTTCAGGCTCTGCTCAAACCATCTGATGTTTGACCTTAAACAAGTCCTTTCATATATTTTTGCTTTGGTTCCCTGTTTATGCATGACTGAACATTATTTTTCTTTCTTGATGTCCATGGCTGAAAATTGCTACATCAACTAAAATATAATCATAAAAATATAAGAGTTCTTTCGAAGTGTTTATCTACAAGGCAGCTGGAGTACAATTAGCATAACTGAAGTAATTAATAATTACAATAAATAATTATCTTCTAAGGGCATATTTGGCCTTTGCATGATCTTTCACAAGAAAAGTTGGTACTCTCATTTAAATGCAATATTTTTTATCCCCCAAAGCAATCTAATCTACCGTGTAGGAAGACTGGTATTTCTGTTTCACTGGTTGGTTGATAGCTGAGTTTATTTTAAAGTGAAATAAAAACTGATTCTTAGTTATTACCAAAATTAAATCCCTCCTTATCTTTGTTCTCACACAGATGCTTACTCATGATGAGGAAGATGTTGTATTCAGTTCTGATTTCCCTTCATTTTGAGCTCTAGTATAGTTACGCCTTTCCGAAATACTGCAAATTACATGTGTAAGCAGTTTGTCTGCCAGTAGAAAGAGAATTGATGGCTGTCCACAAGATGAGAGAAGCCAGGACCATTTTTTTTTTTACTGCCTTGCACCTGAAGAGCATTTAGCCAGTTGCAGGTAGCCTGTGTGCTTTGGAAAAGGTCAAGATACGTTTCCAGCAGTTAGAAGTTCCCCCTCAGCTGCAGTCAGACAGCAAGTTGGACCACCCTAGGGCACGCTTGGGGAAGGGTTGTAAATCTGCACTGTTCTCAGCTCCAGATTCTGCTCTAAGGGAGTAATCTAATCTTGTGTGTGTATGGAAACACAATGGCTCACTGACATAATTGCTCTCAGCCAGAAACAAGCTGTAGCTGAGAAGTGCTGCATCTAACAGATATGCCTCTTCCTGTATGCAACTTCTTAACCTTTTGAGAGCAGACTATGGTAGTGAATTATTTTAATTTTTTTTTCATTATTTTTTTTCTTTAATTTTTTTTTTCTTTCACTTTTAATTCTAGTATTGTTGAAACAGTGCAGCTGTAAATGCGCACTTGAGGAAATCACTCCACACAGCAGTATCCCAGTCTATTATTCCCTTAAATACTGAAAAACAGAAGGGGGGGGAATAGTGTTGCTATCTGAACTCACGTAAAACAACAATAAGAAAGCACTGAAATACACCTGCAAATGTTTCAGAATATGTAGATAGGGATGGATATTGGTGCAAGTGGCATGTGCACACAAACTTAAGTTAGATTCTGCAGACTAGCCAAAAGACTAGCGGAATAATGACCTGTAATTTAAAAAAAAAATTCCTTACGTATTTACTTGTAACAAACTGTAATTTCTTTGACTTTCCTAATGCAATCCAAGAGAACTAACCATACACTAGAGAAAAACAGAAAATGTAGGACTTCGTGATTTACTTTTTGGAACTGAATTATGCAGGAAACGGCAATAATGCACACTTTCAGTTGCCAGAAATATAGATCACATGAGCAAAATCTTAGTTAGTAGACACTATTAGAATCCCCTAGCCGTATGAATATAGTCAAAAGCCATCCAGGTGCCATGCTCCAGAAACACACACTTACTGTGAGTGATAGACTGCTGATAATTAATATACTTTTTAATTTCTTCCTTCAACCTGCTGCTGTCGCTGCAGTCTAGTATCTAGTATGAGCTTCAGCAAACCAGCTCAGTGTTACATTGCAATTCCATCCAGAGAAATTTGTACCGAGCATTAGATGTTAAGCAAGAGAAAGAGACAACAAAAAGATTATCATCAGCAAACTAATAGATCCATCAGCATTCTTTTTCACTGCAGCTGATGAAAAAAAATTACAGTGCACTCCAACTGGATCCTCACAGAGAGCTGTCACCGTCACATTGAGAAAGTGTTTCCTGATGTTCAGAGGGGACCTCCTGCATTTCATTTTGTGCCCATTGCCTCTGGTCCTGTCACTGGGCACCACTGAAAAGAGCCTCGTTCCACCTTGTTTACATCCTGCCTTCAGGTATCTGTATACATTGATGAGATCCCCCTGAGCTTTCTTCTCCAGGCTGAACAGATCCAGCTCTCTCAGCCTTTCCTCATATGTGAGATGCCCCGGTCCCTTAATCATCTTAGTGGCCCTTTGCTGGACTCTGTCCCGTATGTCCATGTCTCTCTTGTGCTGGTGAGCCCAGAACTGGAGACAGTATTACAGATGGGGACTCACCAGTGCTGAGTAGGCAAGGGATCACCTCCTTCAACCTTCTGGCAGTAATGCTCCTAATGCAGCCCAAGATACCATTTGTGTTCTTTGCTACCAGGGCACATTGCTGGCTCATGTCCAACTTGTCATCCACCAGGGATGCCCAGGGCCTTTTCTGTAAAGCTCCTTTCTGGCTGGGTGGTTTCCAGCATATAGTGAGTGGTGCATGGCGTTTTAACTCGCCCGGTACAGGACTTTGCACTTCCCCTTGTTGAACTTCATGAGATTCCTGTCAGTCCATTTCTCAAACCTGTCAAGGTCCCTCTGGGTGGCAGCGTGGACAACTCAGTTTTGTGACATCTGCAAACTTGCTGAGGGTACACTCTGCCCTGCCATCATCTAGATCATTAATGAAGATTTGAAGAGGGTTGGAGCCAAGATTGTCCCCAGGAGTACACCACTGGTTACTATCTTTCCTAATTTCCAGCTTCCCTCTGCCTTCTGTTGTCTTTTCCACATTTTTTTCCTGTCATTTCCTCTCCTCAGTATATCCCAGCACTCTGGCAATCCCAGGACTGTGCTGCAAGGTAGTACAGTACTTCTGAGTCAGCTGGTATGTACTGAATATCTAAGATTAAATCTACAGGTGAGAATAATGAATTCCAAGGGCTTAGCATGGAGAAAATAGGCAAAGATTATTATAGGAAAGGCACTCTAATCCAACATAGGCAACAAAGGAACAAGAAAACAGCTAGCTACTCAGTCAAGGAGCTAGATATATGAAAATATATTTGAACAGTCATAAAATGAAATTATGAAAGAAGGATTTTACCATATGTAATTCCCATTAATCCAAAGACATCTGGTTCCTGTAAAGAGAAGGCCAAGATTTAGACAACTTATTTGTCCAGTTGTTTAAATTACTGGTCCAGTTGTAAATCTTACTGAAAAGAAGATGTGAAAGTGTTATGGAAGAAGGACAATACTGTAGTAAAATTCACAATTTGAAATATACAAGGAAACAATTTGTGTGCAGCCTTCTCTTACAGTGTGACAACAGAGTCATATGCATAAGAAAACAGCGGCTCTTGCTGAATCAGGACAGTGTCTTTCAGTAGATCTAATTCCCTGTCCATTTGCAAAGAAATGTCACTGCAAGTTTGCAACTACCAGATGTAGTTGCTACGCACAGCAGAGACTGAATTAAGTGCCTTCAGGCTGCAGCCAAAACCTTTTTCTTTATTTTTCATTCTGATTTGTTTTTTTGGTCTGTAGGATACTTTGAAGTTTTCAAAATGAAAACATTGTATAAAAACAAACTGAAAAGGTCATCAGAAGCTTCTGAAGAGTTCTGTTTTCCTGAAAATTTGAAGAGGAATTTAATAAATCCTAGTCAGCATAAGTTAGTTTTCTTTAATCTTTGCAAAAAAATACCCTTGGATTTCTACTTGTATCTTTTCTAAATACTGTCGTATCATTTTTCACAAACCTTTAATGGTTGAAGTGATTCAGTTATACATGTTTTCATTTCTTTACCTTTCATTGAGAAGTTAATTTCAATTTTCATTTCTATACATGTTTCTAGACTTCCTACAACTGAAGGTAAAATGTCTTTAAAAATATGTTTTCCAGGCAACAAGAATTTCACTGAGCAGAAATCTGTAATGCTGTTACAAAATTTCTGAAGTCACTCATATATAAAAACTAACTTTACAGTTATATTGTCAAAATGTTAATGCTAAAGAAGTCACTGTACTTCCTTTTTCACAGGGAAGTAATATTTTATCGATACCTATGGTGACATCTCTCATATCTCAAGTCTCTGAACATAAAGGCCTGACTAATCTAGCAGCCTCCTGCAATGGAGTGACGGTATCAGTGGACAGAGGAGCTACTGATGTCATCCAGGCCTGTATAATGCCTTTGATATGGTCCTCCACAAAATTCTTGGTGCTAAATTGGAGAGATATGCATTTGGTGGATGAACTCTTACATGGATAATGAACGGGCTGGGTGGCCACATCCAAAGAGTTACAGTCAGTGGTTCAATATCCAAGTGGAAAACAGTAATGAGTGGTGTCCCTCAAGGGTCTGCACTGGAACCAATGCTATTTAATATCTTCATCAGTGACATAGACAGTGAGATCGAGTGCACACTCAGGAAGTTTGCAGATGACACTGAGTGGTGCAGTTGATAGCTCGAGGGAAGGGATGCCATTCAGAGGGACCTGTACAGGCTGGAGGAGTGGGCCCATGTCAACCTCATGAGGTTCCACAAGGCCAGGTCAGTCTCCAGTATCACTTTAGACTGTCTGATGAAGTGATTGAGAGCAGCCCTGCTGAGAAAGACTTGGGGGTACTGGTGGAGAAAAAATTGGACATGAGCCAGCAATGTGCCCTTGCAGCCCAGAAAGCCAAATGTATCCTGAGCTGCGCAAAAAGAAGTGTGGCCAGCAGGTTGAGGGATGTGATTCTTGTCCTATACTCCGCTTTCACGAGACCCCACCTGGAGTACTGTGTCCAGCTCTGGAGTCCCCAGCACAAGAGAGACTTGGACCTCTTAGAGTGGGTCTAGAGGAGGGCCATGGAAGTGATCACAGGGCTGAACACCTTTTCTATGAAGAAAGGCTGAGAGAGTTGGGATTGTTCAGCCTGGAGAAGGCTCCAGGGAGATCTTATAGCAGC